>OZ007499.1:68106400-68456400 GCA_963931805.1 Microdon myrmicae
CTTAGTCATATTTGAATAAAACAAGTTTGCCAATCGCTCAATGTCCGCCTGCAACTGTTGAAGATTTTCTCCAGGTTTATGCGTTCTGCTCCGCAGTTGCATGCGGTAGACCTGCTGCATGTGGTTGTCTCCATATCTAGCTTCAAGGCCGTCTCGTACTGCTTGGAAATCTGTTTGCTTCTCTACTGGTATGGTTTGTAGCAATTCTGCAGCCGCCCCGCGGAGTGACACGATTAGTGATGTTGACTATTGCTCATCCGACCACTTATTATAATTGGCCGCGGCGTCAAACTGACGTATAAATACGGAGAAGGGTCCCGTTCCATCGTATGTTGGCGGTTGCATCCTTGTATCTTTGTAGTCATGTTGATTGCTAGGCGATGTCTTATTTCTCTCAACACACTCAAGTCTCTTTTCGATTCGCGTTATTTTATCGGTGACCTTCTTAAATTCAGCTTCGTTTTTTATTATAGATCTAGATTTTCCACTTCGTTTCGAATTTTTGACTGAATTTCTTTCTTAAAGTGTTGAAAATTACATTTCATCCACTGTGTTTGGGCATCCAATTTTGCATTCAGATCTGCCGCTTGTGCGTCGAACTTTGAATTTTGGACATCCAATATTGCATTAACATCTGCAGCTTGCGCGTCCAATTTTGAATTTACGGCGTCGAATTTTGAATTTTGGGCATCCAACTTTGCATTAACATCTGCAGCTTGCGCGTCCAACTTTATCAACATCATTCTGAGCATCTCCGAAATATCCAACTGTGGCGAAGTCTTCTCCGTTACATTGGCACCATCTTGACTCGCTGTTTCTTCTCCATCCGGACAGTCTGGTCCAATCGTAAAAACAGATGTGTCGACATCAATACCCTCTTCCTCCATTGCTGTTTGCAGAAGCTGTCGAAGAATTTGCTTCTGTCCTCTGCTATTCAGATTCCGGTCCCCAAGTTCCTTCTTCAACTCAGGAACGCGAAGATCCTCCAAATGTCGATCTGACATCGTCACAACACACTTTCACAGACTTATTTACTTCACTAATAATTAATCCCACTTCTGACACCAATTGTAGCGAGCTTAAGGTTCGCTGGGTTAATTATTTTTGATAAATAAGAGCCGTTAAATCGATTTTGAATTAATATAATACTTTATTAGTCCGTTAATAACAACCGTTACTTTTACCATACACTTAACGATTTCTTGACTTATCGCTTCCGTACTTATCGCGTCTTCGACTGCTTACTTTCTACTTGTTACTTATCGCTTGCTCACTTTCTTACTTATAACTTTCTACTTATCGCTTGCTTCACTTTCTTACTTATTACTCTGCGCGCGGCGTATTTATCCCGTTTCCTCATTCTGATTTGGTGTTTCGTTTCCGTCCGTTCCATAATCTCGACTTTTCTATTCCAGTTTTCCAGTACTTCCTAAAATAATCTAGTACTTTGTTTCGGACTTTCTCGAAGATTCCAGTACTGATTGTCATATGCGTCACAATATTCATTTCCTTCCCATACACACAATTCTAAAATCCTTACCTCCATCTGGATTGTAGCCAGATGTGTACATTTTAAAAATAGATATCCCATTCCTCTCGCCAGTTTTTCACATACAAATGGGCGATGAATTTTGTATTCGAGGATTAGTCTCGTTTGGCGTCCTAAGTGTAAGGACGCCAACAAATGTAAATTAAACTAAACTAAAATTAAATTAAAACAAATAAATTAAAATTCAAAAGACAAACATTTGCCTTTTTAATTGGGCTTGGCCGATTCCCAGGGCCATAGTTAACGATCGGTTGCTACTCTTTCCTCAGGTCTGAGGAAGCACGGTGGACCCGCAACGGGTCCCCTCAGGAGCGGTCTAAAGTGATCCCTCATCCTTTTCAGGACAAGGAGACACGCTCCCTGAGAGAAGGACCACAACACCCCTTTGATTTATTTTTCCACAAATTGATTTGTTTTGTGGGTTTCTCTGCATCCCTTTTTTTTTTAAATGAATTCTTAAATGTGTAAAAATATGTCTCGTCATCATTATCGGCACCACAACCGGGATCTGGTCTTGGCCTCATTTAGCAAGTTCTGAGGCTTGTTAAACTTTCCACAATAATTTGTTTTTCCGGGCAAGGTTATTACCCTGCCTACCTACACATATGTGTATATAGATTTAAATTTATTTAGGGGTTCTCTTTGTTTCCTTGCAATAATATATTTCTGGATTAGTCGGATGATAATTGGGAGTTGCGTGCAAGGGAGATAAACGAACATTTAATTCGTTTATCGCGAATTTTGAATTTAGATGATTATTTTGTATGATCTAAGTTTAGGTGTAGGGATTTCGATGTATGTGTGGGGGAAGGAGATGGTAGGGCTTTTCAGAGCACTGTTACGTGCGGCTTCCGCCATCCCCATCGTTTGTTTTGTTTTAAATATAATATAATAGTAGATGGTAAGGTAGTGAAAAAACACACGATCCACATGTTGAATGTACGCACATACTTTTGTTCGATTGTGGATCGTGTGGAAGCTGGATTCCTTTTCGGAGTGGATGGAGATTGAGAGGGAGAAAGGGTTTAGTGTGCTTAGCTGAGCAAAGAACAGCAAGTTTTTGGTTCCGCTTTTAAATGAGAAGGGAAAGAGGAGATGATGATTGTCGGTTCGTGTTAACAGTTGTAAGAAAAGAAAAAGAGAAAAACAGCAATGTCCCGGTTCGAGAAGTAAAGAAGAAAAAAATTGTAATAATTGTAAAAAGGAAAAAAAGAGATTTTGATTCGTAATTGGTGATATAATAGCACGGCTTTGTTTGTCAAAAATAAAAAAAAAAAACTTTATAACGTATTCGTAATTGTTTTTACCACAAAGTATATAGAAAAGTTGAGTTGAAATTTGGTGATTACTTATAAAATGAACGGCTCACTTTTTGGAAGAAGCTGACAAGAAACTGATGGTCCTCCTAAGGGACGGAAGAACACTTATAGGTTTCCTAAGATCTGTAGATCAATTTGCCAACTCAGTTTTACACCGGACCATAGAGAGGATTCATGTCGGAAACAAATATGGAGACATCCCCAGAGGAGTGTTTTTGATTCGTGGAGAGAATGTAGTGCTTCTAGGCGAAACTGACCGAGAAAAGGAGTCCAAGCTGCCGCTAAAATAAATCTGTGTAGACGAAATACTAGATGCCCAACGCAGAGAGCAGGAATAACGACAGGTAACCCATTTTACATATCAAAATTTCTATGGCGGAATACGTCACAGCACTACATAACTACCAAAAATTCAGATGCTTTCATTCGTCTTAAAACGACTGACTATACACCAGACTTGATTAAATTGACGTCACAAATTCAACATCAGGGGAGCCATTAATATCGAAGAGAACGTTTATAAATAAAGTTCATTCAACTATGTGTGTTTTTATAATAATTAGAAATTTATTAGTTTTTATAATAATAATTACTAAATAAGGCCAAGACCGGTCCCCGGTTGTAGTGCCGATAATGATGATGATAATATTAATTAAAGTTTAGAAGCGTATTGTAATTATTTTCTTAATAAAATGTATCTTATTATTCACTAAACGACTGTTTTAATGAAAATATCATCGACCCGAACGCCCCTTTAATATTCACATCGTGGTTGATTTTGACCCGCAGCCAAAAAAAGCTTGCAGACACCTGCTCTAAATAATATAATAAAATACCATAATTACCGAAAAATACAGTCATGTCAGCAAATAAAGTTCTGTTAACGATATCAGCAAGACTATATATTACCAATTTTATATTTAAGACCGAAATTAAAATAGTTTGCAAGCACTGAACATTCACATTTAGGCTCAATAGCATTATTGGTGCTTTGACTTCCCCAGGAGCTGTGATCAAATGTGACAAATATTCTCGTTTTTACACTACATGTTAAAACCGACACTTTGAAACAGCTGTACAGCATTAGGCTCACATTTCATTTAAAATGATCTACAAGTGACAATAACCAAGTGTCAAAATGAGCAAATTATACCATTCGGAAAAATCATTTAAGCACAGTATGTTTATTTGGATGCTAAATCTTTAGTCTAAAAAAAATTGAGATTGTCGGACTGTGCAGAAAATGCAGATTAATATACGTAAATGTTCATGCGGAGGAAATTTCATCATCATCATCATCGGCACTACAACCGGGAACCGGTCTTGGCCTTATTTAGCAAGTCCTGAGGCTTGTTAAATTTTCCAGGACGAAATTTACCCGTCATATAAATATGCTGTTTAATAAACTAACACAAACACATTGAAACTAATTATGTTTGCAAATAGTAATTGTGAGTAGACACAAGAACAAAATATGTGTACACAACAAAAGGCATATCTGTCTAACAACAATACGTGTGTCATTAAACTAATGTTCTTATTTTGACAGCTCGATTATACTGGGCTTGGCAGCATTGACGTGTTCTTCGTAATGGCCGCGCCACGGAACGATAAACAATTTATACCTAAAAAGTAACTTTTATTTAGATTGTACAATTTATCTTATTTGTTTGAAATTAATTCTTAACACGGTTAGGTGTTCATTGCTTTGTTTACTTCTATTTATTAGTATATATTAATCCATTAAATGTATAAAATTATATATAAGCTCTGTGCAGCCTTGTGCATATAATAACAAAAGAAGAAAAAAAACAATAGAAGATGGTGTATCGCGATCTATAATGTGCGTTTTATAAAACTATTGCGAAATGCTCAACAAAAAAAACCTAATTACGAACGAGACGACTTAAATTCTTGTAAAGAAAATCTCTTCCAACAAGTATACACGTCAATTGATTGTACAAAATAAAAGTGAACAAATTTGTGATTGACTATGATAACTTACAAAAACAATGGCATTGGGCAGGTTTCACCTGCGAACACAACAACGAATAGCACAACGCCAGTGAAAACTTTTGTGAATAATCCTCAAATGCAACAACAAATTGTAAATATACAGAATTTGCAAAATATTCCCCATCAATTTATTCAAGCGGGCGGACAAGCAGTAATACAAAATCCATCAGGGAATAATATGTTCTCGATTGTGCAACCGATGCAGACTCTCACCATAGACGGTCAGGAGGCGCTATTTATTCCTAATATTAACTCACAATTAGCGGGTGCGCAACCAATTAATTTCAATGGCCAGCAGGCATTTTTAACACCAAATGGGCAGATAATTAGAGCACCACTTCCAGCGGCAGCAAATAATGTGCTTCCTGCTCAATTTATTCAAAATCTTGGACAAAGTGTACATATTCCGAGTGTCGGTGGTGGTAGTGGTGGGGAAGCAATGTTGACGATTCCTGGTACCAATATTCAGATACCGATAGCGAACGTTACGAATGCGAATGCAGTCATTCAGCAAGGTGGAGCAAACGTTCAGGGAGCAGGGTCTCAAACGTCGCAACAATCGCAGCAACAGCAACAACAGCAGCAGCAAGGACAGTCGCAATCACCACAAGCGGGACAATCGCAGAGTCATGCGAATCAACAGGGAACGGGTGCTAATGCACTGCCGGCCACGATAACAATTCCCGGTACCAACATAACCATACCAACTTCAGTTGCTGCGGCGAATGGTCTGCTAGGTAATATTGGTGGTATTCTTGGTCAGAATTTGAATGCAATCAAGGTGGAAGGACAAAATATCCAGCTGCGACCGACGAACACTTCCATACCACATGTCGTACAATTTCCAACAGCGGCGCCAATCGCACAAACAGTGGCCGTTCAAATTCCCATCCAAACAGCAAACGGACAAACGATATATCAAACGGTTCATGTGCCTGTGCAGCAGTTAGCGATGTCTGGCCTCGTACAACCAAGTCCCCAGATGCAGATTATTCCACAGTTTACGCAAATCGCGAATGTGATTACTCCAAACGGCCAGATTCAGCAGGTTCAATTGGCTCCAATAAATCCCATGGCATTGCACGCAGCTCAGCAGCACCCTAATGTGATAATCAACCAATCGAACCTTCAAAACGTAGCTGCAGCGGCGGCCGCCGCAGCGGCCCAGAACAACAATACTCAACCTGGTCAAGTACAGGCAGGCAACGGCTCATCGGCGGGGAGTAATACTCAACAGCAACAACAGAACCAATCTCCGCAACAAGAAGCCAATTCTGCAGTTCAACAACAACAACAGCAGCAACAGCAAGCTCAACAACCAATAACAATAACAAATGCTCAAGGACACCAACTTACTGTGATCCCGGCTCAAGCCCTGCAGCAATTTCGTCCTGCTGGTCCAACCGGTTCTGGTAACATAATTCACTTACCTAACCTGCCAGGTTTGCAAGCGCTGCCAATTCAAAATATCCCTGGAATTGGCAATGTGCAAATAATTCAAGCTCATCAGTTGCCGCAAAATATTCAAGGATTTCAGACGTTTCCTGGAACGGCTCAAGTGATTTCGACTAACGTAGGGCAGCCAAACTCGAGCCAGCAGCAGCAAAATCAGCAGCAGCAGCAGCAGCAAGTTATTGTTACGGCTTCAAAAAACGAGCCGCAGTCTCCCCAGCAGATTACTCAAACGCTTATTACGAATATTAAACAAGAACCGCCAGATCTTAAGTGGGTGACAACAACAGCTCCAACACCTCAACAACAGCAACTGCAGCAACAACTGCAACAATTGCAACAGGTACAAACGCAACAGCAACAGCAGCAGCAAATGCAACAGCAACAGCAGCAACAAATGCAACAGCAAACTTCGAATTCACACCATCAAACGCCTACACTGAGTGTTTCCGAAGTATCTTCACCCAGTCCAATACATGTTGCGGCCTCACCATCTCACCAACAGCAAAATCCCCACACATTCACCACGGTATCTGTGGGTAGCACCAACATCATGCAAATCCCCACTTCAAACACTTCGAACACTCAACATCAGTCAAACCAACAAGCACCAGCCCAACAACATACCAACCCAAGTCAATCGGCTACACATCAATCGACGACGCCACAAAATCAAACATCCGTCAACGTGAACATCAACGTCAACGATACCTCGGAAATAAAACCGCGATTGAAGCGAGTCGCGTGTACCTGTCCCAATTGTAAAGAAGGCGAGAAGCACAGCGATCGCAAGAAACAGCACATATGTCACATAGCCGGCTGTAATAAAGTATACGGTAAAACTTCGCATTTAAGAGCACATCTTCGATGGCACACCGGAGAGCGACCCTTCGTCTGTTCGTGGTTATTTTGCGGTAAACGCTTCACCCGTTCCGATGAGCTGCAGCGTCATCGAAGAACCCATACAGGTGAAAAACGCTTTCAATGCCGCGAATGCAATAAAAAATTCATGCGAAGTGACCACTTGTCGAAACACATAAAAACCCATTTTAAATCCATCCGCGGCGGATTGGACCTCATGGATTTACCTATAAAAGAAGAGAAAGACTTGGACGCACAAGTCGCCGAATTAGGCAGCCTCGGCTGCGCTAAAACCATCACCAGTTCTAATGGTATCGTGACGATAGAACTCCCGTCAGTTGCCGGATCAGGCAGTGATATCGGCGGGACACTGAGTCAATCGCCAGATATGTCTTCCGAAAGCTGTCCCGAAGACGACAGTGGCGACGAGGACAAAATGATGATTACCATCGGTGACATGTCTGACATGCCCGGCGAAAACTCCAACTAGCATCCGGAAACCCTGTTCATGGAACAGTTCGGGCACTATGATTCCAATGCCAAGTTTACCTTCCAAGAGTTCTAAACTGTTTATCCAACTTTACCCAATCCCCCAAGCCGCGAGCGCTGCCACTTTTTGTACATACTTGCTTAAAACGTCAAAACAAACCACACCACACTGCCTTCCGGCGTGCCCGGGAAGCATCCCCATACAGCTGCTGGGATTGCATTCGTACTACAAAACCATACAAAACACATATATACATATAAAAAAATTTAAATTAAGGTAATCCGTAAGAAGATAAACCTAGTAATACATCTCTTATTTATATATCACACTTATGTATTAACACTGTTTACTGTAAAATAAATCTAAATCAAAATAAGTAAAATTTAGTTATGACGTGGTGCTATACATTACACAGCCGCGTAGTTATAAATAAATTTTTTCATAGCGAACGTCTCGGCATCGTGCACGAGCAAAATAGATAATTACTAAATTGTAAAATAAAAATAAGATAAAACGAAAAGAAACCTTTTATATTAACTTAGTCGAAGTAAAGAGGACCAGACACTCAGTTCGCAACGATATTGGAGTCGGTCGATATCAGAACTATATATCGTTAGTTTATGTACGACTAATTTTATTTGATGTCATGTTTTAATAAAGTAATAATTACTATTATTAAATTATACTGTTGTATAGCTTTAATTTAGAAGTTGTTTTTGCGCAATATTACCAAAAGCGGAAACTTAATTTCTTTGTCTTGATTTCATGGAATACGAGTGATGCACGGCAACTGTCTTTTATTTTAAATTATTATTTTAAAATATCCAGTGATGCTAATACATGTGATATACTGAGGCTGTTATCTTAGTTTCTCCAGGGATTCAGTGCGGCAGCTGATATCAGGCAAAATGCCTATAGAAGCCGCTTACGTTCATCCATTTCGTAGGGTGTTGATCTTTTGTGCCAAAGTATTGCAATGATGTAGCGTTCTACGAACGCACAATTCCGCGCAGGTAAGGTTCCTACCTTCAAAGAACTTACTTACCTGAGAGCGTTGCACCCGCCCACAGACGCGTGCCCCCAAAGTCCCACCATAGGGCCTGCAACACGCAGCCAACGTTGAGACCGACACCAAAAAGCAAGGAACTGAACGTCCCCAAAGCTTTTAATGCCAAGCTCAACATTCGTAAGTCATCATACCTGAAAAAAAAAGAAACATTCAATCTGCCTGCGCCCAGGAACATTCCATTGAATCGGAAATTTCAAACGTCTATGCAATGCAAAGTAGCCGACCAACGATGCACGTGCGGGTAGCTGCCATAAAGACCACCAAGTCTATCGGCAAACATAAAGAAACGGCAACCGTAATTATCTCAACGAGATAATTCAAATTGTATGAGGTTGAAAACCTACAAGGAAACTACTCCGATCCCACGGTGTCTGTTTGTATTTCACACCCATTAGAAAGATCTAATGGATTTCGGGTGTATTGACAAAAGTCAAACAAAACCCATGAACCATGCATCCATGCAAATTGAAGGATATCTTTCGGCCTTCGCGCCAGATGTGTTATGTAAATAAGGCGGCATACAATCGACAACCCTCGAACTGAATTTCGACCACCACCACGGATGGTGATAAGGATGTTCGATGATGAGCGAGTTTCTTCTTTCAGGAATGAAAAATCACCCCTGGGACGTGATAACACGCTGCTAACAGAAATTCGGAAGTTCTGTTAGCAGAGCAAGTCGGAAAATTTTTCCGTGTAGATACAGATACCAGTTTGGAATCTGGATATCTGTGTGGGCAGACAGACAGTCAGATAGTGATAGTCATCGCGACAAACCGAACAACGAGAACCAAACGAGGGAGTTGATCCGCGTATTAACCATACAACCGGAAAGTAACGTCAGTGTGCAAACGAACGGTCGCGACCAGAAAAAAATGTATATAGTATTTTGTCTTGCCACGAGCAACTACCTAATAAATGTGATATTGTTACCGACTTTCGATAGCTTGTAGTTACAACACCAGGAATTGTATACTCACGAACTTACAAAAACTTGTGCGAATAAAGGAAAGTTAATATTTTTGAGTTTCATTCGTGACTATTTTTTACAGTGTTTTGCGTGTGTGCAGTTTTCCGCTTCGTGTAAGTCCTTGTAGCAGCAGTGTTCGGCGGAACACTTACGATCCAGATAGACTAACTACCCGCCAAAATGACACAATGCAACATTCGTGACCAGTCTTTTTTTGTTTTTTTTTTTTTACAGTAACGCGCACACAAAAGTGGATTTTGAAGTACCCTTAAATGTCAGAGCACAGTGCTAGCGGATGGAGAGGAAGTGGATAAGGAAAGGAGGTGTCGATGTATATTGGTCTTGAATGTCTGGATATCACAACGGCCAGGAAACATACAATGTCTCTTCTGTGTCTGCCCATACCTCTATTCATGAACCAGTCATCCTTGTGCTAAATGAAACCTATGTGGTAAATGATATCTATATTTCGTATATCAACTTGCCTGGTTATAAAAAAGTCCCTCTGTTCTTTCCACGTCCAGTTATGGTTATTTATTTAACAACAATTTGATAATATATGGTAATAATATATATTGTAGCGAGCTTAGGGTTCGCTGGATTAATTATTTTTAATAAATAAGAGCCGTTAAATCGATTTTGAATTAATCTAACACTTTATTAGTCCGTTTATAACAACCATTACTTTTACCATACACAACGATTTCTTTACTTATCGCTTCCGTACTTATCGCGTGTTTCTGCTTACTTCTTACTTTTTTACTCATTACTCTGTGCTACGTATTTATACCGTTTCCTCACATTCTGATTCGGTGTTTCGTTTCCGTCCGTTCCATAGCCTTGAATGTTCTATTGTTCATAGTCTCCAGTTTTCCAGTACTTTATAGAGCATTCTAGTACTTTGTTTCGGACTTTCTCGAGTATTCTAGTACTGATTGCCATATGCGTCACACTAACCTTCGCCTAGATTAGTTCGCCCCGAACTAAATTCACTGGTCCTCTGGGCTAACCAAAGTTGCC
The DNA here is from genome assembly GCA_963931805.1 of Microdon myrmicae. NCBI lineage: Eukaryota > Metazoa > Arthropoda > Insecta > Diptera > Syrphidae > Microdon > Microdon myrmicae. The sequence goes on from OZ007499.1 coordinate 68,117,147, forward strand.
AGTCGGTCACGATGTACCACTTTCATCTTGGCGTTCGGCGATGGAAGTTCTTGACCTTCTTCCAAATTTTCTACTGCTCTCATTTTCGCGTCAGCTCTAGCCTGCCGCCATTCTTTCTTTTCCTGACGACGGAATTCCTCTTGCATTTTAGGGATCTCATGCGAATAGTATAAGAGAAAATGCATGTGCACACCCTTAAGCTCTTCTGGAGTTTGCACATCACGTAAGCGATCTAGATCTTCATCTTTAATTACACGCATATCATCTGCTATTGGAGCATCTGTCGATTTCATAACCGTATCCAACTGGTAGTTCCGCATCTTTTCAAATAACTGGAGCGGTTTGTTCTTTGGAGCTGACAGTAAACACCAGCGTGTGTCGTAGTAATAGACTTTCCATAGATCGTCGCACGTTAATTCTGATTTCACGTGTTCTTCTCTATAGAACGCAATGAACGGCATCTCTAGCTGTTGATTGCGCCTACAATCTAGGGCTTGCTTGATCTTTCCTCCAGTATGTGGTGGCTTACAATAGCGGTCTCGACCGCCAACATCCGTTGATCTCTCTTGTTCGGAAACAGTTGATTTACAAGACACAATTTAATAATATATTAATGGTAATTAATTATAATTTAATAGGGTAAGTTGGGTGACTTACGTGAGTTTACTCGACCGTTGACCGGTCGCTGCAGTGACTGCTTGTCAGTTGCTGGTGGGTCTGCTGCTGTTGTGTGCTGCGACTGGGTGCAGGGGGCGTTAAACGTCGTGCTCCCCTGTTCAACTGGATACAATGGGTGATCCGTCGATTTTTGTTTTGTACTTATTCCGAAGCTGTTGTTGGTGTCGCCAATGTGCTTTCGGTTTCGAAGTTTTACGTCGAATGAATTATTTTTGTTTTTTGTCGTTGACGTTTTATTTTATTATTCGACGCCAACGCCGGTTTTTATTATTTTCTCTGCCAAGTAGAATTTGCATAAAGTAGTTTATGCAAATTAACTACTTGGCGAGTTGTTCTCCGTTTAAAGGTAAAGAGGGGAAACTAACGAAAGGGGATTAGTGGATGTTGGGGGGACTTGGAGTCAAGGTCGGTCCGTAACACTGTTCGTAAATCCATTCAGCTTCATCTTGTAGTTCAGTGGGTCCCTCTAGAACAGGCGTAACCGGAACTTCGCCCAATTGCATTCGCTCAGGAATATCCGTTTTACGGATTTCATTGTCCAAATCCGTAAAGTGACCCCTTTCCAATTCACTAGGTTCGTATTCGGGTTCATATCCGTCCTCGTCATAATTCGTGAAATCTACACCGAAACTGTCCTGACATTCTTGCAATGATGCGTCAGTGACTAAAAGTCGTCTTTTCTTCTTCTTCTCAGCAGTTGGCCTTCCTTCGTCGTCTACAATAAAATCCTCAGCTTCAGACTCGGATTCCTCATCATCATTGAAATGTTTTGCCGGCTCAATTTTCCTGTGACTACGTTCAGAGCGGCGTTCAACATCGTTTTCGTCGTCGAATAGCTGTTCGGCTATAGCCTCACGTGCTGAACCTTCATCGACGTGCTGTTCCTCTCCATCACTTTCTTCGTCCTGTGTACGACGCAGGCGCTTGGAACGCTTTCTGCGTTCGACTTTCAAATCAAGATTCTCTTCAATAACGTCACAGTCGTCGTCTTCCAGTCGGTCGTCCAACTCGTCATCATCATTGTAAATCCGTTTCGGGGAACGGCCTGAAGCATCAGTGTCTTCACCATCACTGCCGTCCTCTTCAATCGGGTTATCATCGATGGGATCCTTCAGTTCTTCACGTAACACATCATCGTCATCTTCCTCCTCTTCCTCACTGCTGTCGGTCATAGCTTTGCTCTTCCTGAGTTTCTTCCTTTCATGTGGCTCCAATTCCTCCTCATCCTCAGATTCTTCCACTTCCGAGTCCCAGAATTCCTTCATACACTGCCTTTGGGCATCCAATTTTGCATTAACCTCTGCAGCTCGCGCGTCCCATTTTGCCATCATCATCCTGAACATCTCCGAAATGTCCAACGGTGGCGAACTCTTCTCCGTTACATTGGCACCATCTTGACTCGCTGTTTCTTCTCCATCCGGACAGTCTGGCCCACTCGTAAAAGCATCTGTGCCGACATCAATATCCTCTTCCTCTATTGCTGCTTGCAGACGCTGTCGAAGAATTGCCTTCTCTCCTCTGCTATCCAGGTTCCGGTCCTCAAGTTCCTTCTTCAACTCAGGAACGCGAAGATCCTCCAAATGTCGATCTGATATCATCACAGCACACTTTCACAGACTTATTTACTTCACCAATAATTAATCCCACTACTGACACCAATTGTAGCGAGCTTAGGGTTCGCTGGATTAATTATTTTTAATAAATAAGAGCCGTTAAATTGATTTTGAATTACTGTAACACTTTATTAGTCCGTTAATAACAACCGTACACTTAACGATTTCTTCACTTATCGCTTCCGTACTTATCGCGTATTTTACTGCTTACTTCTTACTCATCTCCATGATCTGTGTGCAATGTATTTATACCCTTCCCCCATTCTGATTCAGCGTTTCGATTCCGCCCGTTCCATAGCTTTGAATGTTCTACTGTTCATAGTCTCCAGTTTTCCAGTACTCCCTAGAATATTCTAGTACTTTGTTTCGGACTTTCTCGAATATTCTAATACTGATTGTCATATGCGTCACAATACAATGTCTCTTCTGTGTCTGCCCATACCAATATTCATGAACCAGTCATCCTTGTGCTAAATGAAACCTATGTGGTAAATGATATCGATATTTCATATATCAACTTGCCTGGTTATAAAATAGTCCCTCTGTTCTTTCCACGTCCAGTTATGGTTATTTATTTAACAACAATTTGATAATATATGCTAATAATATATATTGAATATATTTAACTATTATTTCAAGGTAAGTTGAGAGACTTACTTGGGATAAACTTGTGCGACCGTCGAGCGGTCGCTGCAGTTGCTGCTTCTGCTGGTGGGTTCGGCGACTAGGTGCAGGGGGCGTTGCTCGTTGTTATTTTATACCATTCACTCTCGATTCTCATTTCATTCTCGGTTTGTTCTAACTCGAGAACCCTAGCAATTATCCTATCTAAAGGGTCTTTTTCTGATTGTACTATCAGATGCCTTGGTTGGTCATTTCTGATTCCTATCATCAGAACCGATTTTGCTAATCTTTCGGTCTGGAAGGTGAACCCTATGCTATTTGCACTCCCATACTTACGTTTTGCCGCTTCATTGCAGTCCGTTACTGCTTGCGTTATGCGGTGGGTGAAATCGTCGATATCCTCTTCGCGGGATTGTCGCATACGCGAGAGTTTCGAGTGTAACTCTTCGTGTGACGCGTGTGGTAGTAGCGTGCTTCGGAGTCGCTGTTCAAACTCCTTGAAAGTCGTTGGGAGTTGTTCTTTGAACATACGGCGAGCTTTCCTAGTTAATTTCATGGGCAACCACCACAGGAAAATTTTTCCTCCTCCTCTGATAAGCAGTCCAGCGTCCTGTCACAGATTTTGCGGAAACTATGTAGTTCCCTCGCTGCGTTAGTCCCTTTCTGGCCACTGTAGACTTCCACATTAGCTTAGACTAGGTCCACAATTTTTTCCGCACCCAGCATAGCGGCGATGGGTTCCTCCGTTCTAATTCCTACGGATAGCGTGCTTGTGTGGCTCCTCGTTTGCATTAAGGGTAACGGCTTACGCGCGTTTAATTGTTTGCGTACGGAGGGACTACCCGGATTATTCTAACCGTGGTTCGCTATTAACCGTAGCGAACAAAAGACACGATTGCGGAACAACCGACCCAACGATGAGGGACAAGACCCAATCTAGATAAATGAAAAGAAAGAAGAAGTTAAAAACCTGTAAAGAGAACACTGAAAACAACGGAAAATATTTGGGTATATACATATATTTTTTTTATAAACTTCCTCCCAACGTTGATTTCTTCCTCTCTCCTGTAATTGGAAAACGAAAAAGAGAAAAGGAAACCAATATTTTTATTTATTTTATTATTTATTGTTATACGGCTTTTCGTTTTTTTTTATCCTAGCCGCTAGTTCCGCTACTCGGCGTAGGGACGTTAGAGCCTCGGGGCTCTTCCCACCACTGGATTGTATCCCCGACGGATTTGATACAATCTCAGCTGGTGGTAACCGGCTGCGCCAAAATTGTTATGGTTATTTATTTAACAAAAATTTGATAATATATGGTGATAATATATATTGAATATATTGTGACGCATATGACAATCAGTACTAGAATATTCTAGAGAGTCCGAAACAGAGTACTAGAATATTCTATAAAGTAATGGAAAACTGGAGACCGTGAACAGTAGAACATTCAAGACTATGGAACGGACGGAAACGAAACGCCGAATCAGAATAAGGAAACGGTATAAATACGTCGCACACAGACCATGGAGAGGAGTAAGAAGTAGAAAGTTAAGCAAGCGATAAGTAATGAGTTATAAGTAAGACAGTGAAGCAAGCGAAAGTCTCGAGTGAGAAGTAAGAAGGAAAATACGCGATAAGTACGGAAGCGATAAGTCAAGAAATCGTTGTGTACGGTAAAAGTAACGGTTGTGATTAACAGACTAATAAAGTGTTATATTAATTCAAAAATCAATTTAACGGCTCTTATTTATTCAAAATAATTAATCCAGCGAACCCTAAGCTCGCTACAATTGGTGTCAGAAGTGGGATTAATTATTGGTGAAATAAATAAGTCTGTGGAAGTGTATTGTGACGATGTCAGATCGACGTTTGGAGGGCCGGAACCTGGATAGCAGAAGAGAGCAGCCAATTCTTTGACAGCGTTTGCAAGCACCAATAGAAGAAGAGGATATTGATGTCGGCACAGATGCTTTTACAAGTGGACCATACTGTCCGGATGGAGAAGAAACAGCGAGTCAAGATGGTGCCAATGTAACGGAAAAGAGTTCGCCACCGTTGGACATTTCGGAAATGTTCAGGATGATGATGGCAAAATTGGACGCGCGAGCTGCAAAATTTGATGCGCGAGCTGCAGAGTTAAATGCAAAATTGGATGCGCGAGCTGCAGACGTTAATGCAAAATTGGACGCGCGAGCTGCAGAGTTTAAGGCAAAATTGGATGCGCGAGCTGCAGAGTTTAAGGCAAAATTGGATGCGCGAGCTGCAGAGGTTAATGCAAAATTGGATGCCCAAAGGCAGTGTATGAAAGAAGTCTGGGACTCGGAAGCGGAAGAATCTGAGGATGAGGAGGCACTGGAGCCACATGAAATGAAGAAACTCAGGAAGAGCAAAGCTATGGCCGACAGCAGTGAGGAAGAGGAGGAAAATGACGATGATGTGTTACGTGAAGAACTGAAGGATTTCATCGATGATAACCCGATTGAAGAGGACGGCAGTGATGATGAAGACACTGATGCTTCAGGCCGTTCCCTGAAACGGATTTACAATGATGATGACGACTTGGACGACCGACTGGAAGACGACGACTGTGACCTTATTGAAGAGAATCTTGGTTTGAAAGTCGAAGGCAGAAAGCGTTCCAAGCGTCTGCGTCGTACACAGGACGAAGAAAGTGATGGAGAGGAAGACGACGACTGTGACCTTATTGAAGAGAATCTTGGTTTGAAAGTCGAAGGCAGAAAGCGTTCCAAGCGTCTGCGTCGTACACAGGATGAAGAAAGTGATGGAGAAGAACAGCACGTCGATGAAGGTTCAGCACGTGAGGCTATAGACGAACAGCTATTCGACGACGAAGACGATGTTGAACGCCGCTCTGAACGTAGTCACAGGGAAACTGAGGGGGCAAAACATTTCAATGATGAATTGGAAAGGGGTGACTTTACTGATTTGGACAATGAAATCCGTAAAACAGATATTCCTGAGCGAATGCAATTGCGCGAAGTTCCGGTTACGCCTGTTCCAGAGGGACCCAATGAACTACAAGATGAAGCTGAATGGATTTACAAACATGCGTTTTGTAAATCAACTGTTTCCGACCAAGAGAGATCAACGGATGTTGGAGGTCGAGACCGCTATTGTAAGCCACCACATATGGGGGGAAAGATCAAGCAAGCCCTAGATTGTAGGCGTAATCAACAGCTAGAGGTGCCGTTCATTGCGTTCTATAGAGAAGAACACGTGAAACCAGAATTAACGTGCGACGATCTATGGAAAGTCTATTACTACGACACACGCTGGTGTTTACTGTCAGCTCCAAAGAACAAACCGCTCCAGTTATTTGAAAAGATGCGGAACTACCAATTGGATACGGTTATGAAATCGACAGATGCTCCAATACCAGATGATACGCGTGTAATCAAAGATGAAGATCTAGACCGCTTATGTGATGTGCAAACTCCAGAAGAGCTTAAGGGTGTGCACATGCATTTTCTCTTATACTATTCGCATGAGATCCCTAAAATGCAAGAGGAATTCCGTCGTCAGGAAAAGGAAGAATGGCGGCAGGCTAGAGCTGACGCGAAAAGGAGAGCAGTAGAAAATTTGGATGAAGGTCAAGAACTTCCACCGCCGAACGCCAAGATGAAAGTGGTGCATCGCGACAGACTGGCGGCTTTTGTTGGCCCGGGAGACCAGTGAACTTAGTTCGGGACGAACTAATCTAGGCGGAGGGTAGTGTGACGTATATGACAATCAGTACTAGAATATTCTAGAGAGTCCGAAACAGAGTACTAGAATATTCTATAAAATAATGGAAAACTGGACACCGTGAACAGTAGAACATTCAAGACTATGGAACGGACGGAAACGAAACGCCGAATCAGAATAAGGAAACGGTATAAATACGTCGCACACAGACCATGGAGAGGAGTAAGAAGTAGAAAGTTAAGCAAGCGATAAGTAATGAGTTATAAGTAAGACAGTGAAGCAAGCGAAAGTCTCGAGTGAGAAGTAAGAAGGAAAATACGCGATAAGTACGGAAGCGATAAGTCAAGAAATCGTTGTGTACGGTAAAAGTAACGGTTGTGATTAACAGACTAATAAAGTGTTATATTAATTCAAAAATCAATTTAACGGCTCTTATTTATTCAAAATAATTAATCCAGCGAACCCTAAGCTCACTACAATATTTAACTATGTTTTCAATGTAAGTTAAGGGACTTACTTACTTACTCGCTGCAGTTGCTGCTTCTGCTGGTGGGTTCGGCGACTGGGTGCAGGGGGCGTTGAGGTAATGCTTCCCTGTTCAGTCGTAGTGGGTTTCTCCTTCTGTTCTTAGCAATTATCCTTTCTTCAGATACTTCTTATAATGATAACGTGTCCTTCTTGAATTTTAAATTATGGCTGCTCACTTTCACGTTGGAGTAATTCGACTTGCGTGTCGTTTTTTTTTGATTGTTTTACGTCGAATCTGTCAAATCTATTTGTTAAGAATATCGAATTTGTAAACCTTTGTATGGAATGAACAATGTACATACGTATGCGTGAAACCCTACAACGTACAGCGACGCGCCATATAGTCAACTCCATATAACTATGCTACATACATGTAGCCATGCTCGCTGGTCTCCAGTCAGTCGCTTCCAAACCGTCGCACGGTAAAGTTTGCTCGCGTACTCATCAAGCTCTTTTGTATTTCCACCATATGCCTTTTTATTCACAATAAACTGTTTTGCTTATAATACTCTGCGTGCGTTATTTCTATCAGTATTTTTATTTGCCGTTGACGTTTTATTTTTTATCTGGCGCCAACGTCGTTTTATTATTTTTTTCTCTACCAAGTAGAATTTGCACAAAGTAGTTTATGCAAATTAGCTACTTGGCGAGTTGTTCTCCTTTTAGAGGTAGAGAGGAGAAACTTACGAAAGGGGGTTTGTGGATGTTAGGGGGCCCTGGACGCTAGGTAGGTCCGAACAGTCCTGATATTGATTATCAGCTTAAAACGGTCTCTGTTCCACCCAAGTGTAATTGACGTCCATAAGCATATCGTTCGTTATTGTTTCCTGCACCCCCCGCCTGGTAGAAACCTTGATGTGGTGCGGGGGCTTAAACTACAATGAATCATTTAGGTTATGCTGACGGAAGCATATGTTTCCAGTAGAGCCACCCATGTCAGACAGGCTAGCGATGAGTAACATACAAAGATCTACCACCCCTGATCCAGGGTGTTACGCGTCACCGTGCTCATTGGATGGTCTGCAGCCAGGGGTATACCGGCACCGGATCGAATCAGAGCAGTAAGCAGATCTTACCATATTAAAGAGGGGCTCTGGTATGGCGGACTATTTGAAACCCCAAGACTCGGGGGAACATAAATGAATAATCAATGTACAAAAGACAATCCCAAGAAAAACCCGGTAGGCGTATGTGTGATGAGCCGACACTACTGTGGCGGTTCCACTGAACGCTACTACTTATCTGTTTATTAATTATCTAAAAACTTCCTCCTAAAGCATTTAAACCCGTTATCATTTGTTAAGGCAATACTGTGGCGGTTCCACTGAACGCCACTACTTACCTTTTTATTAATTACCTAAAAACTTCCTCTAAAGCACCTAAAACCATGATCATGCAATTGCATTAGCATCTTCAAATATGGGGGCATAGTTGCGTGCGTCGCATCATGTTCCTGAAAAACAATTCGGTTACGGCACCAAGTAACCGACATGAAACCCGAAACATGTCAATGCTCATATCTCCCAGTGAATCCCGCCACACACGTGCAGGAAACATTCCCCTTTGTTTTTTATATGCATCCACGTCGGCTGGTCGTCCGACCGACAGGCGTATCTTAGCTCACGACTGGCCGCCAAAGGAAACCAAATTCCCTATAATGTAAATCTACACATCGATATGCGCACGATCGGCATAGATGCTGTACGCAGTTACCATCCTATGAAAACCCAATACCTGCCTGCATGATGGTTTGCCCAGCTGCAACCACTTCCCTTTGTTGGAGTTGTTTATCTGCGGTTCGCGTGCCCATGGACACACGGCATGAGCGGCCGAGATGATCTTGGCGCATGTGCTCGCACCCTCCCTGAGACCAATGTGTCGGAGATCGTCTCCCATTGGTCGCTGGACGAGGGAAGAAATCCAATTTTCTCTTTGACCAGTCAGTCGAGTATCAACTTGTGGTGATTGAGCACAACTGCGAATTATATTAAACCGAAAGACCCACCACCTGGTCGAAAGCCAATGCCGTGTTTTCGTGAGTGTACCGGTGAAATTGTATTCTGTAAAGAAACATAAACTATAGGGTTTTTCAATAGGGACGTGACAACTTTTTTTTTTCAATAAAACGCAAACCATTTGAGATATTTCGAAAACTTTATTATCGGCTTGAAGTACAATCAAAGCATTTATGAATGAAACTCGACTTCGTTCATATGGCCACCACGGCCATGTTTGCAGCGATCGATTCGTTGGATCCAATTTTCGGCCGAAATGGTCGCTATTTCGCGTTCAATGTTGGCTCTGAGCTCTTCCAACGTCGGCGGCTTGTTGGCATAGACCAATGACTTGACGTAGCCCCAAAGAAAATAGTCTAGACACGTTAAACCGCACGAGTGAGGCGGCTAACCGACTGGCCCATTTCTTGAGATAACACGCTCATCAAACTTACTCTTCAATAAATCGATTGTATCGTGTGCTGTGTGGCTTGTGGCACCGTCCTGTTGAAACCACATGTCACCCAAGCCCATATCTTCCAATTCGGGCTAAAAATAATTGGTAATCATGGCGCGATAACGACGGCCATTCACAGTAACGTGACGATCGTTATCGTCGACGAAAAAATATGGCACAATGACGCCGCCGGCAAGCAAACCGCACCAAACGGTTATTTTTTGTGGATGGTGGTGATTCATGAAGCACATGTGGATTTTCACCCGACCAATAACGCATGTTTTGCTTATTGACGAACCCATTGAGCCAAAAATGAGCTTCGTCACTCAAGATGATTTTGCAATGAAATTCATCATCTTGGCGCATCTTTTCCAGAGCCCAATCGGAGAACGTACGTCGCTTCAAATGGTCCATCGGCTTCAATTCTTGAGTCAGCTTGATCTTGTATGGGTGTAAACCAAGATCCCTACGCAAAATTCGCCATAAAGTTGTCTGGGCTATGCCCAATTCTTGAGAACGCCGTGGAATTGACTGATTTGGGTCGTTTACTACGGACGCCTGAACGACAGCGATATTTTCGACACTTCGACCAACCCGTTGTCTCGCTGGCACGGCAACATCACACAACGAATATGTAGACTCAAATGTTTGCACTAAACTTGTTATTACCTGTCTACTAGGGCGAGAATTACGAAGGAAAATTGGAGTTAACGCTCTTAAAGTTGCGGTCACCGACTCCAAATTTCGGTAGTAAATTTTTATAATTTGCAGACGTTGTTCGTTCGTGTACTTAACCACGATGAAAAGGTTGAGTTTACTAAATAAATTGACAGTGACAGTTCGATGATTAGTGAAAGGGTGCGTTCACAAATTAAACTCAAAGTTGTCAAGTTGTGAAATTATATTCTGTATAGACACATAATCTATAAGTCGTGTATATGTGAAATTGTATTCTGTAAAGAAACATAATCTATAAGCCGTGTGTATGTTAAAATTGACTTTTAAGTTGTTTTTTAAGTTAGTTAAAATAATAAAGAACCTTTTGTTATCGAGTGACCGTAAGTTGTTTTATTTGGAGTGTCTGAAGTCTGTGGACGGTACCAGCAGTCTGACGTTCCGCTCAAACAACGCGTCGGGAACTTTAGTGAACCTATGCCCCTGTGGCACATTACTAAAAAGCACAAAATCACTACACTTCCATAAGGGAACAAATCATCAAGAAAACACCGACTCGGCAGAAAGAAGACGTGGGGAAAAACGAAATAAGCGGGATAAACCGACCAATAGAAACCTTTATAATGACGAATCGATCATTATCTTTTAAAAATGGACAACATTGTGACTAACACAATGAATTATTCTATCCCATAAGTGTAGCCATAAAAGTATTCTCCTTCCAACCTAAAATTGATTTATAGTCAGTTTAGTGATCCAAATAACCAGGAAATAAAAACTTTAAAACTGATCTATTATTTTTTTACTACTATTTACTGGACTGTAGGATCGGCTCCTCGATAGTGTAGTGGTTAGTATCCCCACCTGTCACGCGGGAGACCGGAGTTCGTTTCCCCGTCGGGGAGCTTCTGGCGCAAGACAAATGACCTTGCCCGGAAAAACAAATTATCATGGAAAATTTAAGAAGCCTCAGGACTTGCTAAATAAGCTCTAGACCGGTTCCCGGTTGTAGTGCCGATGATGATGATGAGGAACCCGAAGTTCATGACCTCGCCGACTCGACTCCGCCATCGTTCCCTGTCCTGTGCGATCTCCTTCCACGCTTGACCATCCGATCCGATCTCCTCAAGGTCAAACCTAACATTGTCCTTTCATCTCCGTCACGGCTGCCCTACCGGTCTCTTTCCTGTTGGAATATCGTCAAGAATTCTACGCACGGTCCTATTGTTGCCCCTTCGTGCCATATGCCCGGCCCATCTTAATCTTCGCGACCTGATTACTCTCACTATCGTAGGTTTTCAGTATAGCTCTTCCAATTCGGGGTTGTGGAGTTTCCTCCATTGTCCTGCCTCCTCGTCATATTAGCTGCCAAAGATACTCCTTAGAACTTTATTCTCGTATAGGCGTAATATATAGGTTCGTATAGACTCGTTGAGTATACATCAGCGGACTTGAGGAAGAAGTCCATTGTTGACTGTGTCGAGTTGGTGACGCGAGTTGGTTGTAGTGGGCTGACGATGTGCGTATATGGGTGAGATGAAACGAGGTCCAAAAGTTGGCAACCGTATTTGTTGTTCTTGATGTCGTTGAATGCTGTATGACGAGAGTTTCAGTCTCCACCGATTATGAATGGTGCGGGGAGAGACTGTCTGATTATTTGAGATATGTCAGAGCCACGGTTTTGAGAGGATACGGATGTCTGGGGAGAAGGTTTTAACAAACAACTGTAAGTGTTGCTTATGGATGTTGGAGTATATAGTTTCTACGTTGAGGGCGATTATAGAAAGAATATGGGAAGTTATAAGTGAGAGAATCTGACCTTTTATCCGACATATGCTTCAATGTAGGAAGCATAGTTTGTAGACTATTGATGTAGCCCATGATGTCCAGGTTGACGCCAATGGAATTGGGGTTCTGTGACGTCGGCGTGTTTTGATTGTTGTTGATGATATCCGCATATGATGTTCCTGGCTTTGTAGGTTGTGGTAATGTGTTCTGCGGTGTGGATTTGTTGGTCGTAGTTGGTTTTATTCTTCTTTGGAGAATTCTCAATTTATGAGGGCACTGGGGGAAATTGGCTGGATGTGGACCTCCACAGTTACAGCATGTCACAGCGATTTCCTTAGTGGTAATGTATGCATCGGGGTTTGTGGTTTGGATTATTCCTGGTTCCATACCCCGTGGATTGACGTTGCATTCTCCTGGTTGGTGTTCATCGGCACATCTGACGCATCGTATATTTAGGTGGCAAGCTACCGCCAAGTGACCCGAGCCATGGCATCTCTTGCAATGGATGCTTTGTTTATGTGGCTCTTCGATACTGATCTTATGCTTAATTTGTTTGAACTTGTTGGTGTCTTCATTTGGAGAGATTTGGATAATCAGTAGGTTCCTTAAGTTGTTTTCTCGCATATGCGGAGTTTGAAAATAGTCTAGCCTGTGGATTTTCAGCTCTGGGCAAATCCTGATGATCTCCGCCGCTAGTTCTTCGTTGGTCCAAGTTGGGTCAATGTGCCTATTGATGAATGTTGTTGGTTTGAGCTGATGGTGTTGGAAGGTAAAAAATTGGTTCAGCAAGTTTTCTAACGGTCTTCTCGTGACCAACCAGAGTTGTTGCAATGGAGTCACTGTGTGTGTGGTGAAGTTGCGGTGTCCTAGGGCATTTTCTATATTATGATTATTTCCTTGATACTGGTCATTTTTTTTATGTAGATTGGCGGTGATCTAATCTGGTTTGGGGTGATCTAATGATGTTTGATGGTTTAAGCTGGGAGGGGGCGTTATCTCCATACTGGTGTTACACATAACATTGCACTTTGCTGTACGCAAACTGTCAATACCCTCCTTATAAAAATCTGTTAAACATAACATTGCACTTTGCTACACGCAAACTGCCAATACCCTCATCCAAATCTAACAAATAACCCTAACATTTATTCTGCAAAGAACAATAATATTACATGCATTAACTGATGTTAAAACCGAAAGAATTCTCTCAGTGTAGCATCAATACATTCTTGCTACAACCCATAGAATCCTTTCGGTGTAGTATGTGAAACCTTATCACATGTCTACCTATTGCTAAACGCAATCCATATCCGATACTTAAAATTGCAATCTTGCATTTTCCCACATTTTTTCTATTCCAAACGAATAACCTTGAAATGCATTAATTTCTATACCCACACCTGAATTGCAATTCTGCAATTCCAACACTCCATCAATGCGCAGGTAATTCTATCTGCACACCGTACGCTATGAGAAAATCAGATTCACGTTAGCGTGAATCGAAATATTCTCATGACCCTGGAGTGAAGAATTTGTAGAGTTGCAAATTTGCGATTCTCATCGTCGTTGGCTTGACCTTCGACTGCGACTGGCGTCAGGTGGCTGTCTGGAGGACAGCCATGATCGTGGGAAAGTATGTGGGTTTTTGAATTGGTTTTTCAGGTATAAATAAAGAGTTCCGTTAGGAATTAAATTAATTAGAATTAGAACGCGAAAAGGGGTGCATCACGCCCCAAACAAGTAATTAGTACCAACCAGGCACCAGGGGTGCAGCAATTAAAGTAAAGCTAGAGTGAAATAAAGATTCAATAAGGTAACCAAAACAAAAAGCTTTTTAATTTACCATCAACTCCTGAAAGACGACCTAGGCGGTTGGCCCCTCTGCCAACCGGGAGGTACACTATCTATCGTGGCAAACGCCCCGGAAGATCGTACCGGAGGAGAAGTCCCCGGGCAATTTACAAGCCAAGTAAGTAACTCATACAAATAAATAAATAAAACTAAGTGTTAGTATAGTATAGTGATATACAACACTGGCCTCGTCACTGTTTTTGGTGGGTTGCTTTAGGGAGTGAATTTCCTTCTGGAGTTGCTTCACCTATGTTGTATGTTGTTGGATGTATTCCACGGCTTCGTGGAATTTTTTTTTCATAGTCAATGTGTTTTTCTTGACTTTCCATATTTGGGGTCTTCTGTGCCGAGTTTTAAAGAGTTTCGATGGCTCTTCTCTTCCGTGCTAATATGTAGTCCCGGGTAGTGCTCGGATCGTTGTCTGGCATCTGTGAAGACAGATTTCGACTACGACATCCAGCGAAAATTACACGTATTTGTATAGCTTGTTTTTCTTTTTTGCAATTAGAACTTGTCGCAATATTCACGAACAAACGCAATATATCACACAAAAATTACACAAAGTCACAAGGTTCAATGTGAACCGCGATAGATCGACGACGACTTAACGCCGACGAATTCAATTATATTTAAGACCGAGCACACGATGAATATGACTGACTGAATGAACGATCGGCGAGTGAATCTGCCCTTTACCAAAAATTTCACAATTGTTTTTATACACCTCTGCCACATTTTTCGATCGCAATATCCGCACACAAAAAATAGTCATGTGGAGAGTTTTACTATATAGGAAATCAAATTGATTACATAAATGGAGATCCCTCTGTTTGTGTGCGATCCCGATTTGACTTTAATGAAGTAAAACAAAATCTAAATTTAAGAATATCGGTTTTATTTTATTCCAACCGATTTACATATCAACTGTTTCTTCTCAAATTTGAGAAGAGAGATTCAGAAAATGAATTATCCTTAATAGTTCTCTAATAGTAGTCACCACATGTTTCTAGCTGCAATGTCTAATGATTTTAAAAGAAAGTTTATAAAGAAAAAAACAAGAGTGAATATCACAAGGTAAAACAAAAGAAGTTAAATTAAACAATCTACATCTAGATTTAAGTGTGAGGATCGTCCGCTTTAAGTTGTAGATTTAAGTCTTGAATGTCGTCATCTTTGGACAATAAAAGCTTTGGTATCCATTGGACAGAAATGAATTTCGTCCGTTGTCACGTCCGTCGTTTTTCCGATAAATGTTATTGGAACCGAGTATATACTGCTGATATCATCTGGAGGGATTGACAAAAGCCTCTTAAGATTAACCTAAAAATTAATAAACACATTTATCGAAATTAGACTAAGAATTTGTAATTGAAAAAAATATGTTCTAATAAATCTGCAAGTCTTAATCGTCATGGTCATGTAGGTTTTGACTTAGCTGTGGATTTTGTAGTTGTTTGTTTTTCTTGTAAAAATTGGATAGTGTTATAGGTCCGAGACGCCGTGCTTCCTCGGTTGAGGGAAGAGCGTGGACCTTTTATTTTGAATATTTATTAAAACGCAGGATTAATTTATCTTCTGTTTGATTTTCTGTTTATTCTTTCTTTTCTTCTAATAACTTCTTTTTGTCTATTGTAATAACTGTCTGAACTCAACTGTTCTTCTCTGAACTTAACTTAACTCTTAACTCAACTCAACTTCCAATCTCAAACTCAAAACTCAAACTGAAAACTGACTTCGAACTCCAAACTCAAACTGACTTTACAATAAAATTTTCCCTCTTCTTATAGAACTTTGAGATCTAATTTACTGTAAATTATAATATGAACAAAATCAATTTTATCAAAGTATTATTTACTCTACTGTGACTTTAAAAATTTGAATCAACTTTGAACGAAAATCAAAGAGCCATGTTTCAAATGAAAAAAGGGGCATGTTATGAAATGTACTGGAACTGACTTGATATAGAATATTGTGGATGTTTATTTATGATATGTATTAAATGAGAATATTAGATATGTAAGGAGAATGAATATAAGGACAGTAGTATTCTGGAATACTACAATAGCAATATTAATTTGGGGGGATGGGAGCGAACATACAAGGCAAAGTCACTGATTGTTTTCAACCCGGCGAAGGCCAGGACGATCCTTGTCCCTATTCAGTCCAAGTTGTTTTTTTTGTCTCCACGTGACACCCCTGAATAGCTACTTTGGCACCCGCCAAGTATTGAACAAATGCATGCAGCGACATCCTGAGAAAGGTTGGCGCAAGACTAATAACCATACCCGTAAAAACGAATTATTATGGCAAATTTAACAAGCCTCGGATATGGACCGGATACACGACGACCACCACGGAAACGTAAATGGCTAAACGATTTAAGAATTATCTCATGGAACGTCCGCTCACTATACAGAGCTCGAGCTGCACAGTAGCTAGCCGATGCCCTGTCTGAATATAAGGCTGACATAAC
The DNA here is from genome assembly GCA_963931805.1 of Microdon myrmicae. Taxonomy (NCBI): domain Eukaryota; kingdom Metazoa; phylum Arthropoda; class Insecta; order Diptera; family Syrphidae; genus Microdon; species Microdon myrmicae. The sequence goes on from OZ007499.1 coordinate 68,133,536, forward strand.
AACATTACAAGAAATAAGATGGACGGGGAGTGGTGTTATTCAAAGAAACGAGTATGACATTTATTACAGCTGTCATGCAAAACACCACGTGCTTTCTAGTCAGCCAAAAACTGAAGACTGCCATCATCGACTTTAATGCAATAAACGAAAGTTTATGCACTCTTCCCGTGCGAGGCAAGTTTAAGAACATAAGCGTCATAAACGCTCACGGACCTACAGAGGAGCCCCCTGACGACGAAAAAGAAGAATACTACGAGAACATCGAACGGACTCTCAATGCCTGCCCAAGATACAATGTGAAAATCGTTGTTGGTGATTTGAATGCCAAAATAGGTCGGGAGCCGGTTTTCAGGCACTACGCAGGGTTCCATAGTTTGCAATGAGAGCACTAATGACAATGAACTACGAGTCATCGAACTGGCAGCATCAACGAACTTGGCCGTTGCGAATACTAGGTTTCCGCGTAAGGATATCCACAAAGCCTACTGGGTATCACCTGATGGAGCCACACGCAACCAAATTAACCACGTGTTAAAAGATAGCCGCCACTTCTCGAGCCTGATGACGGTACGAACGTACCGAGGTGCCAACGTCGACTCGGATCACTATCTTGTTGGTACAGTTTTCCGAGCGCGGATTGCCTTATGGAGACGTATTGCATCCGCGGATCAGGTTCGACTCAATACGGCTACCTTACGCAATGAGAATACCAGTAATACTTTTGGTCATGCGCTAAAACTCAAGAGTCGCCCTCGAAGAGCTCGACGGAGGGAGAGTATGTCCTGGAGCCAGAATGCCGGGCGTAGAAGAGAAATGGCCACCCCTTAAGAATACTGTCATTAGTAGTGCCAACTCCATCTTAGGCCGCAGCTGTAGAGATCGAAACGACTGGTTTGATGATGAGTGTAAACTAGCGACTGAACGTAAGAATGATGCATACTGGGCCATACAGCAGTCTCATAGGACGCGAGTACGCGAGGAGAAATACAAATAGTTCAGAAGATCTGAAAAAAAGGTTTCACAGACAAAAAAAAAGTGCCTGGGAAAAAAAACTTGTCTGTGAAATAGAGAAAAGTAGAGAGCGAGGTCCGCATCAGGCGCGAAAGTTCTACCAAATAATCCGCAGTATGGCGCGGTACACACCACGCTGCACTTACTGCAAGGATAAAGAGGGTAATCTGATCACCGATCCTGAAGGCATTCTGGAGCGATGGGAAGTGCACTTCAATGAATTGCTAAATGGTCAGCTCACAGAAGCATTGGAGGCTCCACCAATGCAAGATCAAGACCAAATGCTGCCGCCACCAAGCATCGAGGAAGCATTAAAAGCCACAAGGCAGCTCAAACCAAATAAAGCCCCAGGAGCTGATGGCATACCAGCTGAGCTCCAAACAAGGAGGGACAGCTTTACGTCACGCAACTCATGAGATCGTGGTACACGTATGGGAGCAAGAAGAGATGCCGGAAGATTGGCGTCGTGATATAATTTGCACCATAAATAAGAAAAGAGATATCACACTGTGCAGCAACTATAGGGGTATAACATTGCTGAGTACCTACTATAAGATACTCTCCACTATCCTACAGGATCGGATAGCACCATACACTAAAGCTATCATTGGGCAATATCAGTGTGGTTTCATCCCAGGCAAATCAGCGATTGATCACCTTTAGGCAGGCGATGGAAAAATGTCTGGATTTTAAGATTCCATTATAGCATCTATTTGGGCCGGACATGTAGCGCGAATGGGCAACGATACCAACCGATGACCAACGGGGAAGAGACCGGCAGGACGACCGCGACGTAGGTGGGGGGACAATGTTAGGTTTGACTTTGAGGAGATCGGATCGGGTGGTCGAACGTGGAAGGATACCACACAGGACAGGGAACAATGGCGGAGTCGAGTGGGTGACGTCATGCACTTCCGGGTTTCTACAGATCAATAAATAATAATAATAATTATTATCATTATTATATCATCTATTTATAGATATTAAGGCCGCTTACGACAGCATAGCCAGAGTATAACTATATAATGCCATGAGAGAGTTCGGCATTCCAAACAAATTGATACGACTTTGTAGGTTGACCATGACCAACGTAACTAGTCAAGTTAAAATAGCGGGATTGCTGTCCAAACCAATAAACATCTTTAATGGACTCCGAGAAGGGGACGGTTTGGTCTGCTTTCTCTTCAACCTGGCGCTGGAGAAAGCAATTCGTGATTCTGGCGTCACAACTAGAGGGACTATTATCACCAAGTCCAGCCAGATACTTCGGTAGAGCCGAATCGGCTGTACAGGACTCCTTCACCCAGATCGAGCAGGCGGCACAAAAACTGGGACTACGTATTAATGAGGGAAAATCTAAGTACATGGTAGCAACTTCTGCGAAAGGAAGACCAAACGTTGGTCAAACTGTCAGGGTAGTGGAGCACGAATTTGAAGTAGTCCTTTAACTACCTTGGGTGAATAGTATCAGCCGATAACAATATGGAAGAAGAAATACGCGAATGGCTGATCAAATCCAACAAAGCCTACTATGGTCTATCAAGGCTTTTTAAACTCTGAAATTTATCCAGAACATCCAAGCTACTACTGTACAAGACCATGGTCTTACCAGTACTCATGTATGGAAACGAGACCTGGGTGCACAATAAAAGGCACTCTGAACTCTTGGCCGCGTTCGAGAGGAAGGTCTTAAGGAGAATTGTTGGCCCCATATGTGAGGGAGGACGATTCCGGAGACGCTGCAACCATGAGTTGTAGGCAATCTACCTTGAAGCTAATGTTGTAAGAAAAATTAAGCTCGATAGACTCCGGTGGGCGGGACACCTAGCGAAGAGGAGCCTGCCCGGAAATTCCTTTGCGGCGGGATGTATGGAAGGACACAGCGCGGCAGACCTTGTCTGCGATAGAGCGATGGCGTAGACCAGGACGCTCAGAGCCTGGAAGTGCCAAACTGGATGACATCGGCTCGATATCGGGATCGGTGGAGAGATTTGTTAAATAAGGCCAAGACCAGATTCCGGTTGAAGTGCCGATGATGATGATGATGATGATGATGATGATGATGATGATGATGATGATGATGATAATGATGAATATTAATTTAGGGAAAAATAAATTCAATATTTTTTTCGCCAAATGGTTACGACGAATGTCGTAAAGTATTAATTAAACAAATTCTGACTTGTGCCTTAGAAATGTGATCTTTCGTACAAGGAAAAAACCATGGGCTTTTGTTATGCAGACGCAAATCTACTAGCGTTTTTGTAGCGTTAGGTGTGCAGATGCCCAAGTTTATTATACGGCATCTAAGATCTATTTATTCTAATAGCACCTTTCCGCTAAAACCACCTAGAAGACTATAGCGTTTGGAATGATAGTGAAGAACGTGTGATTCGAACTGACGCTATGACAGTTAGAATCATCAAAAATTGAACCAAAGCGCAACCCATTAATCTACTGGCCGTGTTTTGAATTCGATTTTTAAACTCAAGTATATTCCACTGATGTGAATTGTTATATTATCGCTATGGTATACGGCTCTGATGGATTCTCTTATTCGATTTTCGTTCGGTGTTCTTCACTATTTGCTTGTGTATTGTGTGTGTATCTGTTAGAGACGCTACAAGACTACGGCGGCAGCAAATTACAATCAATATTTATGTAGGCAACAACAAATAATATGGTATAAATGTAGATAATAAACAAATTGTATAACAGTAGGATCGGAATAAGGAATTCTATTTCGACGTGGCTTAAAAGAAATAAACTAAATTTTATTACTTACCACACCCGAGCGATGACTGTCACTGCTGCATTCCATGAAATTCGTCCTATGTATGACAATTCCGGTGTCCAATTTTGGCTTCTTTCTTTTCATTACAGCATCAGAATGCAGATTCCTCATAACCGCTAATTGAAATCCGTCTTCTAATTGTTCATGGTCTTCACCGAATGATTTTTCAATTCCAACCCAATCGTTCTCGACCCAAATAAATTTGTCAATTGGATTTAACAGTGTCTGGTATTCATTATGTGCAGGTTTAGTTAGGCATCCTCCAGCATACTCTTCGGATGGTTTTGTACATGAATCTAGTTTCTCCAAGACTAATCTGAATATATGTAGGACGGGTACATTATCCAGAATACCTTGACCAAGACCGCGCTCATCATCCTGTGCTAGGCGTCGATCCTGCATTATTTCGATTTCACCTTCTCCAAGTGATGAACCACCCAGAGGTTGGGCAGATATAACACTTAGTCTTAAAGTATCGTCTTCGATGTAAATACTTGAAGGAATCGGATAGTAATTAGCTTGAAGAGGAATTTTTGGGAACCTATTCCTTTTTATAATCTGAAATTGAGGATTTGATTATAATAGAAACCAGCTCTAAACAAATGCAAGCACATGTTTTACCTGCAATCCATTTAAATCTGTATAAAATGTATCTCCGCTCTTAATTCGTGTTGCGATCCTCATAGCAATCTCGATATTGTCCCCTTTACCGATGTCAACGAAATTTCTAATTTCAGGATGTCCTCCTCGGAGAATGGTCTGATGTATTGCAAAAGTTAACCCCGTACTGACACTTGATTCAAAAGGCCCCTCTTGAACCAATACCACTTGATCCCTAATAGAAAAGGGCGTTGCGTCGCCAGAGGGTAGGAAAAGATATGCTCCACTCTTTGGACCAGACATTCGAGTTCCATATCGATAGAAACTTAAACTGGTTGGAACGTGTGGTGAGGAATCATCAATTTGAATGGATTTTAAAAGTCCGTTTGGATGAAATGCTACTGTCGGCCCATCGCCAACACGTAGAGATATATCTCGCGGTTCAGCGAATTTAACCTGCTCCATATAATCACCTAGATTAATTGAGTACGGCGATGTCGTTAATATGAGATTCTTTGCTAAGGTAGTGCTCCTAAAATTGAAACTTTTAAGCCTTATCTCTACAAAGTGGGAAAGTGTCTTACTCTGGCATGGCCTCATTGCTTTCAGAATGGATAATATATGTCATCAGTCCTAATGGTGGAACATTAACTTTGAAGAGCAACCTGTATTTGGTCGTAGAAGCCTGAGGAAAGATTGGACTTCCATCTCGCTGAGTAGGCCATGACCAAACTGGATTGACCTGAGCTAAAATTGGCTTGTTCTCAAAATCCCGCACGCTCATAAATGGCTTTGACACAAGTAATTCCACAACTTCCTGTCTCCATTGCGGCAGTGAATTATGGAACACCACATACTTTGTTGGAAGTTCGTCGCCCAGAATGATGGTGGTCCGTCCATCATCTAGACCAGGCCAATTAGACTCGTCGAAATGGAAATACGTAAACTTATAATCCGGACTGTAGATCTATAGGAAGACATGAAGTCGATAGTCGTAAAAGCTGACGAAGAACGTTTAATACATACAGATGCCTTGGTTAGTAGTCGAAATACTGATTGCTGCATAACAAATCGACAATTCAAAATTGCCGATTTCATACGTTCTGCGTAGTCAATAACGACATGATTCTTCGCAGTGCCAGTTATTCCATCGTGATGTTGAAACAAAGATAATTCTCGTCTTGCATCTTGTAACTTCTTTTCTAAATTCGATGCTGGGTCCCATTGGTTCCAGGCGAAAAGCATTTCAGCAGAACGAATATAACGTAACAGAACTCTGTCCATTCTTTTGTGAAAAGGTCTAGTGGTATAATATCCACTCCAATAATGATCGTCTCTATCAGCGTACGTGAAGAAATCTCCACTGAGAGTGGGGAATTTCGACAGCTCCTGCTCTTTATGTACTGAGTCAAAATAATCCTGAAGTGTAGCAAAATTCGCCTCAGTGTGTAAGTTAGGCTCATTATTAATGTAATCAAAAAGCATTTCATAGTTTATTCGTTGAGCTTCCCATTCGGTACTTTGACTATATCGAAAATCGTCACCCAATGGGATCAAAACCGAGTTGGTCCTGTACAGTTCAGCTTTCTTACGCCATTGATCAACTAACATTTCAGCTCTATAGCAGTAGCAATAAAAATTAAATGGTGCAAACAGCGGTGATTATACTTCACAAAAAAACTAACCTCTGCTTCACGTTCTTGTCATCTATTGCTGTCGGCTGGATATGCCAAGGACAGTTTAAACCAAAACCAGGAATACGCTTGAAATCGAATTGACAACAGATTTTTGGATCTGGACCACAGGTGTGAGGAATATCGTAGGAGTAAAATGGCATCATGTGTGTAAACATCTCGGTCCTCCCAGATACATCTACAAAAAAAAAAAAGGTTTTCGAAAAGTTCAATAGTAGGCTAGTGAGTCAAGTACAGGGTGCTTTTGTGAACACGCGAAGAAAATTATGTGACTTTGTTGGGACTCAGTGAGTAATGAATTATTTGAAAATCTGAATACGCCGGAAAATAAAGTAAAGATTGGGCGACAATTAAACCTACGTATAGTAGAGCATTGCTGAATGTACTCCTCTTCGACTCCGTGCACAGAATTGGGCGAGCTTCCATCTTGTTTGTTGACATTTCTCAAAGATGATTTGTGTTTTTATGTGAATAGAGTTCAATTGTCCCAGCATCTGTAGGAAAATGATCATGCACGTATAATGTCAAAAAGAAGTGATGCAGAGGGTCCTTTGATTTGATCCCTCTCGATTTTGTTCTATGAGAATACTTAAAGAAAAAGGTATATCCCAACAAACTAACCACAACCTTGATGCTTAAAGACAACATTCAAACCGAAATTACTGAAATCACACATGTTCTTAAGAGTTTGCTTTGCCTCACGCCCAAAGGCAGCCACTTCGTAGTCCATTCATAATGTTGAAGATCGTGTATTGGATCAGCAAGGTACAAATTATAGAACGGTATGTTGGTTCAACTAATGACCTTGCCCGGAAAAAAAACAACCCATTACGAAAAAAAAAAAACAAAAATTTAACAAGCCTCAGGATTTGCTAAATAAGGCCAAGACCGGTTCCCGGTTGTAGTGCCGATGATGATAATGTTAGTTCAAAATTGAGAAAAAAAAATCGATGTTGAACACAAAAAACATTCTGTATAATATTTTAGCGGAGGAATGGGAGCCCTTTCAACCCGGCGAAGGCCAGGGCGATCCTTGTCCCTGTTCAATCCAAGTTGGCATGCAGTCGCCACGTGACACCCCTGGATAGCTACTTTGGCATCCAAGTAGTGAACCAATGCATGCAGCGATATCCTGAGAAAGGTTGGCGCAAGACTAATAACCTTGCCCGGAAAAACAAACTATTATGGCAAATTTATCAAGCCTCGGATATGGAGGGGATACACGACGCGACCACGGAAACGAAAATGTTTAAACGATTTGAGAATTTTCTCATGGAACGTCCGCTCACTATACAGAGCTCGAGCTGCACAGTAGCTAGCCGATGCTCTGTCCGAATATAACATAGCATAATAACAATATTACAATATGACAAGAAATAAGATGGACGGGGAGTGATGTTATTCAAAGAAACGAGTATAACATTTATTACAGCTGTCATGCAAAATATCATGTGCTCGAGTTAAGCTTTCTAGTCAGCCAAAAACTGAAGCCTGCCTTCACCATTAACCTTTAATGCAATAAACGAACTAGCAGCATCAAACAACTTGGTCGTTGCGAATACCAGGTTTCCGCGTAAAGATATCCCCAAACCCACCTGGGTATCACCTGATGGAGCCACCCGCAACCAAATTGACCACGTGTTAAAAGATCGCCGCCACTCTTCGAGTCTGATGACGGTACGAACGTACCGAGGTGCAACGTCGGCTCGGATCACTATCTTGTTGGTATAGTTTTCCGAGCGCGGATTGCCTTACGGAGACGTATTGCATCCGCGGATCAGGTTCGGATCAACACGGCTGCCTTACGCAATGAGAACGCCAGCAACACTTTTGATCATGCGTTGGGACTCGCCCTCGAAGAGCTCGATGGAGGGAGACTAAGTTCGGGGCCAGAATGCCGGGCGTAGAAGAGAAATGGACACCCCTTAAGAATACTGTCATTAATACTGCCAACTCCATCTTAGACAGTAGTCGTAGAGATCGGAGCGACTGGTTTGAGTGAGTGCAAACTAGCGACTCAACGTAAGGATACTGCATACCGGACAATGCAGCAGTCTCATATGACGGGGGTACGCGAGGAGAAATACAAAGAGCTCAGAAGATCTGAAAAAAAACTCCACGGTGTAGACCAGGATGCCCAGAGTCTGGGAGTGCCAAACTGGATGACAACGGCTCGAAATCGGGCCCGGTGTAGAGACTTGCTAAATAAGGCCAAGACCGGATCTCGGTTGCCGATGGTGATGATAATATTTTAGCAAGGTTGGCAGACCGTTTTAAAGGTAACAATAAAAAGGTAGATTAAAGGCAATAAAATCCTTTATTACTTTCAATTTACTACATTGTTTATATATCTGCTGCGAATCAAGCATTTGCCCCCACTTCGGGCAAAACTACAATGAATCACTCAAGCTATGCTGACGGAAGCACCACCTATGTCAGACAGGCTAGCGAGGAGTAACACACAAAGATCTACCACCCCTAATCCATAGTGTTACGCGTCACCATGCCCATTGGATGGTTTGCAGCCAGGGGTATACTGGCTGAATTATAACGGCACCTCTCTGACACCGGGTCGAATCAGAGCAGTAAGCAGATCCCAGCTCTCTTCTCCTGGCCTCAAATTAGTTCTCCCCTACACCTTTCCAGCCCCACCCACAATCGCCCCCCCAATTAAGCCAAATAAATGAGGGTTCTGCCCTCAAAGCGGGGCTCTGATATGGCGTACTGTTTGAAATCCCAAGACTCATGTGAACAAAAATGAATAATCAATATATAAAAACAATCCCACGAAAAACATATCGGAACAAATCATCAAGAAAACACAGAGTCGGCAAAAAGAAGACGTAGGGAAAAACGGAAAAGGCGGGATATACGCGTCGACACGTGGAATTTTAACGTTATATAAACCAGGCGCGATACAGACGGTCGTAAAAAACGCGAAACAATATGAAATGGACATCGTCACGCTTCAGGAAGTCCGACTCCCACATCAAGTAATCGAAACCAACGGGTTTAGACTGGCGTGTGGAGGTACCGACACACCTAACCTCGGAACCGGCTTCATTATAAGCAAGAAGATTACGCCCCATGCAAAAGATGTGAAATTTATTAATCACCGAATGTCGGCGCTAAAAATACAGGGACCATGGTACAATTATGTATTTATAAACGTACGCGCCCCAACAATCTACAGACGAAGACACCAAGGACACGTTCTACGAGACCCTAGAGGAAGTATTTGATGGGATCTCATCATTCGATGTTAAAATCCTCCTCGGGGACCTCAATACGAAAATTGGAAAGGAAGACATCTTCCAACCAAGTATGGGTAAAGAAAGCCTACACAACGTCTCAAATGATAATGGAATTCGAATTATCACAATCGCAGCGTCAAAAGATTTGGTAGTGAAAAGCACGATGTTCAAGTACAAGCAAATCCATAAAGCCACATGGATATCCCCCGATAGCGTAATGCGTAACCAAATAGACCACTTCCTCATAGACAAAAGACACCTCTCGAATATCCTTGATGAAAGATCATATAGAATGGCGCAAGGTTAATAACCTCGCCCGTAAAAATAAATTATTATGGAAAATTTAACAAGCCTCGAGACTTCAGGAAGAAGCCCAAGACCAGTTCCCGGTTGTAGTGCCGATGACGATGATGATGATAAAGATCATATAGAGGAGCAGATTGCGGCTCCGATCATCTTCTAGTGATGGGCAAAATCAGGAGTCGGCTACCAGCAAACCCACATGGGCAGTCACGGGAGAGTAAAAAGTTCGACATTGATAAACTAAAAGACCTGCGCAAAAGGGCTGAATATCAAGGCGAACTAACGAATAGATTTAGCATCCTAGAGAATGGTAGCAGTGAGGAAGAGAAAGCCAATAGTGTGGACACTAAATAGAGATCGATTAGAGACACAATCAAACAAACAGCCCAAAAGGTATTAGGATTTAAGAAAACAATTAAGTCCAAACCTTGGTTTGATGATGAGTGCAGGGCGAAGATCGAAGAACGTAAACGCCTCACAGTGATTCACTTAGAAAGATATGATGAAGTCAACGCAGAAAGATACGGGACGATTCGGAGAGAGACAATGAGAGTTAGAATCAGAAACGCGTGCAGCCAGGCGATTGATACCGCGAAGTAGGCTCACAACGACAGGGTGATCAATAAGCTCCTTCGGTGCCCAACTGGTTCGCGCTCCTTCTGGTCAACGGCAAAAGCTGTCAGCGGTAACTTCGCATCCTCCTCTTTCCCTCCGTTGGTGACAGACAGCGGGACGTTAGTCACGAATCCAAAGGATAAAGCTAATGTGTTCGCGAATTCAAACCTCGATCGCGGCTTTTTAGAGCCACCTGTGACCTCGCGGGTACAGTCTTCCATGCGGGATGTGAGATTTCGTCCGCGCACTATTCAACGCATTCTACGTGAACTGGATTGTAGGAAGGCAACCGGCCCGGACGGAATACCAGCAATAGTCCTTAAGAATGAGTGCAGAGCGAAGATCGAAGACGTAAACGGCTCATCCCCTTACAAAGATATGATGAAGTCAACGCAGAAAGCTACGCGACGATTCGGAAAGAGACAATGAGACTCTTCAAACACAAAAAACGTGAATGGGAGAAGACTCGGATCGAAAAAATTCTAGAAAATGCCAGAGCAAAGAATATCAGAGGTATGTATGCCGGCATAAATTCAATTAGAAATGGCTACGGAGGGAGAGCCAAAATAATACGAGACGTAAACGGCAGTCTGGTCACAGAAGCAAACAATATCGTGACAACATGGAAGCAGTACTTTGAAAGCCTGGTCAATATGCGCACCCATCAATCACAAATAAACGCACCAGACGTACATACAGCCGAGCCTCAGATCCCAGAGGCCTCTTGCAACGAAGTTGTAGACGCAATAAATCTTTAGAAAAACAACAAGGCTCCCGGAGTCGACTGCATACCGGTAGAGCTTGTGAAGCATGGAGTAGAGGCAACTGCTTGAAAGATCCACCAACTCATCAAAACAATATGGAATAAGGAAGTCACTCCGGAAGAATGGGAAACCTGAATAGTCGTCCCCATTTTCAAAAAAGGCGACAGATCTGACTGCGAACACTACAGAGGAATATCATTGCTCCCAACCACATACAAAATACTAATAAATGTCATACTGGCGAGAATCACACCGTACGCAGAAGAAATAGTGGGAGACTACCAGTGCCGATTCCGTAGGAACCGGTCAACGAGCGACCAAATGTTCATAGTAAGACAACTGCTGGAAAAGAAGTGGGAATACGGAGAGACGGTTCACCAACTGTTCGTTGACTTTAAAAAAAGCCGACGACTCAGTCGTAAGGCAAAGACTCTACCATATTGTAGTTGAACTGGGAATCCCGAAAAAATATGCCGCCTTCACAAGGCGTACAAGACGACAACATGGCCGGATCATCCCTGAACGGGACCACACAGGTGCTCGTATATGCGGATGACATCGCCGTTTTGGGCGATAATCTAGGAACTGTAGATAAAAACAGTGAAATCATCATGCAAACGGCAGAAGAGGTGGGCCTAGAAATAAATGAAGACAAAATAAAATATATGATTACGGCGAGACCAGAGGGACCTCAGGGAACACACATAAACATCAGAGGCAAGATATTTGAAAATGTCAAAGATTTTAAATATCTGGGAACAATACTGACGGCCAGTAACGAAATGTCGAAGAAAATTAACAAAAGACTACACTCCAGCAACGCTAGTTGGCATGCAGTCACTAATTAGCTATCACGTAATATAAAGCTCCGGCTCTGTAGAACCATAATCATGCCGATTGTTCTATACGGATGGGAAACATGGGCTCTCACAAAGCGGGAAGAAAATAAATTACGGTTTTTCGAGAATATAGTTTTAAGGGGTTACTTTGGCGGTAAACAGGACCAAGAGGCAGGACAATGGAGGAAACTCCACAACCCCGAATTAAGAGCTATACTGCAAACCTACAATAGTGAGAGTAATCAGGTCGCGAAGATTAAATTGGGTCGGACATGTGGCGCGAATGGGCAACGATAGGACCGTGCGTATAATTCTTGACGGTAGACCAACGGGAAAGAGACCGGCAAGACGGCCGCGACGGAGATGGGAGGACAATTGTAGGGTTGACCTTGAGGAGATCAAATTGGCTGGTCAAGCATGGAAGGAGAGTGCAAAGGACAGGGAACGATAGCGGAGTCGAGTCGGAGAGGTCATGAGCTTCGGGTTCCTACAGGCCAATAAATAGTAATAGTAATAGTAGTAATAGAATCAAGCATTCGCAACAAGGAATTCCACAAATTTGAATTAAATATGATATCAGTGTTGTATTCCAGAATACTACCCTTTATTAAATTTAACACTGAATCTCCTTACACATCCTTAAAAACTTCCCTTAACATATATTACATTCTCATTTAATACATACCATTCATAAACATTCACAATATTGCCAGTTACAGCACATTTAATAACATGCCCGTTTTCATAACTTGCCCCTTTTCATAACTTGCCCCTTTTTATTTCAAAACAGAGCACTTTGATTTTCGTTCAAATTTTATTCAATTTAAAAGTCACAGAAACTAAAGGAATACTTTGTTAAAATTTGTTTTGTTCATGTTATAATTTCCAGTAAATTAGAGCATAATGTTCTATAATTAGAGAAAAAATTCATTTGTAAAATCAGTTTGAGATTGGAAGTTAGAGAGAACAGTTTGAGTCATCAATTAGAGAGTAGAGGTAGTAAGTTGAGTTAGAGAAGTAAAATTGAGAGTTCGAGTTATTAAGAATAGAATAACCAGAAGGAAGAAAGTTATTAAGAATAGAATAAACAGCATAGAATAAAAATAAAGAAATATAAAAGGAAAGTAAAACCAATTATTTAAACCAGAAAGAAGACGTACAGAAGACGTCTTACCATCCTCAGGAAAAGAAAAGGTCCCCGCTCTTCCCTCATTACGAGGAAGCACGGCGCCGGACGTCAACATCAGATGAACACATAAGAAATCAACAACAGGTCTCATATCAATTCTGCCCAACGGTGTTCCCCATTAGAGGTTGTTAGCTATTCAACAATCAAAACGACAAACAGCTTCCATAGCCAAGCATGCCACTTCGAATAAGTTAACGTTTAACATAAGAGGTTATGCTTTGTTCGATAGGACGCAAGCGAACACCATCGAATATAACTTAGAGTTTTATAATGCTATTATACCCTCTTACGCGACACGAATTCATTTTTGAAACTTCTTCACACAGTAGAGTTTAATCCGGTCATTCCAAATGGAAAACTTTTATTGAGCATGCTGACTTGTTTCATTCATTCTAGTTTCGTTATATCATGGTATCATCATATTATAAATAAAGAAATTGATTCAAGTTGTATAGTCCGATTATCACTACAAATCTAGAAACGTATAATATCATTGTTCTATAACAATGAACAACATTGTTGAAAGGTCAATCGGTCTCTGGATTCCAAAATACGCACCACAAAAAGGGACTTAGGAGTACCCTTAAATGCCAGAGCACAGTGCGAGCGAAAGAAGAGATAGTTGATAAGCAAAGGAGGTATCGAAGTTTTAAATTCTTGGACATTACAACGAAGAGGGTTAAACAACGACCGCCTTATGAGTATGGCGTTAGAATATAATCACAGCTAAGCTGGTTTATATTCTAACTTAAGATGCGATTAAAGGCCGAGTGGGAGGTGGGGCCCCATAGCCCTGTCGCCTAGTGAAATACCACCCCATCAAGCTTTAGGCTCCGTGAAATGGTCGGAAGAAATCCCTGGCCATCTTTTGGAGCTTGGCTTATGGGCCTGTTCGAGAAAAGGTTGGTGTAGGAGTTAAGTCGGTTCCAAGGTGAGATACCAACCCGTCACGCTGTACGTTCCCCGCGATATCGTGGAGAGAAATTTTCGACTATGTTCTGGATGTATGGCTGATGGCCCAGACTGACACGGAGATAAGTCATAAAGAATTCGGGAGATAAACTAGTTTCCCATTCGGATCTCCGGGGGGACTGTGTCAGGGGGAACATCATGCAAATATTTTGATAATAACCGAACTTTAAGAAATTCGTCATCGCGTAATAGGATTCGTTCTCGAAACTCTGCCGACCTTCGACTGATGACGGCATTTTGTAACAATGTGAATCTAAACACAGTCCACCAATATTTGCAAACAACGAAACCCCTCATTCTTGTCCTAACTAAGACCCAGGTCGCTTCGTCAACTGATTCGACATATCTTCGTTGCTCAGGATACGACTTGCATTCGAGATTCCGTTTTAAGGGTGGAGTCTGTGTCTTCACACGGTTCAATCTGGCTTGCTAAAGGTTGGAGGCGTTAGAACCCACTAACTCGGCGGCACTTTTCGATCCTTCACGTACCGTCGACTAGCTACAGTTCAACTAACCTGTGCGATCAACGGAGCGAGCGAGCGAAAGAACGTCGGAGCAGGCGAATGAGCCGGTGCTCTGTGGAGAAATCGGGACCATAGTGGTAAAGTCCTGTTTTACTATGGGAGAGTGTGTGCTATTTGTACACAGATCATGTCGGAGTCACTAATTATAGCATTAAGCAAGGATAGTGAAGATGGTGAATTGAACACACAGAGAAACGGGTGAGAAGCGAAGCATTGAAGCATCAGGCTAACGCCGCGTGTATAAATTCGATTTCTAAATTCAAGTACACGCAACTGATGTGGAATTGCTATGCTATTGCGTGGTATACGGCTGATGCTTTTTCTTATTCGGTTTTCGTTCGGTGTTCTTCACTATTTGGTTGTGTATTTATTGTGTGTGTATCTGAACTTACGCGTGTCCCGGATACCCGAGGTGATTATTATTAGTCACAAATTCAAAAGATAAAGCCGATGTGTTCGCGAATTCAAACATCGATGCCGTTCTTTTGGAGCCACCTGTGATCGCACCGGTACAGGCTTTGGGGAAAGGCCAATCTCGTCAACTTCAATGGAAAGAAGACACAATATACAACATTCACAAAGAAAAGTGGATCATCGGTTCCACAGCTGATGATGAATGGCCAAGTCCTCGAATCCGGGGAGCATAAACTTGGCATAAACACATATCGAACTTCGCCGAGTTCGCCTCGGGAAAACTGAGTTATCTTTATAGAGTCAAGAAATATTTTACTCGGCCCAACTTTTTTTTCTGTATAAACCCGAAATTAGACTGGCGCTCGAATATTTCTCACATGTTTGGAGCGCCGTTCCTAAACATACCCCCAACCTACTTGAGAGCATACAGACACGACCAATCCCCCTGACCGGGGACAGGTCGCTGACGTTGGGACTACAGTCCTAACACATTGAAGACGTGTAGCTAACCTCTGTCTGTTGTACAGATATTAACACGGGAACTGTTATTCGGAGATTCGTCTTATTGTTCCCCGCTCCACGAGACAAACCGACGGATCGTACCACATTGCGGTTCATCTCCCGAGGGCGCGAACATCTCTGCATCAGAACTCGTTCCGTTACAGAGCAGGAAAGCTGTGGAATAAGCTCCCCACACGAGTGTTTCCGGAGCGTTACAACCTGCAAATGTCCAAAAAGAACTGCAACAGTTATTTGGTGGCATCTCGGGGCGCCGACTCGGCGCTATAGGTTTGCCTCGAGGGAAGTTCGAAGTATAATAAAAAAATAAAAAAACCTATAGAAAAGAGTAAGGCATTATGCATGGTGCCTATGTTCTAACGACAGACTTAAATAAGTTACGGCTGGGTCCCCAATAAATTCCACTATTCGTTTTTGCATACTGTCGAATTCGCCTGACAAAATGTCGGAGTGGAACTCCATTTTTGGAGGAATGTAAATAGTGCCCAGGTTGAATGAAGTGAAGTATTTTTTGTATCTCTTAAGGAACTCCATATATTTGGCTGTACTACATACAGTTATTCCAATTAAGAATCGAATTAATTCGACTGCCGAGGATTGATAGCTCCTTGGCTTCGTCGATGCAAGTGCCGTCCATCGACAGTATATTTACCTTTGATGACAAGAAGCACCAGTGAGTTTTTAAGGCATTGAATTCGGTTAGATAATCTCTATTGCTATTATCGGTTAGATAATCCCTATTGATATATCTTGTTGAGGTCGGAATTCAATGTATCACACATAACCTGCTGGTTGGTAATGACATTCGAAGAGTTTGGTTCATATGGGTATGGGAAACTCAACGTGCTATCATCACCAAACGATTGAATTGAGTTTTGGGTAATTGACAAGAGATCATTTATAAAGATATGGAAGAGAGTGAATGAGAGTACCGAACCCTGGGGAACACTGGCATTAATTTGATGGGAGACCGATTTGACACCGTCAAGAACCACTTGAATTGAACGGCCAGAAAGATGGTCTGTTATCCATCAGATCAGGGAATTGCCCACTACATAAGAATGTAATTTTTACAAAAGGGCTGTATGCCCAACTCTGTCGAACGCTTTTTAAATATCTAATGCAACTACCTGACTTTCGACAAAGTAGTGGATAGAATGGCTCCATCTTTTGGTAAGATACGCCATGATATCTCCTGTGGACCTGTTGCTACGAAAGCCATATTGGCGTTCATTGAGGAGGTCATTTGATTCCAGATATTTCGAAAGTTGACGGTTGATAAAGGATTCCATTACCTTGGAAAGAATAGAAATTAGTAGTATGGGTCGATAAGAAGAAGGGGATGATTTGTCACACTTTTTGGGAATTGGCTGAATGTTCGCTGACTTCCATCTATTTGGGAAACGGCCAGTAGAATAAGACAAATGGAAGAGCTTCCGCAGTGGTTTAACGAGCGAAGAGCAACATCTCTTCAAAAGGATTGGGGGAATGTCATCCGGACCAGCGGATTTGTTTGCGTTTAGCTCTTTGAGTGCGCGGGCAACAGTACGCGTTCGGAAGTGAATCTGGCTCATGGTGTGCTGCTCAAGCTCAAGTTGAGATGGACCTGATGTGATATCAGGCAGCGTTGAGATGCCTGCAAAATGTGCAGCAAGTATATTCGCCTTCTCTATTGCAGTGGTGACTGGTCTGTCATCGACTATAAGCGATGGAATGGATGAAGAGACTGAGTTTTGAATATTTTTCACGAATGCCCAGAAGTTTCTACTACCTGCAGGAGAGTGTAGTTTTTGTTGTCTCAGTCTCTGGTAATGCAAGAACTTTGCAGGTTGAATATACGCATTGCATTCATTTCTAGCTCTCTTAAATATTTTTTGCTCCTTGAGTGCGCGGGCAACAGTAGACGTTCGGAAGTGAAATGGCTCATAGTGTGTTGCTTATCCTCAAGCGTTGATTTTGCTGCAAAATATGCAGTAAGTAGAATCGCCTATCCAGGTGTAAAATCGTCCAAACTGGGATTCAATCCCCCTATTTGGTCAAGTGCTTGTCAAACAGCTCTATACGTACTCGATAGCATGCAGAAATTAGCAGTGAAACTCGTTGAGAACACAAGCGCATGTTTTTCTGTGCCAGCACTAGAATATTTGTGCAAAGTAATTTGCCTATTTTTTTTTTCTGCAGGTTATCCAATTGAACTTGATGAGGTCATACCACTTCAATAACACTCTTTCTGCGACATTTATTAATCAGAGAGCACACTACAGTTCATTTCAAAAATTAACGTCAAACATGCAGATAAACACAAAAATTGTTCTTTAGAAAAAGAGAAATTTAAAATACCTGGTGCGACTATTTCATGTGCAATCAATGACAAAAATCCGAATCCATAATCAAACCCTTGGAAAGTACGATATTAATTGATTTGCCTGAGTATTTACTTAAATTAAATATCTTAGTATCAAACAAACATGGCACAATGTTATTCCATTAGTCTATGGAATGTAGATACTCACCCCACATCTGTCTCCATCGAAATTCCAATTCTTTGGCATGAGCTAGTTGCTTTTTCACAGAGTAGTGTGTTCGCTGAATTAGCATATTCTCGAACCCAGCATTCTTCAAGATGTACGGCAATGTTGGACTGTGTCCAAACGGATCAATTGCCCATGACGATGTAACAGTTACATTCAGATTCTCCTTCAGCCAAGTATTACCCTCAGTCAATTGCATAAGAACACTAAGCCAGTGGGAATTAGCTTCGTCTGGCATAACCCATCCCCCTGTTACAAATTCCAATTTACGCTCTTGGACTAACCTAAGAAATTAGATACTTTGTTATATTATATAATGGTAAAATACAATAAATACATTAAAAGAAAATATGTTAAATCTACCACATACTTTTTCATTTGAAGTTTTGAATTTACTCCAAGACCTTCATAGAATCTTGAGAAGTACGATATCTCGGCCCAAATAAATCTGAGATCAGGGTGTTCAGTTAAGTGCCTCAATACATGGGAAAGAATATGCTTCGTTGAATGTTCGTAGTATACATCGAATGTATTAATCCACCCTAAATACATACAATATTAAAACCACAGAAACGTTGCCGTAGAAACAAACTCACCGGGATCATTATGAGAATGAGGCACAACGAACACCTTTAGCTTGTGACTGCGATTATACTTTAATTCATCGTATTTAATATTCCAGCCTTGTTTCCAAACACCACCATCCACATTGTCAAACGGAATACTTTTGTATAACTCCAACATCTGTGTAAATAACCACTTAAAAATCTTTCGAGTTCACAAAACGCGCCTATTATTCACCTGAATGTTTGTTTGAGTTTGGGCATCGATATTAATATCGCATTGATTGTTATTTCCAGCGCTGATTACAAACTCTTTGAACATTTCGCGTTTATTCAATTGCTGAGGACCAAATTTAGGATGCTTTAGTAAACGCTCCTCTTTAGAATTCTCCATGATTAACTTATTCTGATTGCTCTGAAATTTCTCAAGTTTCTGCTTTAGGGTTCCCATTTCCTGTTTATGCAATTGTAAACCATATTCAAGTTCATTTAATTTAAATTCAATTGAACGCTATATGAACAAAATGAAAATGAAAACAAAAGAAATATAAAACAATAACAAAAAGAAAAGCTTTGAACGTTCACTTAATCACAAGTAACTTGTTTTACCTGCTTATCTACCGGCACCGAATAATTAATTAACAGGTATAAAAACAAAAAGATCGCTACGCAAAATCCGCAAGCAATTAACTTAAGTTTTCGTGTAAATCGCAGCATATTGACGCCGGTTGTGGATTTGTAATAGCTTGAAAGGTTGTTTTTGTTTTCCCTACTTGCTTGGAACTTTTTCTTTACTTGTTATTTGCAATGGCACACAACCTAGGCCTACATTATCAAAAAGTCAATTTTTAACCAGCGAAATAAACAAATAGTACCAGAGTAATCAGTCCTAACGACGTGTAGTTTACGATTTGGCACTTTACTCTATATAATTCCCTTAAAGTTATCTTAAGCTTTTGTATAATAAAAAGGTAAAGCACAGGTATGTTAAATGGAAGTGTACGACTAAAACCCGTATATGGAGAAAATCTTCATATAAAACAAAATGGAAACATGGAAAAAAGAAAATTCAGTGAGTGTTACAGAAGAGGAATTACAAAATCATGTGTATTGCATTATAATTATTGGTAGTAATTTCTACTGGTGTAATTCCCCGGATCCACTTTCAGATCTTCTTGTTTTTATAGCATTTATTGCAAAAAAATTTTAATGACACTGTTGTAGTAGTGTTTGGAGTTGTCCACTGTTCCTTGACGAGAGGAACCCAATGAAAAAGCAGCGAGGAACCACAAAAAAACCAAACTCCGAGATCTTTATTCCTTGAGATTAACTTTTACTTCTCTTATTATTTAATTCGGATACACTTTGTTTTATTGCAATGAACTGGTACCTGTGATGTTAACTCCGATGTAAGGAGGCCGTTGTAGGTTGGTTGCAGACTGACTCAGTGGGCATAACTGCCAATTCAAAAAGGGGACGCTATGACCTCATCGTTGGTGACAATCGGCCAGCTGGTCCGTGACAGCTGCCGCGCAACTGGTATACACTGCGAATGTACTAGATTTCTCCAGCACATCCCAGCACATTCAATTGCTAATCCGCAACAATCCGCCCGCCTTCGCCAATCATTGGCGAACCATTTTGTTCCAGGGGACGGTGGCTAGGGGCCGGGAGTGTGCGGTCTGCTGGTGGCGGTTGTTGCTGTCCACTTTCACGTGGATGGTCGGTTGGGGCGGGGCCGCCCGCCCTGAGGGGCGCTGAAGGCTTGGCAATCTGGGTTGGCCCGTAGGATAGATGGCGACAGGATGATCTTTTCCACTGAAGGCGTCCGGTAACTTTTGTGGTCACGGAACCGGCCAATTGATCGGGGTCGGATTTGTAAGGTCGCAACCCACGATCAATGACCACGTGATGGCTGGTGATGTGTCTCGCTATATCGAGGCCAGTGATGGTGAAAGGTGATGCGCCCGTTGGCGCCTGTCCGAAGTTAGTAGCCGGCGGGATGCCGCCGCTGGCATGTGAGGCTGTCGCGTGGAGTGTGGTGCGATGTCGTCCCTGGCTCTTTCCGCGTGGCCTGACGGAATGGCAGTCACGGGCCAAGTGCCTCCCGGAGTCGTTGGAGTGCAGCCTCTGTTGATGCACTGAGAGGCGTGCTTTCTTGTTGGAGTTCGAGAGACCGCTGGTTGCTGGGAGCGCCGCCCGCCAAGCGGGGCATTGCGCGCTCCTGGTCATGTTGTGGTGACTACACGTGGTAGCGGTTGGCCTGGGTAGTTTTGGACCTGGGCAGAAGCTTGACCACGTGGTGTCCTGGGTGTGGTGGGATGCGCAACCGGTATACACTGCGAATGTACTAGATTTCTACAGCGCATCCCAGCACATTCAAATGCCAATCCGCAACAGACACATTTAACTTTACAATATTGTAGCGAACTTAGGGTTCGCTGGATTAATTGTTTTTAATAAATAAGAGCCGTTAAATCGATTTTGAATTAATGTAACACTTTATTAGTCCGTTAATAAATACCGTTACTTTCACCGTACACTTAACGATATCTAGACATCGCTTCCGCAATTATCGCGTCTTTTACTGCTTACTTCTTACTTCTAACTTATCTTCCCAAAAAAAAAAATGGGGAGGCGAGAGGCCGACTTTAGGGAGACAAGGACAAATGTGTCCTTCATCTTGTCTCTGGCTTCTGGTCATCTTGCGATAACCAGAATCACCCACATCCGTGAGGGTGTTGGGCTCAGTCTCGAGATATCTGAAAAAGAAAAAAAAGGGGGGGGGGGGTATCTAAGGATAGTGTGGACAAGGTTAGTTCGGGTGTTCTCTAACTACTTGGGTGGAGGGATGGTGGGAAATAAATCGTACAAGACCGGTGTGTCTTGAGTGCGGTAGTAAACGCAGATCACGTCTTTGGCGTCTGATAATCTGCGGTTTGGTCGGTGTGTGTGTGTGTGTGCTTGTGCTGTCTTGTACAGTGCGTGCGTGTTTGTAGTGTGTCAGCAGTAGACCCTATGGGATGGGTCCAGGAATCCTCTATTATAGAGGAGAAAGTTGTTGGGAAGGGTGCTTTCTTCAGTTTTGTACTGAAGAAGGAATTGTGGTGGTCTGATCCGAAGAGATCGAGAGAGAGAAGGGTCAAGAACGCAAGACTCCAACTTATCTTCCCGATCTGCGTGCGACGTATTTATACCGTTTTTTCTCATTCTGATTTGGTGTTTCGTTTCCGTCCGTTCCATAACCTCAAATTTTCTATTGCTAATAGTCTCCAGTTCTTCAGTACTTTCTAGAATGTTCTAGTACGTTGTTTCGAACTTTCTAGAATATTCTAGTACTGATTGTCATATCCGTCACAATATTGTTTCATAATTAACTCGCTTTTTGCAACCATCTCTAATTATTTCATAACCTTTTGCGTATTCCTTCCAGCAAACTCTGCATGGCTGCTTGAAGATAATTATATTGTGTAAAAGAGAAAAAAGTAACATTTTTGGCACGTATGCCAATATTTTTGTATACTTCTGATTATTGTGTACAAGAAAAAACACATGGTACTCTTTAAACATATAACTCCAAATACTTTTTGCTAGTTTGAATATCGTATTCGTTGTATAGAAAATCAAAACTTGTACAACCTTAAATTCAATTGTTTGAATTTACTGAGTATTGACTCTCAAGGATATTTAAAGAAATTCATACTGCACGCTTGTGATAAGTAAGTAAACGACCACGCATCTATGGTAAATGTTATTTCGGGGAAGGCGTCAGCATCATTATAAAAAAAAAACAAAAAAAAAAAAAACGCTAAAAGATTCTGAGTTAACATAATCAGAAGAATAGAAATGCAAAATAATTTTATATTTTTGAACACTTTGCATGTCAGATTGTTCGATATCTCGTTGCCGAGCGAGGAATGTCGTCGTTCGAGATCGTTGGGGGTGTTCCGCCGAATGAAGAGTGTCGTCAGGGAATCGTTCAAAGATGCACGGTGGGTAGGTTGACGCAAAGGCGTCCGGGTCAACAATGCCTGAAACAAATGGTTTGAGAGTGGAAAGGAACAGCAATACCTTTTTTACAATCTTGAATGTCCCACGCTGACTGGATGTATGTGTTGGACTGGCTCGTCCCGCCGTGTGCCTTGATGATCACTTTGATGTTCGGTTGCTGGGTGGTATTGAACCGAATTACAACAGGATAACAATAAAAACGTTTCTTGTCTTACTTCATTATATAACTTTAATTAAACTATACTCTAAATCACAACTATCACAGCATTAAAATCCAAAAGCCACATGGTGGGGTGCGAAAAACCCAATTGATGTTAGACAGTTGATCGTGCACCTCATGGAAGTTGATTGCAGACAGACTGACCGTTGGTCACATTTGAATTAATGTGACAGCTGGCTGGCATCCCCTGGCGATGACGCATTGTCAGCTGGTTGCTGACAGGTGTGGTGGATATGCTTGTTGGGGAGTGTACTAGACGACAAACGTACTAGATTCTCTCCGCTGCATATAATTATGAATCCGCAACACAGATAATCATGAGAACGAAGATCAAAATTCCGTTCAGAAAATTGTGGTTTGTTATTAAAGGTGTTAATTGAGTATTTTGTTATTAAAAATAAAAAATCGAATCAGATTAGCGTTTTGCTGTTAAAAGGTGAAATCCTTAACTCGCGTATTACGTATAAGGTTTTTTTTTTTTTTTTTTAATAACATCCTTTATTGGATATGAATAGTACAATCTTAACAATTTAATTTAATACTAGGTTTAAATTGTACTTAATTTAATTTAATTAAGTAAAACGCTGGACCAGTGTTCAGCTCCCAACTCGATTTTAGTATGTTCGATTTTAACATGTTAATTCATGAGGTTTCGTCCGTTTTAGCCGTCTCAATTCGTGGGTGATATCCAAGAGCTGAATAGCTTCTACGTTGGTATGATTATGTAGGCGTCTTTCGTGTTTGACAGCATATTCTTGGATAACTTCATAAATCCATTTCATTTCTAGGTCATCATGAATTTCTTGATTTGTCACAAAACGATAGGCATTCGTGATAATGCGAAGGCATGTATTCTGGCTTCGTTGAATTATATCTCTATTGCATTGCTTTGTACAGCCTCATAATTGGATTCCATATATCCAGATCGGCTTGATGATAGATTGATAGATCAATCTATTACAATAGAGATTGAGTTAAGAGTGATTCCCGATTAACCAATACATCTGTCCACGTTTCAGCTTTATTTGTTCAGCTCAATCTGCTTTGGGAACTGGAATTCCGTTGAGATATGTAAAAATATTGTTATCTGATCGCCACAATGTAAATGTTATGTGAATAGATTTCGTCTTGTTGAGCTTAATTTTCCAATCAGTGGATCATTGGCTAATTTCGTTGAGTGCCTGTTGCAATTGTTGTGTAGCCTTTTTTATATTTTCGGCAGCTGATATTATAACTGTATCATCTGCAAAGGTGCCTATGAATGTGTTCTTGGTGGTTGGGATGTCTGCTGTGTATAGTAAGTTCATTTCTTCTATTGGATAGAAACTAGAGTGAGCTCCTTCATGTGTTACTTTGAGGGTTCTATCAGACAAGTATGATTCGAGTAGATGGCAATAGTTTGCTGGAAACAGTTTACTCATTTTATATATAAGACCTTCATGCCATGCTTTGTCGAATGCTTGGGAGACATCAAGAAAGACAGCTGAGCAATATTTCTTTTCTTCGAAAGCCTTTTCTATTGCTGTGGTCACACGGTGAATCTGTTCAATAGTTGAGTGTTTATTCCTAAAGCCAAATTGACTAATAAGGTGTCTGTGATAATTTCGAGTCTGCTTTTGAATGACAGTAAAGTTACATCAGCCGTACAAAAGAAAACCAGAGTTCAAGGCTTACAAAGCTCAGAAAAAGAGTAAAGGTTGATTACTGTTTTATATGACAGCAACCTTTTTAATTTATGTTAACGTGTTTTTTTTATTGTTTTTTAGGATATTAGGTATTAATTAACGGTTACGTTGTTAGCTTTCAAAAGTAAAATGAAAGAGAGTAATTATTAAGTATTGTGACGCATATGACAATCAGCTGTGATATCTGGCAGGTCTCCAAAACAAAGTACTAGGATATTCAAGAAAGTACCGGAAAACCGGAGACCATAAGCAGTAAGAAAGAGATAAGTAAGGAAGCGATAAGTAAAGAATAGAATGATAAGTCTCGAGAGAAAGAAGAGTGACCGGAATATTAGCGAAACATCACGGAACGGGGTTTATTAATAGACTAATAAAGTGTTTACAAAGAAAATCGATTTAACGGCTCTTATTTATTAAAAATAATTAATCCAGCGAACCCTAAGCACGCAACAATATAAATATACATGTTATATTATTGGAGTATTGGGTTTCTGCGTGTAACAGTAGTAAGTAAACTCATTTCCCTTTACAAGATACCTAGGCCTTCTCACGTATATTCAATCCTGCTGACCAAATCCTTTTATAATAACTGAGAGTGTGTCACCCTGTTTAAAGTCAATTTGACCCTCTTTGTATTTCTTTTTCTCGTCTGACAGTTTACTTTGGAGAAGTCGCCTTTCCAGTGTCTCAACTCTTTAAAATATAAACAAATTTAGCTAATCAGTGTAGAACTAAAATAGTGGAAAATTAATTTTACAAGTGTTTATAAAAATATACCGCGGAGCCCGTAGTTGAAACTATAACTGTACGTACTCCTAACTACTTTACCAACTGCAACATTTGCGGTAAAAGCTGAAAAAAATGTCTACACACTGTATCTAAATAATCAGTGATTTGAAAAACATTTTATCAATCAATCATTATATTTCATAGTTGCACAAAAACAAAGCAGACGCAGTATTATAAATCCTCACAATTATTAAAACATATTTGTAGTCAATCATTTCAACAACTCAGTTTCGATAAAACAAACAAACCCCTGAAACAATTGCAGCCGTTTCTATCTATCCCTTCCCTCTCCCCTTTCATAACGCATTTTACTTGTATGGTGAAACGGCCATTGTTGATTTTTTGACAAGGCAAGAAAAGGAAAGGTTTCTGCGGAAAAACTCATCAAGTCTGGATTACAAGATAAGAAAAGTGTTTTGAAATAGAAATTACCTTCAACATTGAAAAACTCGTGTAGAAATAAGTCAATATTAGTTTTTAGCTGTGTTTTAATTTATAAATTAACCGTCACGCGAATGTAGTGTCAGGCTTGCAGCGTTCATCATATTTTCGTTTTTTTTATATTGTTTTTTATGTGTAAATGGAAAAACGAAAGAGCCTACATAAATAATGTGCGACGTGTGTGCTGAGTTTTTACATCTTTTGGAGACATGTAAGTTTAACTTTCATCTGTAAATGAATTTAATAATCGAACGCGGGCTGCAAATTGAAATCCAACCAAGTGCTTTGGCAATGCTGTGAAAACTGTAAATGGTCGGTGTGAGAGGGTTTTGTTCTTTCTTTCAATAATTTCACAAACCGAAGATGTGTGCATGCAAAAGCATTGCATTAATGAGACAGGAGTCAGCCAACTTAAAATTGTTTGTGAAGAATTTACTGTCCGAAAATTTGAGTACACAAAGTGCATAGGAAATAATTTAGACTCGAGCAGGTAAACCAATTGCTTGCATTGGTTTTGCTCTATTCAGAGTGAAAAACGGTCAACAGTTGTGCTTGCAGATTGCACGGGATTTATCAGTTATCATCTGCTTCATCTGCAACACTGTGATTTGCCATGATGCTGTGAAGCATTTTAAATTGTTCGACAAACCATTATGTTGACTTTTTTTTTTTAAATTATTGGTACACAGCTCTCAATCTGGCGTATTGCGATTTTTTTTTATCATATACGCACTATGATTCAAAAGTCTTTTGTTTGATTCTTGTTTGTTAAATGTACTGGTACTGAATTGTGTGTTTTCAACTATGAAGTTTTGTTGAATTATCTGAATTGGGTTTACTGCATATTACTTCAGAAAAACTAATTATACCTATATTAAAATACCCTATTTTTTTTGCTAATATAATGTAATATTTAATGTCGACAAGAGTCTTAATTCTTTGTTTTGTCAGTATTGAAGAAGTCAACATGGTATGATTCCGTTGGTTTATCAACTTTGTGACAAATTGTGGGAAATATATCTACATTTCAAATAAGGAATCTTTATTAGTTTCATCCCTCTAGGTTATCCTCACAAGTTAGATGTAAACGTTCAATTCCGTTCCTTGAACCGATCAGTTAAATTCGTTCGAGCAAAGATCATGTAAGAGGCCTCTGTTGACAGGTGGTATGTATCATTATCGGTTTTTAGCTCCCACAACTGGTCACCGTACAATACCGACCTTTCTAGAACTAGAACTAATTGATGTGATAATGGTAGAAACTAGTTAATACGCGATTTTTAGGAGTGTGCAATCAAAAAATAGACAGCAAATATCCTTATGTTGTTAAATAATTAGCATGAATAGAGAAGGGAACGAGTAATGTGGTTATTTGAGTGCACGATAGTGATTGAAGAATATAGATTGGTCAGATGTATTATTGTTAATATTTTAATTTTTATAATGAGTGATTGTTTGATATCATCCTGTGTCAATGCACAATGCGATCGGATCAAGATAGGGAACATTGAGAAAGGAGGACTCTATGTCTTCGGTCATTCTGCCAACACACAGAATACTCATTTTTCTCGCAAACAAATCCGCAAATCGAAGCTTCTTCGCCCATGGACACCCTCTACCAATTAAAACTTAAATAAAACACAACCCAACTTAAGTGGTTAGGTGGGTTTCGAAGGCTAAACAAGCCTTTTTTTACTAACTTTTTCCTAATATATCACATAAAATATTGTAGCGAGCTCAGGGTTCGCTGGATTAATTATTTTTAATAAATAAGAGCCGTTAAATCGATTTTGAATTAATGTAACACTTCATTAGTCCGTTAATAACAACCGTCACTTTTACCGTACACTTAACGATTTCTTGACTTATCGCTTCCGTACTTATTGCTTGCTACCCTGCTTGCTTTTTACTTCTTACTTCTTACTACTTCCCGATCTGCGTGGGTCGTATTTATACCGTTTTTCCTCATTCTGATTTGGTGTTTCGTTTCCGTCTGTTCCATAGCCTCGAATTTTCTACTGCTCCTAATCTCCAGTTTTCCAGTACTTTCTAGAATATCCTAGTACTTTGTTTTGGACTTTCTAGAATATTCTTGTACTGATTGTCATATGCGTCACACTACCCTCCGCCTAGATTAGTTCGTCCTGAACTAAGTTCACTGGTCCTCTGAGTTAACAAAAGTCGCCAGTCGGTCACGATGTACCACTTTCATCTTGGCGTTCGGTCTTCGCTGAATCCTATAGACGACGTCGTTAATTCTTGTGAGAATCTTATACGGTCCTTCCCAATGTTGCTGCAATTTCGGGGACCTTCCTTTTTGCCGATGAGGGTTATAAACCCACACGTTATCGCCTGCATTAAATCCGGATGCGTTGGCTCGAAAGTCGTACCATGTTTTCATCCTGTCACTTGATACCTTGATTTGCTTTCGAACCAAATGATGAATCTCATCGAGGCGATTTCTCCATTCGGCTACGTAGTCTTCAGTCTTATCTTTGTCGTTTGGAGGTATTCCGAATCGCAGATCGGCTGGTAATCGTATCTCTCGTCCAAATATAATTCTTGCTGGAGAATGGCCCATCGTATCGTGATTAGCCGATCTATAGCTCATGAGAAAGGTTTGTACATATTTGTCCCAATCTCGTTGGTGATCACTAACGACCTTCGATAAATGCTCTTTCATTGTTCGGTTGAACCTTTCGACCATTCCATCTGACTGCGGATGTAAGGGTTTGGTCCTGGTTTTCCTTACAGTGCCACACAGATGCCTTGAAATATCTGTGCTTCAAAGTGTCGGCCTTGATCGGAATGAAGCTCACAGGGAACTCCATA
This sequence comes from Microdon myrmicae, assembly GCA_963931805.1. NCBI lineage: Eukaryota > Metazoa > Arthropoda > Insecta > Diptera > Syrphidae > Microdon > Microdon myrmicae. The sequence goes on from OZ007499.1 coordinate 68,162,100, forward strand.
TCTGCTGATCCAATTGTTGATAAACTGCTCAATGATGGTTGTTGCTTCCTGGTTTGGAATTGGAAGGACTTCCACCCACTTGCTGAAGTAATCCATGATGACCAACATATATTTGTTGTTGTCGTTGGTTTTTGGAAATGGTCCTGAGATATCAATCGCAATTCGCTCGAAAAGGGCACCCACGTTGTACTGCTTCATAGCGCTCCTTGGTTTTGCTGTTGGTCATTTGGTCGCAATGCAAGTTGTGCACTTCCTACGCCTAGACTCGACGTCATCTCTCATGTGAAGCCAGTAGAATCGAGATCGTAATTTTGAAAGTGTCTTATTAACTCCCAGACGTCCACCGGAGACCCCGTCCTGCATTTCTGTTAGTACATCCTTCACTTTTGATGGCGAGACTAGAATCTGCATTCGATGGGATTTTCTGTTCGCGGCTTCCCATTTACGCTTTAGAATTCCATCTTCCACCAGCAAGGAATTCCATTGTGCCCAATATGCCTTAAATGTTCCACTCTTGAGCTGCGCGTATAGCATAACTCCTCCACCCATCTAGTACTTCTACTCGTACATTTCGGAGTTCGTACGTCTCTTGTTTTAAACGATCAATTTCTACTTCCGAATCCTGAAGGCGACGCTTTAGGGTCAAAATTTCAGCTTGCCTCTCTGCTAGATCAGTTGATAAGCGATTGTTCTCCTCAATGACCTTTTCTCGGCTGGTCTTAAGAGCAATTATCTGTTGATGCAAGGATTTACATTCGGTCGTGGTGCTGTCCAAGTCAGAATCACACTGATGGCTGCTGTTGTGATTAGCGCATGAACAACAATTCTCAATTGATGTTTCATTCATTGGTCGACGTTTCCTACAGACAACAGAGATGTGGCCGACTTCGCCGCATGTCCAATGCTTCATATCAGGTCTCGGGGTTCTCCGTTGTACATGCCCGATTCTTTGGCAGAAACATTCCTGGACGGACGTTTCTCGGACTCTATATGTATTCCTGGTAGCCAGTTTAGCAGATTCATATGCCAATGCCAACGCCAGTGTTTCATTAGTCGTCTTCTTTCCCGCCAAACGAACGGCCTGTTGCAAGTCCCGATCTTGGAGTGCGTTTATAAATGCATCCATTGCTACCTCGTTGAGAAATTCCTTAGTCATATTTGAATAAGACAAGTTTGCCAATCGTTCAATCTCTGCCTGTAACGGTTGAAGATTTTCTCCAGGTTTCTGCGTTCTGCTCCGCAGTTGCATGCGGTAGACCTGCTGCATGTGGTTGTCTCCATACCTAGCTTCAAAGCCGTCTCTTACCGCTTGGAAATCTGTTTGCTTCTCTGCTGGTATGGTTTGTAGCAATTCTGCAGCCGCCCCGCGGAGTGACAAGATTAGTGATGTTGAATTTTGCTCATCCGACCACTTATTATAATTGGCCGCGGCGTCAAACTGACGTATAAATACGGAGAAGGGTCCCGTTCCATCGAATGTTGGCGGTTGTATCCTTGTATCTTTGTAGTCATGTTGATTGCTAGGCGTTGTCTTATTTCTCTCAACATACTCAACGTCTCTTTTCGATTCGTGTTATTTCATCGGTGACTTTTAGATCCAGATTTTCTACTTCGTTTCGAATTTCTTCCTTAAAGTGTTGAAAATTACATTTCATCCACTGCGTTTGGGCACCAAATTTTGCATTCAGATCTGCAGCCTGCGCGTCGAATTTTGTCATCATCATCCGGAACATCTCCGAAATGTCCAACTGTGGCGAACTCTTCTCCGTTACATTGGCACCATCTTGACTCGCTGTTTCTTCTCCATCCGGACAGTCTGGCCCAATCGTAAAAACATATGTGTCGACATCAATACCCTCTTCCTCCATTGCTGCTTGCAGACGCTGTCGAAGAATTTGCTTCTGTCCTCTGCTATCCAGATTCCGGTCCTCAAGTTCCTTCTTCACCTCAGGAACGCGAAGAACCTCCAAATGTCGATCTGACATCGTTACAATACACTTTCACAGACTTATTTACTTCACTAATAATTAATCCCACTTCTGACACCAATTGTAGCGAGCTTAGGGTTCGCTGGATTAATTATTTTTAATAAATAAGAGCCGTTAAATCGATTTTGAATTAATGTAACACTTTATTAGTCTGTTAATAACAACCGTTACTTTTACCGTACACTTAACGATTTCTTGACTTATCGCTTCCGTACTTATCGCGCCTTTGACTGCTTACTTCTTTTCTTTTTACTTCGTACTTGATCTGGGTGTGACGTATTTATACCGTTTCCTCATTCTGATTTGGTGTTTCGTTTCCGTCCGTTCCATTGCCTCGAATATTCTATTGTTCATAGTCTCCAGTTTTCCAGTACTTTCTAGAATATTCTAGTACTGATTGTCATATGCGTTACAATATGAAATATACACTATTGGAAGTACTTTCTGAAATTTTCATATGAACATTTTGAAAATTCACCCATTGGAACTTCATTTCCTTTCGCCCCTTAGAAAAAAGTTCTCTCGCTGTTGTCAGGATAACTCATGACAGCTTTATCCGTAATTAAAAAACCAAATACTTTCTGTTAGTAGATGTGTAAAGCTCGTGCCTGGACGAAGGAAAAAAATTGAAATTTGAATTTTTGGCGGAGCTGTGATCGAAAACTCCATTTTATTGTAAAATTTGCACCACATATTGCCTTGTAAGGCGGCACAAGGCTAATAACCTTGCCCGTAAAAATGTAAAAATAAATTATTATGGAAAATTTAACAAGCCTCGAGACTTGCTAAATAAGGCCAAAACCAGATCCGGGTTGTAGTGCCGATGATGATGATAATTGCCTTGTAAAATTAGTTGGGATACAAGAAAGAGAATCATTCGTTCAAGCACTAGATTATTAGATTACCTGATGGACTCCCGGCTGTATTTTTAAAGAAATGTTCCACTTCTCTTTCTCTCCCGATATCAAAGATATTCAATCTATCCCTTCCACAAGGGATCTTCCCTAGTATCTGGAAATCCTCCTATGCCACCCTCATACATAAAAAAAGACCTGAAAATGATATCAGCAACTACCGTCCCATCGTCAAACTGTCTCAAATCCCAAAACTGTTCGAAGGAATTCTTTACAACCCGTTATCTTACCGTTGTAAATCCATCATCTCACCCAACCACACCGTTTCCTTTCGGGTAGGTCAACCACAACGAATCTGATCGAGTTCTCATCCCATACTCTCCGTGCCTTAGAGAATGGCAACGAAGTCGATGTAATCACCACCGATATCAGCAAGGCCCTTGACAAAATCTCCCATAATCACATCCTTTTTCAGCTGTCCTCCCTAGGTTCCGAATCCCTATTGATCAAGTGGTTATCTTCTTATCTGAAAGATCGATCCTGTCGTGTCAAATTCAGATCCTCCCTTTCTAATCCCTTTCTTCCCACGTCAGGGGTTCCACAAGGCAGTCATCTACCAACCGCATTGTTGTCGATGCCAAACTCTTAAAAACGATCAACTCTGCTCTCGGCTCCTCACTTCTCCAAACGGACCTCGACAGCTTCTCAACTTGGTGCCGTAATAACTGCCTTGAACTCAACGTTGTCAAATGTCACTCAACCACCTTCTCCCGCAAATGCCCCCCTGTCCCCCCACGTTCCTACTTCCTGCTAAACCAACAGATATTATCTGTACCCTCGATACGCGACCTCGGTATCTTATTTGACAGAGAGCTTAGCTTCATCCCGCATATTGATGATATTATTCTTAAGGCCAACTCTGTCCTTGGGTTTGTGAAACGCTGGTCTAAAGAATTCTTTAATCCTTAGGTTTCTCGTTCTCTCTATATAGCCTTCGTCCGCACCCTTCTTGAATACGCCAGTCAGGTCTGGTCTCCACACTACTCGTCCCATGTACATAGAATCGAAAGCGTGCAACGTCGTTTTCTGCGTTTTGCCCTCCGCAGACTGAACTGGGCGAATCCTCCATTTGATCAACTTCAACACACTTGAGGAGCGTAGAACTCATGCCGATATCCTTTTCGTCCACCGTCTCCATTCAGGCACAATCAAATGCCCAAGCTTGCTCTCCATCATTCCACTTCACACTAACCCCCGTAACCTGCGAAACCCTCATCTCTTCTATCAGCCCACCCACCACACTTCTTACGGCTCTAATGAACCCATTTCGCGAATGCTGCGGCGGGCAAACTCCTACCCCGCCTCTTTGGATTTCAACTTTACCTCTACTGCTCTCAAACTTCATCTCCTTTCTTTCCTCTGAGCACGCCCAGTCCCCGTCTACACTCTTACATCCTGTACTAAGCGAAATAAATGAATGAGTGATAATTGATGGATAAACCCAGTAACCAACTCGCCAAACATACCCCCCTCCCCTCTTTTTTTTCTTTTTAACCATAGTTTATATTCTTATATATAGTTTTAAGACAGTTGTTAAGTTTTATCGCTTGTACTAAGCTGAATATATGAGAGTTCTACCCTCACTAAACTACACTCGACTGGTGTGGATTAGCAATTTTTTTTACACAACGCTCGCACAAAGGGGAATTCGAATACCTTTAAATGTCAGAGCATAGTGCGAGTGGAAGAAGCGGTAGTGGATAAGGAAAGGTGGTGTCGATGTTAATTGGTCTTAAATGTCTTGGCAATACAAAGATGAGGAAAAACATTCGACAAAATCTCGCACAATCTAATCCTCTTCAAATTATCCGCCCTCGGTTTCGAACCTGAATTGCTGAAATGGATTTCTTCCTATCTAAAGGATAGACTTTATTTCGTTCGCTTATAATATCCAACCCCAAGCCGAGGAAGCCACCTGGGCCCTCTCCTATTGGTGCTTGCAACTAATGACATTGATAATGTCATTAAGGATGGCTGCTTGTCTCTATACGCTGATGACACGAAAATATATAAGATCATCGAGTCACAATTTGAATCTGTACTACTGCAATCAGACCTTGACAACTTCTCGACTTGGTGTGACAAAATTTGCTTTGTACTTAACATCGACAAATGCCAATCTATAATCTTTTCCCGTAAGCGTATTCACTCATTCTTGCGTCCCTATTCCCTTCATAATCAGCCCCCGACCATTTTCCAATCTATTCAAGACCTTGGGGTCCTTTGCGATAGGGAGCTTAATTTCCTCTCACATTGACGAGACGATCCGGAAAAACGCTGCCCTTGGGTTCGTGAAACGATGGTCTAAACTATTTTCCATCATCATCATCATCATCGGCACTACAACCGGGATCTGGTCTTGGCCTTATTTAACAAGTCTCTAGGGTTGTTAAACTTCCATAATAATTAATTTTTACGGGCAAGGTTATTAGCCTTGCGCCTAAACCTATTCTCCAACCCCTACGTAACTCGACCGCTTTACCTTACCTTCGTCCGCCAACTGCAGAATATGCCAGCCAGGTATGGTCCACTTATCAAAAATATGTATTTAACGACGCATCCTTCGACTTGCTCTCCGAGGGCTAGCATGGCAAAATCCTTTAATCCTGCCCGTACATTACCCGCCTCAAATTAATCAACCTCAGAACCCTTGAGGAGCGTAGGATTTTGGCTGACATAGTGTTCATTTATCGGGTCCTGTCCGGCTCGGTCGACTGTGCTTTACCCCCTTAACTTAATTTCTCTGAACACAAACCATCGAAATTGCCCGCCTTATTTACATTCACCATCACCCCACATCTTGTTCGACTTCGACCTTTCTACCCATACTCTCAAGCACCGCCTCCTAAACCATTCGCACCGCTAATCTTAAGCGGCGCTTTCTACACTTTCCTCTCTAACCTGCCCCCACTCCCGCACCTACTCTTGCCATCATAATATGTCATGTTTGCCTTAGGTTAAGCTTTGTTAAGCTAGTTCTTACGTTCTTTAGTTTGTAAAGTTATATATATCGGGTTTTTCAATAGGGACTTGACAACTTTGAATTCAATTTTTGAACGCACCCTTTCACTAATCATCGAACTGTCACTCAATTTATTCAGTAAACTCAACATTTTCATGGTGGTTAAGTACACGAACAAACAACGTCTGCAAATTATTAAAATTTACTACCGAAATTTGGAGTCGGTGACCGCAACTTTAAGAGCGTTAACTCCAATTTTCCGTCGTAATTCTCGCCCTAGTAGACAGGTAATAACAAGTTTAGTGCAAACATTTGAGTCTACATATTCGTTGTGTGATGTTGCCGTGCCAGTGAGACAACGGGTTGGTCGAAGTGTCGAAAATATCGCTGTCGTTCAGGCGTGCGTAGTAAACGACCCAAATCAGTCAATTCCACGGCGTTCTCAAGAATTGGGCATCGCCCAGACAACTTTATGGCGAATTTTGCGTAAGGATCTTGGTTTACACCCATACAAGATCAAGCTGACTCAAGAATTGAAGCCGATGGACCATTTTAAGCGACGTACGTTCTCCGATTGGACTCTGGAAAAGATGCGCCAAGATGATGAATTTCATCGCAAAATCATCTTCAGTGACCAAGCTCATTTTTGGCTCAATGGGTTCGTCAATAAGCAAAGCATGCGTTATTGGTCGGGTGAAAATCCACATGTGGTTCATGAATCACCACTTCATCCACAAAAAATAACTGTTTTTTTCGTCGACGATAACGATCGTCACGTTACTGTGAATGGCCATCGTTATCGCGCCATGATTGGCCCGAATTGGGAGATATGGACTTGGGCGACATGTGGTATCAACAGGACGGTGTAACAAGCCACACAGCACACGATACAATCGCTTTATTGAAGAGTAAGTTTGATGGGCGTGTTATCTCAAGAAATGGGCCAGTCGGTTGGCCGTCTCGTTCGTGCGATTTAACGCCTCTAGACTATTTTTTTTGGGCTACGTCAAGTCATTGGTCTATGCCAACAAGCCGACGACGTTGGAAGAGCTCAGAGCTAACATTGAACGCGAAATAGCGGCCGTTTCGGCCGAAATGTGTGGCCGAGCCATCGAAAATTGGATCCAACGAATCGACCGCTGCAAACGTGCCCGTGGTGGCCATATGAACGAAATCGAGTTCCATTCATAAATGTTCTGATTGTACTTCAAGCCGATAATATAATATCTCAAATGGTTTGCGCATTATTTAAAAAAAAAGTTGTCAAGTCCCTATTGGAAAACCCGATACTTTAGTTTATAAGTACTTATGTTGCTTGAATTCAGCCAATAAATGGTGTGGTAGCCCCACTAAACTTAAACTTATACTACAACTCTCAACCCTTAACTGACAAATATAGCTAATCTCTTTGCCACATATTTCAAACATTCTTTCACTAATACTCCTTCGGACTCAGGCCCTGATGGCATTCCCGCATTTCTCCTTAAAAAATATTCATCTATTCGTTCAGTTCCCTTTTCGAAAATGTTCCATCTACAATATACCTCTTTCATGGTGAATTCCCTACCATTTAGAAAATCTCCTTCATCAACTCCACACATAAAAAGTACCTATATGCAAATTATTGCCATATTGACAAACCTTCCTATATATTCAAACTTGTTCAAAGGTTTCTGAATGAAATGTTAAGTTTTCACTACAAACCTGCGCCATTTCTCCTATATAGCTTGTATTTCTTACTGGTGGATCAACTATAATCAATCTCATCGAGTTGACATTTTAAACACCTTCAGCCTTAAAGAGCCACAAATAGGCCGACGTGGTTACAACCGACCTCAGCATGATTTTATACTTTTCAGCTTACCTGCCTTCGGCTTTGAACCCACTCTGTTGAAATAGGTTGCTTTCTACTTGGAAGATAGACTATACAATGTACGTTTCAGATCGTATCGTATTGCATCTATTCCCTTCTTGGCTTCCTCCGGGGGTCCCCCAAGGCGGCCACTTAGATCCTCAGCTTTTTATATTAACCGCAAACGATATTGAAAAGGCCATCAAGCATTCTTGTCTGTCTCCCTATGCTCACGACATAAAATTCTATAAGACCAGTATGTCACCATTGGAACTTTATATGATAGGGAATTAGATTTCCTCTGATATTGAAGATTCACAGTCATACAATCGAGAGCATTCAACGTTTTCTTTTACGCTTCGCTCTCCCTAGACTGAGATGGGAAAACCCTTTTCTAACTCTGTCAATTGCTTATCAAAAAACTAGCTCTTCTCCCTAAGAAAGCCTTATTACACTTTCAATCCTACTACAAATGGTATATACTGATTTCAGGCTTCTCAAATAGAGATATTATTTGATTTAAGGAAATCTTTAATGTTCACACCACATTGCCTAAACTTTCATTTGGAAAATCTCTGCCCCTTGGGCTTCAGCGTTCGCAGTACTATTGGTAACACTATTTCTAAAAGGTACGAATGAAAGAATTAAGCCCAAAGTACAATTTTGTAACCAATTTACAACATTTTGTATTGCAAGGTACCTGTTTAAAATACATCAGATTGTTTATAATTTCGGAGTTACTCAAATGAAAAATCAACCAATACGGGATGGGATCCTGAATGTGGTACATTCTACTTGTGTTTTTTTTTTTTTTTTTTTTTTTTTTTTTTTTTTTTTTTTACACTAACGAGCGCACAAAAGGGGATTTTGAAGTACCCTTAAATGTCAGAGCACAGTGCGAGCGGATGGAGGGGAAGTGGATAAGGAAAGGAGGTGCGATGTATATTGGTCTTGAATGTCTGGACATCACAACGGCCAGGAAACACATGATCAGGCAGAACATTCCACATTCGTGTCATTTGGGTAAAGAATGAATGAATGTGTATAACTAATCCGAGCGCAGCTATTCTAAAAGGTCTACAATTCTCTAAATTACATCTTGGGCTTGATGAAAATATTCCTGGAAGTGATTTTTATGTTGGCCTAGGTCGAATCAGACTTTCACCCGATATCTTGTTACATTGTTATGTTTTCTTGCTTTTTAAACGACTGAGTGAGTTGAGATTCGACTAGAAGCGCTTGTCAAATAATGGGCAATTCATGATGGTTTTAAAATTCAGAAATTTGCTGAAAAATATAAATTAGGTGAAATTTCCTTCAAGTCTAATACGACAATTAATATTCCACTTCTACACAAATACCTGGGAAATTACCTTCTATTTCTATTTATTGGCCTGTAGGAAAACGGAAGTTCATGATCGCGCCGACTCGACGCCGTCACCGTTCCCTGTCCTATGCACTCTCCTTCCACGCTTGACCATCTGATCCGATCTCCTCAAGGGCAAACCTAACATTGTCCTCCCAACTCCGTCGCGGCCGTCCTGTCGGTCTCTTTTCCGTTCGTCAAGAATTCTACGCATGGTCCTATCGTTGCCCATCCATGTCACATGTCCGGCACATCTTAATCTTCGCGACTTGATTACTCTCACTATTGTAGGTTTGTGGTATAGCTCTTCCAATTCGTGGTTGTGGAGTTTCCTCCATTGTCCTGACTCCTCGTCATATTTACCGCCAAATATACCCCTTAAAACTTTATTCTCGAATACACGGAGTTTGTTCTCTTCCCGTTTTGTGAGAGCCCATGTTTCGCATCCGTATAGAACAATCTGCATGATTATGGTTCTATAGACACGGAGCTTTATGTTACGTGACAGCAGTTCAGATTTCAGCAGTTTACTGACTGCGTGCCAACTAGCGTTGCCGGAGTATCATCATCATCATCATCGACACTACAACCGGGAACCGGTCTTGGCCTTATTTAGCAAGTCCTGAGGCTTGTTAAATTTTCCATAAGGATTTGTTTTTTTTCCGGGCAAGGTCATTAGTCTTGCACCAGAGGCTCCCCTACGGGGAATCGAACCCCGGTCTCCCGCTTGACGGGCGGGTATACTAACCACTATACTATCGAGGAGCCCGTTGCCGGAGTATAGTCTTTTGTTAATTTCCTTCGACATTTCGTTACTGGCCGTCAGTATTGTTCTCAGATATTTAAATTCTTTGACATTTTCAAATATCTTGTCTCTGACGTTTATGTGTTCCCTGAGATCCACCGGCTCTCGCCATAATTATGTATCTTGTTTTGTCTTCATTTATTTCTAGGTCCGCTTCTTCTGCCACTTGCATGATGATCATCACTGTTTTTACTTTCAGTTTCTAGGTTATCGCCCAGAACGGCGATAACCTAGAAACGTCATCCGCACATGCGAGCACTTGTGTGACCCCGTTCAGGGATGATCCGGCCATGTTGTCGTCTTGTACCTTTCTGATGATATACTCGAGCACGAGGTTAAAAAGACATGGTAAGAGGCCATCCTCCTTGTTTTGGTCCGTCCCGGATTTCAAATGGTTCTGAGAGGTGGTTTTCTATTCTAACTCGCCCTTTATTTTCGTTCATGCAGATTTGAATGAAGGCGGCATCTTTTTTTCGGGACTCCTAGCTCAACGACTATATGGTAGAGTATTTGCCTTCCGACTGACTCGTAAGCTTTTTTAAAGTCAACGAACAGTTGGTGAACCGTGTCTACGTATTCCCACTACTTTTCTAGCAGTTGCCTTACTATGAACATTTGGTCGCTCGTTCACCGGTTCCTACGAAATCCACACTGGTAGTTTCCCAGTATTTCTTCTGCGTACGGTGTGATTCTCGTCAGTATAACATTTGTTAGTATTTTGTGGTTGGGAGCAATGATATTCCTCTGTCGTTTTCGCAGTCAGAGCTGTCGCCTTTTTTGAAAATGGGGACGGCTATTGAGATTTTCCATTCTTCTGGAGTGACTGCCTTATCCCATATTGTTTCGAGCGGTTGCCTCTACTCCATGTTTCACAAGCTCTGCCGGTATGCAGTTGAGTCCGGGAGCCTTGTTGTTTTTCAAACGATTTATTACGTCTACAACTTCGTTGAAAGACGGCTCTGGGATCTGAGGCTCGGCTGTATGTACGTCTGGTGCGTTTATTTGTGATTGATGGGTGCGTACATTGAGCAGGTTTTCAAATTACTGCTTCCATATTCTCACGATATTGTTTATTTCTGTCACCAGACAGCCGTTTGCGTTTCGAATTATTTCGGCTCTCCCTCGGTAGCCATTTCTAATTGAATTTATGCCATTATACATACCTCTGATGTTCTTTGCTCTAGAATTTTCTAGGATTTTTTCGATCCGAGTCTGCTCCCATTCGCGTTTTTTGCGTTTGAAGAGTCTTTTTTTTATTATTATTTTTTTTTATCAGACTTCTCTCGGTAGAGGTGAACCTATGGACCCGAGTGGGCGCCCCGAGATGCAATCATATAACTGTTGCAGTTCTTTTTGAACAGTTGCAGATTCTAACGCTCCGGGAACACTCGCGTGGGAAGGGAGTTCCACAGCTTCCCCGCTCTGTAACGGAACGAGTTCTGATACAGGGATGTTCGCGCCGTCGGGGGATGAACCACGAACGGGTGCGATCCGTCGAATTGCCTTGTGGAGCGCATATAAGCCGAATTGCGTGGAACAATACCAAGAATCTCCGAAGAACAGCACCCGTGATAATATCTGTAAAACAGACAGAGGTCGGCTACGCGCCTTCGATGTGATAGCGAATGTAGTCCCGACGTCAGCGCCAAGTCCCCGATCAGGCGGATCGCTCGTCTCTGTATGCTATCAAGTAGGTCGAGGGTATGTTTAGGAGCCGAGCTCCAAACATGAGAGCAATATTCGAGCGCGGGTCTAATTTGGGATTTATACAGGAGAAGAAGTTGGGCCGGAGTAAAGTATTTCTTGGCTCTAAAAAGATAACTCAGTTTTCCTGAGGCAGATCTGGCGATACCCGATACGTGTTTATGCCATGATACATTCCCACAGACCGTAACGCCGAGCAATTTCAAACTTTCCCCAGCCTCGAGGGCTCGGCCACTCATCATCAGCTGTGGAACCGATGATCCACTTTTCTTTGTGAATGTTGTATATTGTGTCTTCGCTGCATTGAAGTCGACAAGATTGGCCTTTCCCCACTGCAGGACTTTATCCAGATCCTGGTTCAGAGAGTCAATCTGTCTACATCTCAGCTGGTGTGACGTTGATGCACCAATCGGCCGAACACTCGAAAAGGAGGAAACAAGCGTACTATCATCCGCAAAACTGAACACTTTGTTATCCGTTGTCTCCAACAAATCATTTATGTGAAGCAAGAACAAGGTTGGAGCGAAAATGGAATCTTGGGGCAGCCCCAAATTAACAGGATACAGATCCGAACACTCGCCATCCACAACAACCCGGATCGATCGATTCTCGAAGAAGCTCATCGTCCAGTCGCAAAGCTGTTGGGAAAGTCCATATGAACGAAGTTTGCTCAGCAATGCCCCGTGCCAGACGCGGTCAAAAGCCTTGGAGATATCCAATGCGACCGCCCTTGACTCACCATGCCCCTCAATCGCAGATGTCCATATATCGGTTATAAGTGTCAAAAGGTCTCCCGTGGACCGCCTGCCACGGAATCCGTATTGACGATCATTCAGAAGTGCGTTGCACTCCAAATACTTAATTAACTCAGTATTGATGACTTTTTCCATTAACTTAGATGAAATAGACAGTAATGCTATCGGACGCTAATTTTGTGGGAGACACTTTTTTCCCGTTTTTGGGATTGGCTGAACTCGAGCGATTTTCCAGCAGGCAGGAAAGGTCCTCCGTGTATAAGATAAGCTGAAAAGTCTGCCAAGAACCGCCGATAGTTCTGGAGCACAGTTCTTAAGGACTATTGCTGGTATTCCGTCCGGGCCGGTTGCCTTCCTACAATCCAGTTCACGTAGAATGCGTTGAATAGTGCGGGGACGAAATCTCACATCCCGCATGGAAGACTATACCGGCGAGATCACAGGTGGCTCCAAAAAGCCGGGATCGAGGTTTGAATTCGCGGTAGCTTTATTTTAATTCGTGACTAACGTCCCGCTGTCTGTCACCAACGGAGGGAAAGAGGAGGATGCGAAGTTACCGCTGACGGCTTTTGCCATTGACCAGAAGGAGCGCGAACCAGTTGGGCACCGAAGGAGTTTATTGATCACCCTGTCGTTGTGAGCCTTCTTCGCGGTATCAATCGCCTGGCTGCAAGCGTTTCTGATTCTAACTCTCATTGTCTCTCTCCGAATCGTCCCGTATCTTTCTGCGTTGACTTCATCATATCTTTCTAAGTGAATCACTGTGAGGCTTTACGTTCTTCGATCTTCGCCCTGCACTCATCGTCAAACCAAGGTTTTGACTTAATTGTTTTCTTAAATCCTAATACCTTTTGGGCTGTTTGTTTGATTGTGTCTCTGATCGATATCCGTTTAGTGTCCACACTATAAGCTTGCTCTTCCTCACTACTCCCATTCTCTAGAATGCTAGATCTATTCGTTAGTTTGTCTTGATATTCGTTAGTTCGTCTTGATAGCCCATTTGCGCAGGTCTTTTAGTTTATCAATGTCGAACTTTTTGCTCTTGACTTGTTTATATTTAAAATAATAATTTAAAACGTGAGAGGCTTCATATTTAACGTCCGCTCTAGGCGTATTTGAAAATCACTCTTTCAAAAACATGACCGCCTTGGTCAATCGCTCGAACTCAACTCATTATTTTTCTCATCGTCCGATCGAAAGAAATCTCTCTTCTTCGATCGTGCAGATCGAAGGATATATCCCTTTGTTTTCACTCTTTCTTGGCCACCCGCCATTCGTTTACTTTTCTTTATCCTTTCCGGATTGGCATTCTAAAAGGGTAAACAAAGGGAAATAATAAACAGAGGATCTTGCGGATGTGCATTTATGATCCTAGATGTTGGTGCGCGATAAAATGAACATGTGGTTCGTTTTATGCCGTAAGTTGATTGTCTTGAAGCTGATTTAGGAAAATGATGTTGACAGTGAAAAGGAATTTGTCTAAACAAATTCTTAGAGGATCATAAAAACGGGCATTTTATGATTCTCAACAATATTTGTTTGAGAACGGGATATCTGGTCCGCACATTTGGATATAGGATCTATATTCTTAGTCTATGCGAAACAAATGAAAATTTGGTTCGTTTATCACGTCTTGGTGTTAGGAATTGAATTGGATGTGCGACAATTGAACGTTTTGTTCAATTTTTTTGACATTGGATTCAATGTTGATTTCGGGATATGAGCTGAAGGTATATGGGTTTATAGACAGGGGGTGCAAAACGGGAGAGGGGGAGTGTAACAGAGGTATATGGACAAGTGTTGTATTGTTGCAAAATTATTGTGGCCAGGCTACCTCTAACACGACAAACTTGGCGTCGGAGGTATTTCAGGGTCTGCATGTGCTGAGACAAATTTATCGTTGCCCCTCGTTCCTGAAAATCGGTCACATAAACTCGATGAGCTTCTTAAAACACTCTAAAGAACCTTTTTTTTTTTGCGGATGGTTGTGTTTTGAACTTTATCGACTGTTTAATAGACGTATGTCGATATTCAGCACTGTGTCTTTTCCCTTCCATGCCGTAATGATGGATTCATGACTCATCCTCTGTTACAATTTTCAAAAGAAGTCGTCTCCTTTGTCACTATAACCCGGCAAAAGTTGCTCGCAGCATTCCAATCCACGCCGTTTGTCATCGTCTGTGAGATGCCGTGGAACTCATCGTGCACAGTTTCTATGGTATCCCCATTGTTCGATAATAGAGCCGACACCCTCCTTGGATATACCAATATGGTTTGCGATACAGTTTTGAGTGATTCGCCGGTCATTTTGGATCAAACCGTTAACGAGTTTGCGATGATTATCGTCTGGGGCAGTAATAGGATGTCCGCCTTTCCATCAATAATAATGCCTTTTTCCGGCGCACAACAGCAAAAATACCCATCGATTGATAGTAGATCGTTAAACAATGATGCGTTTCAGTAGGGGTCACTTTTTCATCGGAAACAAATTCGATAACAGCACGCTGTTGAAATCGCGTTGACATAGCACTAGAACACGCCGCCATACTTAATTGCTCTCTCGAATGACACTGAATGAAGTCCACAACTCCGGTCTACGCATGTGTATTAAGAGGGAATGTTACTTCCATTTGTCGCCAGGCGCGCTTCTGAAGGTAATTTCTTTCGCGTTCTGCAAGCACGTGTGCATTACTTTTCAGCCCGCCTTCATAAAACATTTATTTTCGTTTTTTTTTTCCATTATTATTTCTCTAATTTTTCGGAGAAAGTCAATCAATTTATTGTTTGGCCAAAAGGGTTTTTTTTTACAAAGAAATCGCCCTCATTAGAGTGATTTTAAGGTACCTCTAAATGTCAAACCACAGTGATAGTGATGCAGGCTTCAAATCTAGTTTTGTTAACTCAAATGAGATATTTATTATTTATTGGCCTGTAGGAATCCGAAATTTTATGACCTCACTGATTCGCTTTGAAAGATTTACTAATTTATTGATTATTACTTAATTATAAGTTATCGCCTCTTAGCCTTGATCAGTCTGATATTTAAAAAACACTTATAGTTAAAACGTATCAAAACGGAAAAGTTCAGAAAAACTGCGGGCCACATCTTTTTTTTTTTAATTTATAGTTAGCTTACTACACGCAATTAACTAATTATAACCCTCTCTGTCAGAGCAGAATCCTATATATGCAATCATTCGGCACACATAGAAAACCAAGAATGCTGAATCTATCCTCGGGATAAAACCGTTCATGGGTAAGATGTGTCATGCTTCAATAAGAGCGGTGTGAGTTACTTTTTCAATTCCTTTTATGTGGAAAGTACGCCTGTGGCGTTTCTAACACTACACACACAATACACCAGCAAATAGTGAAAACACCGCAAAGCATCAGAGCCGTATACCATAGCGATAACATAATTCCACATCAGTGTGTACATGTGATTAGAAATCGAATTCGTACACGCGGCAGTGGCCTGATGCGTTGAGCTTTGGTTCTATATTTTAGTGATTCTAACCGTGATGGCGTCGGTTCGAATCACACGCTCTTCACTATCGTCTCAAACGCTATACGACCACAAAAATGAACTTGGTATGAAACTATGACAGCATAGCCAGGGTAGAACTATATAATGCCATGAGAGAATTCGGCATTCCAAATAAATTGATACGACTTTGTAGGTTGACCATGACCAACGTAACTAGTCAAGTAAAAGTAGCGGGATTGCTGTCCAAACCAATAAACATCTATAATGGACTCCGACAAGGGGACGGTCTGGCCTGCCTCCTCTTCAACCTGGCGTTGGAGAAAGCAATCCGTGACTCTGGCGTTACAACAAGGGGGACTATTGTCACCAAGTCCAGCCAGATACTTGCCTACGCAGATGACATCGACATCATCGGTAGAACCGAATCGGCGGTACAGGAATCCTTCACCCAGATCGAGCAGGTGGCACAAAAACTGGGACTGCGCATTAATGAGGGAAAAACCAAGTACATGGTGGCAACTTCTGCGAAGAGAACACCTAACGTTGGTCAAACTATCAGGGTAGTGGAGCACGAATTTGAAGTAGTGCAATCCTTTAACTACCTTGGGTCAATAGTATCAGCCGATAACAATACGGAAGAAGAAATACGCGAACGGCTGATTAAATCCAACAAAGCCTACTATGGTCTATCAAGGCTCTTTAAATCCCGAAATTTATCCAGAACATCCAAGCTACTACTGTACAAGACCATGGTCTTACCAGTACTCATGTATGGATCCGAGACCTGGGTGCTTAATAAAAGGCACTCTGAACTCTTGGCCGCGTTCGAGAGAAAGGTCTTAAGGAGAATTGTTGGCCCCGTATGTGAGGGAGGACGATTCCGGAGACGCTACAACCATGAGTTGTACGCATTCTACCTTGAAGCTTATATTGTAAGAAAAATCAAGCTCGGTAGACTCCGGTGGGCGGGGCACCTAGCTCGAATGAGCGAAGAGGACCCTGCCCGGAAAGTCCTTTGTGGCAGGATGTATGAAAGGAGACAGCGCGGCAGACCTTGTCTGCGATGGAGGGATGGCGTAGACCAGGACGCCCAGAGCCTGGGAGTGCTAAACTGGATGACATCGGCTCGAAATCGGGACCGGTGGAGAGATTTGTTAAATAAGGCCAAGACCGGATCCCGGTTGTAGTACCGATGATGATGATGATGAAACTATTGGTGTGGCAATGTAAGAATACAACTTAATCATGGAATTGCCTGTCCTATTTATATTGCTGTGAGGTACAACTTAATGTATGCCATTGAAATTAAACCGGTTAGGCGTCCTTTGCTCCCCTTCACTACTTGCAGTTCTTGTATAGTTATTTTACGCAGCTTCTGGATTTTGCACTTTGTACAGTCGGTTTGTTTAACTACCTTTACCATCTTGACGATTACGAGTTGACAAAAAACTAACTAAAAGGGATTGCACGAGAAATAAATAAGAGGATTGTATAATGAAACTATTATTAAACCATGTAAAATAAATAATAATAAGCCTGCGTCAGTAAGCTGCATGTACATCGGGCACAAAATTATTTAAATTCTTTTTATTTGTATAAATAAAATGGTAACTACAATATTTTATATTTATAGATGAGGCCAGAATTACCAGTAATGAAGCTAAACACACTGCCCTACTTAAAAACGAGATTGAAGTCGCTTTTGGCTATATTCAAGCCTGGCCGCAAAGGTATGAATTTTTACAAAGGTATTCTTTTAGTCAAATCTTTACATTATTATTTTGTTATTTTTTTTCCAACTTCCAGACAATGCATGTGCTTATACAGAGATGCTAAAAATTTCGAGCGATTCAATTTAGTTGTACAGTCGATGATATGTTTGGCATTGCATCATTTAAAAAATATTCACAAGCTTATCGAAGAATATAAATGTATGACAACAAATAATGCAAATTTTCTTTTAAATAAGTCGTCAACACCAGAAGATGATCAAAAACAGTCACAACAATCACAGTCCTCGCAACAAAAGCAAACTACAACTGATTCGAAGGATGACAATGATATCGGGACTGACAAACGACAAACAGACACACCTCCATCAGAGGATACCCAACGTATTGCCCAAAGTGAAGAGAAATGGATTCTGCCAGAAGTAGACAAATTATTAATCTTGGTGTCGAAAGCATTTCTAGTAAACTTTCCACTATATTTCGCCTATAAGCATGGTACTCATGCACGACTCGATGAAATATCATCAGAGGAAGCTTCGCATTTAAGTATTATGTGCGACTTGCACAATGACAACGATATTCCAGTATTCTTATTGCGTAATATCAGTTTGTTCTGTAATTCGGGAGGCTTTTCGGCTATGATGGCTTGTTTTGACAGTCCAGACTTGCCAGTGGCCACAGCTCATGCTATAACTGCAATGGTCTCGAATATAAAACTGTGGCTTAACTATCGTTGCATAATGCAATTATTCGTTCCATTACGAAGTAAAGTTTTGCAATATATGTGCCAGATGTCGGACCAAAATTTACGATCAACTTCAACCCGATCAATGGCTGATTTCGTTTGGTCTGCTGCAAGAGATCCTTTAGATTCATCAATAAATTTTGATATCGAAGGACTGGCATTAGCTTTTAAGTATTTTAATTCAACTACATTGACAATGCGTTTAGCTGGTTAGTATTTCTAAATAATCGCTATCTTATAGTAAATACATATAAAATGATGTGTTTTTTTTATATTTCAGGAATGGCACAAATCAATACACACATCAATATCTTCAACGAAATTTGTACAACAGAAACTGTTGGTGAAGTTGAAATTGTTGGCCAGAAACTTGGTGATTGGCTAACTGAAAACCAAATCATAGAACACCTGTTGGGACCTAACCTACACGTTGAAGTGATAAAACAAGCTCACGTCCTGTTAAATTTTCTGGCTGTAGAAAACCAGATCACCGAAGATCACATCAATTTAATTTGGCAGGCGGCACAGCTAAAACATTGCTCAAAGCCAGTTTACGATATTCTTCCATCACTGGTTAAGAATCTTGCTCCACGTCCAGCCTTGCATCTATACTCATTGCTTTGTCGGCTTGATCCAAAAGAGCATACCGAACAGAGTATTTATATAACATCTGCTTTAACTAAGCTCATTTGGTCCCGAGATAGTGGTCGGTCCCAAATTGAACTGGTTCAAGACAGTATATTAGCCTCAAATGTTACTGCATCTAGCTCAGAAAGCGGTAGTATGGATGGAAGTAATTCGGACGAGGAACAACAAGATGATACTAGTTCAGCTAGCCGGAAAAGTCCGATTGACATTGAAAATGGTGGTTCAGATTCTGGCGCACCACCGCCTTGCAAACAACCTCGTCGCAAGCGGCATGTGTGTGATCCAACCGAGGGTAAGTTAGAATTTTAATTATCAGGTAATTAATTAAGAAGAGCAAAAAACTGAAAGAAAAGCGAACATCTATATAATGGATTGTCCACAAAGCCCAATTACAATCATAACATCCGATTTTGACAACAGCTGGATTGTTTTTATGACAATTACGTCTTACGGTTGCAGTTACTAGCCTTTGAGTTATTTTTTCTTTATATTTATACGTATTGTTTCCCTTTTGCAGCCAAAATTAATAGTCAGGAATTCAGTCATTCAGTCTGGTGTCAGAACGTTGACACTGGACTTAAGATAATGTGGGAAATTAAAAACAGACCAATTGTCGCATAGTAAACAACTCAGTTGAAAATACACTTTCTTTATTTCTGGAATCCTTTTTTTTTCAAGCTTACCGCCATAAAAAAGTAAGGCATGATGATTATTCAGATATCGAAATAAACAAACATGTTCGTGCACACAATAATAATCATCATCATCATCATCATTATCATCATCATCATCATCATCATCATCATCATCATCATCATCATCATCATCATCATCATCATCATTATCATCATCATCATTATCATCATCATCATCATCATCATCATCATCATCATCATCATCATCATCATCATCATCATCATCATTATTATTATTATCATCATCATCATCGGCACTACAACCGGGATTCGGTCTTTGCCTTACGTAGCAAGTCTCTCCACCGGTCCCGATTACGAGCCGATGTCATCTAGTTAGGCACTTCCAGGCTCTGGGCGTCCTGGTTTGCGCCATTCCTCCATCGCAGACAAGGTCTGCCGCGCTGTCTCCTTCCACACATCAATATGTCCAGCTTTATGCTGATTCAAATAGCTTCACTCAACTTGTCAATGAGCCAACACGGGTACCAGATATATATGGTCATTTCGCCAACACAGGACCCGTGTGTTTTTCACATCCCACCAAAACAAATAGACAATTGAAGTATCTTCACCCTTGGACACTTCAGATCACTGTGTCGTGTCAGCTAAATATCCTCTAACCATCAGTAACGTTAATGAGAAAGCTCCCAACAGAACAGTATGGTTCTACGAGAAAGCCAACTGGGAAGGTCTAAACGACTTTTTTGGGAGGTTAAATTGGTCGTTATATTTCCTCCATATCGATGTTGACTCTATAGCGGACACATTGACAGACACGATTTTACTTGACATGCGGACCTTTATTCCACACAGAGTAAAGAGTATCAAACCCAAGAGAAATATGTGGTTCGATTCCGGGTGCAGAGAAGCCATTAAGGCTAAAGAGTTGAACTTCCGGTTGTTTAAATCAAACAATACTGAGGAAAACCGAAAAGATTTAAGAGAACTAGAAATGACCAATGCGAATATTCAACGCGCCAAGTTCTTGCATGACCAGAGAGTGAGACAAAAAATACTACACTCTTCCACAGGTAGTAGAAACTTCTGGGCATTCGTGAAAAACATTCAAAACTCAGTCTCTTCATCCATTCTATCGCTTATAATCGATGACAAACCAATGACCACTGTAATAGAGAAGGTGAATCTACTTGCTGCACATTTTGCAGCCAACTCAACGCTGCCTGATACCACATCAGTTCCACCTCAACTTGAGCATAACCAGCACACCATGAGCCAGATTTGCTTCCGGACGCGTACTGTTGCCCGCGTACTCAAAGAGCTAAACCCTCACAAATCCGCTGGTCCGGACGGCATTCCCTAAATCCTCTTGAAGAGATGTTCCTCCTCGGTCGGCAAACCACTGCGGAAACTCTTCCATTTGTCTTATTCTACCGGCCGTTTCCCAAATAGATGGAAGTCAGCGAACATTCAGCCAATTCCCAAAAAGGTGACAA
This sequence comes from Microdon myrmicae, assembly GCA_963931805.1. Classification (NCBI taxonomy): domain Eukaryota; kingdom Metazoa; phylum Arthropoda; class Insecta; order Diptera; family Syrphidae; genus Microdon; species Microdon myrmicae. The sequence goes on from OZ007499.1 coordinate 68,183,205, forward strand.
ATCATCCCTTTCTTCTTATCGACCCATAGCACTAACATCTATTCTCTCCAAGGCAATGGAATCTTTTATCAACCGTCAACTTTCGAAATATCTGGAATCAAATCACCTCCTCAATGACCGTCAATATGGCTTTCGTAGCAACCGGTCCACAGGAGATTTGGTGGCATACCTTACCGAAAAGGGGAGCCATTCCATCCACTACCTCGGTGAAAGCAAGGTAGTCGCATTGGATAGTTCAAAAGCCTTCGACTGAGTTTGGCATCCAGCTCTTTTATCAAAATTGCATTCATATGGAGTGGACAATTCCCCGATCCAATGGATAAGACACTATCTTTCTGACCGTTCAATTCAAGTGGTTCCAGATGGTGTCAAATCTGTCTCCCATCAAAAATTAATGCTGGTGTTCCCCAGGGTTCGGTACTCTCACCCCCTATCTTCCTCATCTTTATAAATGATCTTTTGTCAATTACTCACACCCCAATTCACTCGTTTGCTGATGATAGCACGTTGAGTTTCTCATACCTATACGAACACTCCCGTCCAAACTCTTCGAACGTCACTACCAACCAGCAACGTATGCTTTATACATTGAATTCAGACCTCAACAAGGTATATCAGTGGGGATGATCTAACCGAGTAGAATTCAATGCCCTAAAAACACAGTGCTGCCCCTTGTCGTCAAAGGTGAGCCCCAAAGTAAATATACTGTCTATGAACGGCACTTGCATCGACGAAGCCAAGGAATTATCAATCCTCGGCACTCGAATTAATTCGACTCTTAACTGGAATGACCACATATTTGAAGCTGCGAAAAGTGTAGCCAAATGTATGGGGTTCCTTAAGAGATGCAAAAGATACTTCACTCCATCCAACCTGACTACTATTTCATCATCATCATCATCATCATCGGCACTACAATCGTGAACCGGTCTTGGCCTTATTTAGCAAGTGAGACTTGTTAAATTTTCCATGAAAATTTGTTTTTCCGGGCAAGGTCATTAGTCCTGCGCCAGTGGCTCCCCGACGTGGAAACGTACCCCGGTCTCCCGCGTCACAGGCGGGGATACTAACCACTATACTATCGAGGAGCCTCCAAAAAGATATAGACCGACATAAAAACGCTAACAAGGAACTATAACCCATCGAGGAGTACTACTATTTACAAGGCGTATATTCGTCCAAAAATGGAGTTCAACTCCCATATTTGGTCAGCCACATCCAAAACTGCCATTCACGTGCTCGACAGGATGCAAAAACGAGCAGTGAAACTTATTGGGGACCCTGCCGTAAGTCGATCAATTCCGTCGTTAGAACATAGGGACAACGTACCATGCCTATCTCTTTTCTATAGGTATTACCACGGTCGTTGCTCAACTGAACTTGCTCAATGTATTCCGCCCCTCCTGTCATTTTCCCGCGATACCCGTCAATCTGTGAATGCGCATCAGTTCACGTTGAAAGTGGACTTTAGGAGCACAAATAAACATAGAGAGTCATTCTTTAGCCGAACCACACGAATGTGGAATGTTTTGCCTGATCATGTGTTTCCTGGCCGTTGTGATGTCCAGACATTCTAGACCAATACACATCGACATTCTTTTTTTTTTTTTTTATTTTTTTTTTTTTTTTTTTTATTAGACTTCTCTCGGGAGAGGCGAACCTATAACGTCGAGTGGGCGCCCCGAGATGCCATCAAATAACTGTTGCAGTTCTTTTTGAACTTCCACTTCCTCTCCATCCGCTCGCACTGTGCTCTGACATTTAAGGGTACTTCAAAATCCCCTTTTGTGCGCGCGTTAGTGTAACAAAAAAAAAAAATCTTGCCACAAAGGACTTTCCGGGAAGGCTCCTCTTCGCTCATTCGAGGTAGGTGTTCCGCCCACCGGAGTCTACCGAGCTTGATTTTTCTTACAACATTAGCTTCGAGGTAAATCGCGTACTCTAGGACTTACTCTCATGATTGTAGGGTCTCTGGAATCGTCCACCCTCACATACGAGGCCAACAATTCTCTTTAAGGACATTCCTCTCGAACGCGACTAAGAGTTCAGCGTGTCTTTTATTGAACACTCAGGTCTCGGATCCATACATGAGTACTGGTAAGACCATGGTCTTGTACAGTAGTAGCTTGGATGTTCTGGATAAATTTCGGGATTTAAAGAGCCTCGATAGACCATAGTGGGCTTTATTGGATTTGATCAGCCGTTCGCGTATTTCTTCTTCCATATTGTTATCGGCTGATACCATTGACCCAAGGTAGTTAGATTGCACTAATTCAAATTCGTGCTCCGCTACCCTGATAGTACACAACAATACTGTTACGCATACGACAATCAGCTGTGATATCTGGCAGGTCTCCAAAATAAAGTACTAGAATATTCTAGTGAGTACTGGAAAACCGGAGACTATGAGCAGTAGAAAATTCGAGGCTATGGAATGGACGGAATCGAATCGCCGAATCAGAATGAGGAAAAACGGTATACATACGTCGCACGCAGATCAAGGAAGTAAGTAAGCAGTAAGGAAGCGATAAGTAAAGAAGCGGATTAAAGAAGCAATATAAATTAAACGATAAGTCTTGAGAGAAAGAAGAGTCACCGAATTATTAGCGAAATATCAAGGAACGGTTGTTATTAATAGACTAATAAAGTGTTTGCAAAGAGCATCGATTTAACGGCTCTTATTTATTAAAATAATGAATCCAGCGAACCCTAAGCTCCCAAAAATACGATTCTGTAATCATTGGAAAACAATTCAAATACTTCATCCTCATACAATTGGACCCAAATAGTCTTAGACAGAAGCATGTTGCAATTTCCTTATCAAGTTAGACTCTGGGGAGGATATAATTTCAACAGGAAAAACAGCAAATGTGTTCTTCAATCATCCCCACAGCACAAAATCATTAGTTGAACTTTCATATGCTTTAAGGTCCCCATTGCTGCATCACAGATGCATAGATGGACTGCTTTAGAAGCTGCCTGGAGTCGAACCACATTATTAGGTTTTGGTTTGATGATTCCCTCCCCTTATTAAATTTAGGACATTAACAACAAAAAAAAAAAATGCTTATTTTAAGATTAAGAAGATTAATGAAAACATAGTAACCTTCCAACTATTGCACATTGTCATACATCTTTGTATTCGATTACCTGATATTTTATATTTTAAATGTTTTTTATTAAAGTTGAGTCAATTCTTGTCATATTGTTTGTAAAGTTGTAGTTTAGCGTTTGCATTTACATCACCAATTATCGACCCAATCACTAATTGAAATGTACTTTTATTAGCCTCTACTCATTTCCGTTCACTCTTAGAAGCAGCAAAGAACAAATGCGACCAGTTAGCTGATTTAGAAGCGCTAAAGGCCAAATCGGATTTGAAGTAAGCGATAACAAAACAGAAGCCCAATTTATGTGTTTTGAAATGTTGTATTGTCTTGTTATGTCGTTCAATTATTTAGATTACAAAATCATCGAATGGTAAACATTGTTGATAATTCCAGCAGTGAGGAGGACCTCCACCAGGCACCGGTCATTCCTATTCGAAAGAAAACACGTAAACGGAGAAAAAATAATAATCTTCCAATGACAAGATTAGCACATGAATTGGTTGAAACAATGTGGGACGGAGAATCACATAGTGATGGAGAAGTTATTAATGATAGTGACTGTAGTGATAATCCCGTACCATCAGCTGTGATTAAACATCTTCAAGGTGAAGGTCCATATATTCGAGCCATTGGAGAAGCACACATCAGTGATTTGTTAAGTGGAGTTGAAAACGATGGAAGCTATTCATCACCAATGAGCAATAAATCGGAGAAAAATTTAGCAGATTTTGATGATGACGAATCCCCCTGTGAAGAGGAATTAGCCCAATTAGTTAGTCGGACACACAGCTGTATACCCAGCTTCGCATTGCCATCGATTGCGATGCGAGAATCTTCTGTCTCAGGAGAATCTATAAAAGTTATGCAATCGGGATCAAGTACTAAGAGTTTACGATGCAAATTGGATGAAGGATCTGCACTTGAATCAAAAGAACTACAACCAACATTCAAAATAAATGATGTCTGCTTACCAGGAAATACTTTACTTTGGGATCTGCTACAAGATGATAAAATCGTATGTATTTCAAAAACATATTCTTTGTCTGAATTTAATTCATAATGCAAATTTTTAGGGTCATCTTGGGGAATCCCTTGCTTTAGAGGCTGAAAAGGCTCTGGCCACCTTGTTATGTTTCAGTACAGACCGGTTGTTACGTACTAAATTTATTGAAGGTTGTTTACATAACTTGGCCAACAACAAAAGTATTGTTGTGAGTTTGAAATTGTTGCCGAAGCTGTTTGCATCTTTCCAGCAATTTCGTGCTGCTGATACACATCAGGTTACCATGTGGGCCGAGCGGCAACACAAAATGATGTATCACTTCTTCAATAACATCAAATCCTACGCTAAATCAGTTTCAACACGGTCTGAAAATATAGTACTCAATTCAAATGGGATGCCGATGTATTCGCACAAGACACAAGTATCAGTAAGACTTCACTTTCTTTCATCAGTTTTCAGTTCCTTGGGTTCCCCTAAAAATTTCAGGTGAGTGTTTCTTTTCAAAATCTCCTAAATACCCATACATTAATTTTTTAAACAAAAATGAACTAGTAAATTATAACCCTAGTAAGGCCAAAAGGTTTTTTTTGTGTAATAATATCTATATAGCTGTCTCTAATAATAGTGAAGAACGTGTTTCGAACACACGATACGAAGACCACAGCCGCCTTTACACGAAGGGGTATTTTCTCCCTACATAATCTGTCGATTGGTATGTTATTCGCTCGGGCTTACGTCTCTGACGCTTTGTTTTTTCAATTCCTTTTTATGATGTTGGGAATCACACTTTGTGGAATCAGGTACAGGGAAGAAATAGTTTTTTTTTCGATACTCTCAAGTAGCTTGGGTATGGCAGATAGCTTGGCGATGGGGCGATAATTGCTAATATTTGTTTCCTTTTTTAAGAAATACAAGAATCTTTGCACATATCTGGAAAAACTTTTGATGTAACGAAGGTTGAAAGAGTATCGTCACTAGTTAAGCAAAGCGTGAACCGAACTTTTTGAGAACAATTGCTGGTTAGCTTAAAGGTTCTGCGCTATAGCCATTCTTGAGATTATTAATCTTTTTTAGCAATCCCGATTAATATAATTTCGAGACATGTGTATCCGTAGCTGGTTAGATATTCGAAATAAGGACTTTTTTATTATACTTCTCTCAGAAGAGTTTAGTTTAGCGAGGGCAGAACCCTCATTTGTTTTGCTTAATACGAGGGTGGTCCGAAAACTTTCTGACCTAACAAAGATACAAGACATTTTTTCTTAAAATTTATTTTTATTTTTCTACATAGTCTCCTTGTAACTCTACACACTTCTCTCAGCGATGCTCCCATCTCTCTAACCCGCCCAAATAGTACTCGGCGTTTTTCTCTGCAAAATAAATGTTCACGAAGGTGATTGCCTCCTCATTTGCCGAAAATCTCTATCCTCTGAGCGCAATTTTTAGATTAGGGAACAAAAAGAAGCCGCTTACCGCTAGATCCGGTGAGTAAGGCCGATGGTCAAGCAGTTCAAACCGTAATTCGTGGGTTTTCGCCATGCCAACCGCCGATGCGTGAGACGGCGCGTTTCTTGGTGAAACAGGATTTTGTTTTTCTGCAAATGTGGCCGTTTTTTCGCAATTTCTGCCTTCAGTTGGTCAAGTAGTATGCTCCTGTAATGGTTTTTCGTTTTTAAAGATAATCGATTAAGATAACTCCATGATTATCCCAAAAAACAGTCGCCATCACTTTCCCAGCCAAAATAACAGTTTTTGTTTTTTTTTTTTTTTTTGGAGCCAACCCCCTCTTTGCAGTCCACAAGTTTCATCGACAGTAATTAATCGGCGCCAAACTCGGATTTATTGGGCCTAAACTGCGTCAACAGAGTGTTGGAAATGTTCATTCGAACACGTTTTTGGTCTACCGTGAGCAAACGCGGCACTCAAGGGCCGGACAACTTTCTCATGCCTAAATCTTGATTTAATATGCGACAAACACGTTCCTTGGACATTTTCATAACCTCTGCTACTCTCTTGTGGGGGTTCTCTAACCTAACGCCAGAACCACCCACAATTCCAACCCCAACTTCCTTGCAAACCTGAAAACATTTCCTTCTTTAAGGACATTTAATGCACTTAGTGCATTACCCAAAATTACCTGCAAAGAATTCTTACCATTCATGCATCCAACGCATTTTCAAATTCCCTGAAAAGAATTCTTTACAGGCACATGGATCCTTAAAGCAGAACGCCTTGTCGACACCCCTGTTTGCAAAGCAATTTTGCTGCGCACGTGCACATCACATTTTCCTGGCAATCCCATGGCCTCGGCAGCCTTTTGTCCAACCGACAAAAGCAAATATTCGCATCTAGCGTCTAGTTGCCATAAATCGAATTCTTCCGCATATAAACATGCATACAAAAATTCGATCCCTTACTTTCAGCAAGATATGGTACACAATCACCCAGGGGGCAGGGACGGGGACAGGGGGTTTTCCCAACACAGTTTTCGGAGGGCAAAACGGAAGCACCGTCGTTGAATGCTTCCGATTCTGCGGGTGTGGTATACTTGATATGGGGACCAAACCTGGCTAACATATTCAAGAAGCGGGCGAACTAAAGTAATGTAGAGCGATCAGGTCACGTAAGGGTTAAAAAATTCCTTAGACAAGCGTTTCACAAAGCCGAGGGCTGTCCTCAATATGTGTGAGGAAGTTAAACTGACTACCACATAAGACGTCGAGGCCTCGAATCGAGTTAACAGAGGATATAGGTTGGTTGATTAAGAAGTAGGAGCGGGGAGGAGGAGGGGAGCGCTCCCGTGAAAACGTAAATGAGTGACATTTGTTGGCATTAAGCTCCAGACAATTCGTTTGGCACCATCACGAAAAGTTGTCAAGTTCTATCTGGAGAAGGAAAGAATCAAGCGGAGAACAATTTGTTTTGAAGAATTTGTTATCGTCGGCGTAAAGGGAGGTACAGGAATGCTTGATAATCGTATCGATGTCGTTTTTTGTTAATATGAACAGAAGGATGCCCAAATGACTGCCCTGAGTGATTCCAAAGGTAGCATGAAAAGGAATTAAGAGAACGGATCTGGAACGCACTCTGTAGAGCCGGTGACTCAAGTATGACGAAATCCACCTTAATACGAGTTCGAAACCCAAGGTTGATAATTTGAAAAGTATCAATCTGTGCGAAATTATATCGAAGGCTCTAGTAAAATCCGTAGTAACAACGTCGACCTTGTTGCCGTTCTCTAGGGCTAGGATTGTTTGGGAAGTGAATTCGACTAAGTTAGTGGTGGTAGATCTCCCACCAAGAAAGTCGTGTTGCCTGAGTGAAATTAGGGATTTGCAGTGGAGAAGCATACATATCTGCCGAGTCGGTAGCCAAATATACCACTAAATAACTGTTGCAGTTTTTCTTGAACAATTGCAGATTGTAAAGGTCTAGAAACACTCGCGCGTGGAGGAAATTCCACACCTTCCCCGATCTGTAACGCGACGTCGTGAGATGAGCTGCAAACTGGTGCGATATTTTGTAGAGCGCAAATAAAACGAATTGCGCGGAACAATACTACGAATCTCCGAAGAACAGTCCACGTGGTAATATCTATAAAACACAGGCCCGTTACGCGGCTTCGATATGATAGCGATTGCAGTCCCAACGTCAGGGCCGTGTCCCCGATCAGGCGAATCGCTCGTCTCTGTATGTTCTCAAGCAGGTCGAGGGTATATTTAGGAGCAGAATTCCAAACATAAGAGTAATATTCGAGCGCAGGTCTGAGAATTCATACAGGAGAAAAAATACAAGAAGAAGTGGAAGAAAAAAAAGTAAAATATTTCTTGGCTATAAAAAGATGTTCGTTTTTCAGAGGCGGACGTGGCGATGTTCGACATGTTTATGCCACGATTCGTTTCCACAGACTGTGACGCCATACAAATTTATGCGTTCCCCAGATTCAAGGGCCTGGCCATCATCAGATGTTGAAACCGACAATCCATTTTTCCTTGTGAATGTTGTATATTGTGTCTTCGCTGCATTGAAATCGACGAGATTGGCCTTTCCCCACTGCAGGACTTTATCCAGATCCCGATTCAGAGAGTCAATCTGTGTACATCTCAGCTGGTGCGACGTTGATGCACTAATCGGTCGATCACTCGAAAAAGAGGAAACAAGCATACTACCATCCGCAAAAGTGAACACTGTGTTATCCGTTGTCGCCAACAAATTGTTTATGTGAGGCAATTTGGCTACATCTCAGCTGGTGCGACATTGATGCACTAATCGACCGATCAATCGAAAAAGAGGTAACAAGCGTACTATCATCCGCGCAAAACTGAACACTTTGTTACCCGTTGACTCCAATAAATTATTTATTCGAAGCAAAAACAAAGGGAGCCAAAATAGAACCTTGAGGCACCCTGGAATTGACAGAATATAGATCCGAAGACAACCTAGATTGATCGATTCTTGAGGAAGCTCTCTATTTAGCTGCAATGCTGCTGGGAAAGTTCGTATGAGCGAAACTTACTCACCAGTGCCCCTTGCCAGACGCGGTCAAAAGCCTTGGATATATCCAATGCGACCACTTTTGACACACCATGCCCTTCAATCTCAGATGTCGGTAAATCAGTTACGAGGGTCAAAAAGTTACTCGGGGACCGCCTGCCTTGTTATTGATGATCATTTACAAGTCCGTGGAACTCCAAATATTTTTTTGGGATAGGTTGAACTCTAGCCATTTTCCAGCAGGTAGGATATGTGCATACGATAAGCGAAAGAGTTTGCCAAAAACTTGCAACAGTACTGGATCTCAGTTTTTAAGGAGTATTGCTCGTATTCCATTCGGGTCGGTTGCCTTCTTACAGTCCAGTCCACGTATAATGCGTTGTATAGCACGCGGGCGGAATTTCCCATCCGGCATCGAAAACCATACCGGCGCGATCACAGCGGTTCCAAAAGACCGGGATCGAGGTTTAAATTCACGGAGAATACATTTGCGAACACAGCGACTTTATCTTTTGAATTTGTGACAAAATTCCTTCTGTTGACCTACGTGTGATTGGAGCGCCAGTACTTAAGAGCTCTATATTTTCCGTTGTAACTTATTTATCAAACTAAGGCTTATCAGATGGATTTCGTTTGATGGAATGCGGAATGTAAATCTCTAGCCCGAGAAGAATAATCTCCGTGATTGACTCCGCACATGCGTTAACATCAAAGTAGGACTTTAACCACGAAGAGAATGCGAAGAAACCTCGCAAATTATCCCAGTTAGCAGCCCCTTATCTCAGTACATGGGGAAGCTGCTTAGGTCGATTATTTATCTGAAATGTAAGTGATTGCGCAACTGATACCAGTGTTTCAAGTCTCCCGGTGGTGCTGTCGCTTTCACGGTATAAATGCCCGGCTCTGATGTTAAAAACAGATCCAGGGTATTCGCATAATTACCTCGGGTATCCGGCCCTCATGAGTTAAGTTAAATTTCGGCTAGCAACAAACATCTCAGCCTCCCGTTCTTCTTCTTCTGTTAGTATGTACCAACCAGTCGGAGTTGTGTACGTTAAAATCGCTAAGCACGACAATCCCAAAAGCCGCGTTATTGATTTGTATCCAGTCGACGGTACGTGAAGGATGTTTCAATAATGTCGCTGGTCGATCGTCGTTCGGGGAGCGGTAAAAGCAACAAGGAAAATTGACAGAATTTTTTAGCACGACTCATGATGTCCCAGTTATTGGGCTCTAAAGCCTCTATCCTTTGGCACGCCAGATCGAATGGCGTGAAGACGCAGACTCCACCCTTAAACGTGATTTCGAACGCAAGTCATATCCTGAGCAACGAAGATATGTCGAATCAGATGACGAATCGACCTGGGGCTCAGTTAGGGCAAGCATATCAGGTTTCGCTGTTTGCAAAATTTGGCGGACTTCATTTATATTCACATTGGAGAAATCGATGCCCCTGATGTTACAAAATGCCGTTACAAGTTGAATGTCGGCAGTACTTCGGGAGCGAAACCGATTACGCGATGACGAATTTCTTTAAGTCTGTTATGATCCGGCGCCGTGCTTCCTCGGTTGAGGGAAGAGCGTGGACCTTTTATTTTTCCTTTATTTAAAATTCTCTCTTCTTTTTTTCTTTATTTAATATTCTTTTATCAATTCGCTCCGATTGAAAGTATGTTTGTGCGGAAATTTATTGCAATTGATAATCAATTATCAAAGAAAAAACTATTCCGTCTCTTCTATATTATTTAATTATTTATTTTAAACTCTCAACTAAAACTTCCAAACTGATAACTCAAACTCAAAAACTGAACTTAAAACTTAAACTCAAAACTCAACTTTAATCTCCAACTCAAACTTAACTCTGAACTTTAAACTCTCACACTTAACTTAAAACTCAAAGTGACTTTACAATTCATTTTTCTCTCTTCTTATAGAACATTGAGTTCTAATTCACTGTAAATTATAATTTGAACAAAAACCATTTTCTCAAAGTATTATTTACTCTCTGTGACTTTTAAATTTTGAATAAACTTTGAACGAAAATCAAAGAGCCATGTTTCAAATGAAAAAAGGTGCATGTTATGAAAAAGGGGCATGTTATGAAATGTACTGTAACTGGCTTGATATAGAATATTGTGTATGTTTATTTATGATATGTATTAAATGAGAATGTTAGATATGTAAGGAGAAAGTTTTAAGGATGTGTTAGATAAGTAATGAGATTCAGTGTTAAAGCTAATAAGGGTAGTATTCTGGAATACTACATCCCACCCTTCTTCGAGAAAGAAAATTATCCTTGAAGAGTATAATTTTCTTTATAACTATAGCTTAATTAAGGACTTGGGTTTTCGTTCAATTACAATTGGTTTTCAAAATAATAAGTTTTCGAAATTAATTTTCCATCAAAAGTTTATACATTGTTAAATTTCAAAAAGTTTTTAACACTATAAAAATTGGCCATTTACAATATATATATTAACTAAAACTAAATATTTCTCCTTGGAACTTTTTCTTTTCTCATCCAAAAAATTTTATATTTTAAAAAGTATGATTCCTGTACGTTCAAAATTCTCTTTTTCATTTGGATATATATTTCTCAAATAGATATAGTTAAGAATTTCAATATATATATTAACTCTATAAAAATTCCAAAAATTCCAATATATATATATATATTAACTCTAAAAAATTTTCTTTCTTTCTTCCCCCTCTTTAACTTACATCCCACCCTTCTTCGAGAAAGAAAATTATCCTTGAAGAGAGTAATTTTCTTTGTAACTATAGCTTAATTAAGGACTTGGGTTTTCGGTCAATTACAATGGTTTTCAATATTAATCTTCCATCATATTCTCGTCTCTATATTCTCTATATTCTTATCTTCTTATCTTATCTTAATCTTATTTTAATCTTCTCTTTTTTCAATCTCTAATCTCAACTGAACTTATACTGTGTATTTCTCAAAACTCAACTGAACTAACTTAACTGCAACTCAACTAACTCTACAATTCATTTTTCTCTCTTTTTATAGAACATTGTGTTCTAATTCACTGTAAATTATAATTTGAACAAAAACCATTTTCTCAAAGTATTACTTACTCTCTGTGACTTTTAAATTTTGAATAAACTTTGAACGAAAATCAAAGAGCCATGTTTCAAATGAAAAAAGGTGCATGTTATGAAAAAGGGGCATGTTATGAAATGTACTGTAACTGACTTGATATAGAATATACTGTATGTTTATTTATGATATGTATTAAATGAGAATGTTAGATATGTAAGGAGCAAGTTTTAAGGATGTGTTAGATAAATAATGAGACTCAGTATTAAACTTAATAAGGACAGTAGTATTCTGGAATACTACAAGTCCGGTTATTGATCAAAATATTTGCATGATGTTTCCCCTGACATAGTCCCCTGTAGATCCGAATGCGAAACTCGTTTACCTCCGGAATTCTTTATCTCAGAAGAAACCATCATGACTTATCTCCATTTTAGTCCAGGCCATCAGTCATACCTCCAAAACATAGTTGAAAAAACCCTCCCGACGATACCACGGATCGTGACAAGGTGGTATCTCATTTTGGAACCGACTTACCATCTAAACCAATCTGTTATCGAACCAGTCCATTAGCCGAGCTCCGAAAAATGCTTAAAGATTCCTTCCGACTACATCACAGCCTATAGCTTGATAGGGTGGTATTTCACCGGGCGACAGGGCGTTGGGACCCCACCTACTACTCAATTTTTGCTGAAGAGGCTTGCGAATATGTTTGCAAAAATTTGAATGTCCGATGAAGTAGTAATATATATTCAATTTAGGTTTAGTGTTAGTAAATGAGGACATTTTTGATTTCGAGGTTGGTTTATTGATTGGTTAGAATTTGGTAAAGTGAAGAAAAATGCGAGTATGCTTCACTATAGGATTCCGACCTATCTCATTATATTGAAAATGTATGAACAAGAAGATCAACGAACACCTGCCTTTCGATCACTCTTACACAACGTACAATGGTTGCCGATAACTGACTGATTCCCGTTTTTCCTCCATTACTATTAATTGGTCTATAGGAACCCGGAAGTCCATGACCTCCCTGTCTCGACTGCGCCATAGCTCCCTGTCCTGTGCACTCTCCTTCCACACTTGACCATCTGATCCAATCTCCTCAAGGTCAAACCTTACATTGTCCTCCCATCTCCGTCGCGGCCGTCCTACGGTCTCTTTCCCGATGGTCTTCCGTCAAGAATTCTGCGCACGATCCTATCGTTGCCCATTCTCGCCAAATGTCCGGCCCATTTTAATCTTCGTGACCTGATTACTCTCGCTATTGTAGGTTTGCGGTGCAGCTCTTCCAATTCGTGGTTATAGAGTTTCCTCCATTGCCCTGCCTCTTCATATTTACCACCAAAGATACTCCTTAAAACTTTATTCTCGAATACGCGGAATTTGTTTTCTTCCCGTTTTGTGAGAGCCCATGTTTCTCATCAGTATAGAACAATCGGCATGATTATGGTTCTATAAACACGGAGCTTTATATTACGTGACAGCAGTTTGGATTTCAGCAGTTTTGTTTTCCTCTATACCCTCTTTTTATAGCCGATCATTTGCTGATCTCGACGTCCGTGAATACGGCGGCACACTGCTGCTGTGTACTTTTCAAGGACATTGGCATGGGTGACTTCGAGCAGAGAGTCTTAGGACCCTACACATTTGATGATGATGGCGTGCGGTAGAAAAAGGGTGTTACTATATGCTCTACATCTTCATATTTACTTGAGCAATCTGGGCAAAAGCATAATTTTTTTTTTCTTTCAGTGGGATGATCGAAACCTTCAAAAGATATATCTGGTTCGATCTAGATGCATGACGAATTATACCGACTAAGACCACCTTCCGTCCGCGCATATCCCTGTTGTTCCCAGTGCAACTTTCTTTTTAGATATTCCATCGCGCAGCGGGGCAGAGTTTATCTGTTACTCTGCTCGTCGCGTCACAACTGCTGCATTATGTCACATAGAATAACATTTATTACGGACTATACTTGTTGTGAGCTTAACATGTATTCTGTTACTTCTACCGGGGTAACTGTCCGTCTCATGCTTATACTTATACTTGTATTGGCAAAAGCCTCCATGTCTTGATATCCACTGGTAGTAGTTCAGCTTGCCATATTTTCGCTTCATCTAGGTTGTTATATCAGTGTAATGATGTGGTTATATCTTCCTTTGGTGGAAATATTCCATCTTCCTTACCATTTTTTTTTTTTGGCTGAAATTCTCTGTTTTTATCCGCATTCGCCGCCGATCGTTTTGCGAGATTAGGGCGTCAACTTCACTCAAAACAGCAGTTTTCTTAGCAACAATGTCAAGATGTTTTCTTCCAGCCATGACATCTAAGGCATCTTTGAATACGGTCCAGGAGGGACAGCGTACTTCTAATGATGACAGTCTATGTGCTGAGTTCTCTCCCCTCATATACGACTTATGCTGTGTGACTCCTGCCCATATGTGAGCTGCGTAGATTACAATGGAGGTGTTAACGCTGATTAGAAACTTCCTTATGTGAGGCAGAGGCCTTCGAATAGTGGGTGGCAATCTCGTTAAAACATTGCATACTTTTGCCGTTTTTTTATGCGGTTTCCTCTGGTGTTCCTTGAAGGTCAACCTGTTATGTAGGATAACAAGATTTTTTTTTTTACACTTCTCTCGGGAGAGGCCACCAAATAACTGTTGCAGTTCTTTTTGAACAGTTGCAGGTTGTAACGCTCCGGTGGGAAGGGAGTTCCACAGCTTCGCCGCTCTGTAACGGAACGAGTTCTGATGCTGGGATGTTCGCGCCGTCGGGAGATGAATTGCGAACTGGTGTGATCCGTCGGATTGTCTTGTGGAGTGTATATAAACCGAATTTCGTGGAACAATGCGACGAATCTCCGAAGAACAGTACCCGTGATAATATCTGTAAAACAGACAGAGGTCGGTTACGCGCCTTCGATGTGATAGCGACTGAGTCCCGACGTCAGCGCCGAGTCCCCGATTAGGCGGATCGCTCGTCTCTGTATGCTTTCAAGTAGGTCGAGGGGTATGATAAGGAGCAGAGCTCCAAACATGAGAGCAATATTCGAGCGCTGGTCTAATTTGGGATTTATACAGGAGGAGAAGTTGGGCCGGTGTAAAACATTTCTTGGCCCCAAAATGATAGCTCAGTTTTCCTGAGGCTGACCTGGCGATGCTCAACACGTGTTTATGTCACGATACATTCCCACAGACCGTGACGCCGAGCAATTTCAAGCTTTCCCCAGACTCGAGAGCCCAGCCATTCATCATCAGCTTTGGAACCGATGATCCACTTTTCTTTGTGAATGTTGTATATTGTGTCTTCACTGCATTGAAGTCGACGAGATTGGCATTTCCCCACTGCAGAACTCTATTTAGATCCTGATTCAGAGGGTCAATCTGTCTACATCTCAGCTGGTGCGACGTAAATGCACCAATCGGCCGAACACTCGAAAAGGAGGAAACAAGCGTACCTATCATCCGCAAAACTGAACACTTTGTTATCCGTTGTCTCCAACAGATCATTTATGTGAAGCAAAAACAAGGTTGGAGCCAAAATAGAACCTTGGGGCACCCCCGAATTAACAGGATACAGATCCGAACACTCGCCATCCACAACAACCCGGATCGATAGATTTACAAGGAAGCTCTTCGTCCAATCGCAAAGCTGTTTGTAAAGTCCATATGAACGAAGTTTGCTCAGCAATGCTCCGTGCCAAACGCGATCAAAATCCTTGGAGATATCCAATGCGACCGCCCTTGACTCACCATGCCCCTCAATCGCAGATGTCCATATATCGGCTATAAGTGTCAAAAGGTCTCCCGCGGACCGCCTGCCACGGAATCCGTATTGACGATCATTCAGAAGTCCGTTGCACTCCAAATAATTAACTCAGTATTGATGACTTTTTCCATCACCTTAGATAACATAGACAGTAATGCTATCGGGCGGTAATTTTGTGGGAGACACTTTTTTCCTGTCTTTGGGATTGGGTAATAAATAAAGTAAGGTCCTCGGTGCATAAGATAAGCGAAAGAGTCTGCCAAGAATCGGCGATAGTTCTGGAGCACAGTTCTTAAGAACTATTGCTGGTATTCCGTCTGGTTGCCTTCCTACAGTCCGGTTCACGTAGAATGCGTTGAATAGTACGCGGGCGAAATCTCACATCCCGCGTGGAAGATCGTATTGGCGCGATCACAGGTGGCTCCAAAAGACCGGGATCCAGGTTTGAATACGGAAAATAAATTCGCGAACACATCAGCTTTGTCCTTTGAATTTGTGACTAACGTCCCACTGTCTGTCTCCAACGGAGGGATTTCTTCGCGGTATCAATTGCCTGGTTGCACGCATTTCTGATTCTAATAAAGTTCGTTCTGTTAACATCGGTGGGATTGGAGCGCCATTGCTTTAAAGCCCTATTTTTTGCCGCTGTAATTTGCTCGCATTTTTTATCAAACCATGGTTTATCAGACGAACTTCGTTTGATGGAATGTAGAATGTAGATCTCCATCCCGAGAAGAATAATCTCTGATACCGACTCCGCGCAAGCGTTAACATCGGAGTCTCCGAAGCACACAAATCTCGCAAATCGTCCCAGTTAGCAGCCCCATACTTCTATAGATGGCGAAGCTGCCTAGGGCGGTTATCCGCTTGATATGCAAGTGCTGGCGGGACAGATACCAAGCAATGATCAGAGTATCCCAATGGCGCAGAAACCTCTACGGTATAAATACTCGGTTCGGATGTCAAAAACAGTTCCAGGGTGTTCGCATAATTGCCTCGGGCATCAAGCACTCGCGTTGGTTCCTCCACGAGTTGAGTCAAGTTGTGGCTAATAGCAAACATCTCCGCTAGCCTCCCAGCTTCGTCGGTTCTGTTAGAATGTACCAACCAGCCGGAATTGTGCACATTAAAATCGCCAAGGACAACAATTTCATAAGCTGGGTGGTTGATCTGTATCCAGACGACGGTATGTGAAATATGTTCGAAAAATGTCGCTGGTAGATCGTCATTTGGGGAGCGGTAAGCACAACAAAGAAATTTAACGGAATTCCTCAGCATGACCCTCAACCACATGATGTCCATGTTATTGAGTTCCAACGCCTCCATCCTCTGGCAAGCTATATCGGACCGCGCGAAGATGCAGACTCCGCCCTTAAACCGGAATCTCGAATGTAAGTCGTATCCCGAGCAACGAAGATATGTCGAATCAGGTTTCGCTGTTTGCAAATATTGGTGGACGGCGTTTACATTCGTATTGGTTAAACCGATGCCCCTGATGTTACAAAATGCCGTTACCAGTCGAGCGTGGGCAGATCCTTGGGGGCGAACCCGATTATGCGATGACGAACCTCTTAAAATTCGGTTATTTATCATAATATCTGCATGATGTTTCCCCTGACATAGTCCTGTGGGGGTTCTTCTAACCTACTCAAAGAACCACCCATCTATCTTAATCAACTTCCCATCCCCCACCTAGAGATTATTAGCTTACCTGCAATCGGCAGTGTTAAGCTACCTTTCAATTACCATTCATTTCCTGAAAAAAAACGAACCAACCCATGGTAATACCATCATCTTGCCACAGCATCAAGTAACATTGCCACATCTCACCAGCGTAATCGGTTCCTCTGGGCGGCAACTTGTCCATCAAACACACAGCAATCCTCCTGTGTTTACTTGTTCTAACAATCCGTTGGTCCCACGATCAAGCCATAGCAAGTCGCTTGCTTGTATAGCTGGATGACTGATTGCACGATCCGTCGCCTTATCGAGAAACAATCATCGCATCGGTCATGACTAACGATTTGCTGTCTAAACAACGAACAGCCACGATCCTCACGCTGGCTATCAAACAGAACGCTTCTGTATACACGATGTATAAACAGAAGAAGCTATTTTGGCCTGCACGGCAACATTCCCTAGCATAAACGTATCGCTAGTATAAACATAGTAACCTTTTTCGGTCGATATTGAGCTACCATTCGTTTGCACAGCTGTCCTGGTCGAACTCCCTTCGTTGTATACAATCTGACGCAATTCCGTTGGTCCAAAGACAAGCTGGGTAAGTGTACGCTTGCACATCTTCAAGCCAATTTACTCATAATCGGTCGCCCAACCGATAAACGATCATCGGATAGGACACGACCCATAGTTGTTTATCCAAACAATCATATCAATGGTCATGCCTTATGATTCGTTTCCCAAACCAAACATGCACTCATCCATCCTAGCCCTTGCCATCGTAAGCGAAGTTTCTGTTGACTTAACATCAACAGAAAAATCTAGCCTCTATTGTTTAAAATGGCAATGCAGCCAGCCTCCGTACACGATCATCTATTTGACCAGCTGCATGTTTGGATTCTCTCCTGAGCACCCTTCGCATTTTCGTTTGTCCTGGCTTCCAGTGAATGGGCATTCAACCAGACCTGTACGGTCACAATGGAAATACTTCCAAGAAAACCCAAATCGATTGTTCATTGGTCGTCACCAGGGAAAAAGATCTGACTTGCTCCTCACCACATCGGTGGAAATCCACCCCCGTTGTGACTGGTTGTATGTTTCGTGCAACAGCCAATAGGAGTCAGATGGAAGAGTCACGTACCGGAGACGTTGCGTGCGGAGTCAAATTTTACCGGCCAAGCAGAGAAGTCGAAGTCGAGTCGTAGTCCGAAAGGTTTTATTCAATTCCCATCCTCGATCGTTACGTCAGAATTATCAGTAATTAGCGTGCAATGCATTTATTTCGGGACTTGTGCTGCCGAATGGAATCTCAGCAACCGGGAAGCTATCCCACGGAACTATTGTAATTCTAATGAGTGTCGTATCTAATTTACAAAGCTATCCTACAGAACTATTGTAATTCTAATGAGTGTCATATTCAACTTACCGAACTATTGTAATTCCAACGAGTGTCATGTCCCGCTTACGGAACTATTAACTATTCTTACTCAACTTATTGTAATGTTCAACTAGAGAAAGTGATTAAAGAATAAAGACGTATAACACGAAGCCTAATTGAAGAGTTGTTTGATTTACCAGCAGCGGAATTAGTAACACCGTCGTCGACATCGGAGTAACAGGTTGTCCGTATATGATCGAATAGGTGAAGTTTAATTGGAGGCAGAGACCATACATGAATTCTCAAACTGGTGACGAGTGTAGAGTTTGACGCTCCGACCTGAAACACGCTGATCGTCCCTAAGTCAATCGGGATTTTTGTGCTCTCCGCTGACATCATCTGCGAACTCGGTGGGTTTTATTGAACTAGCGTCCGTGCAGACGCACCTAGTAATAATCCTGCGTTTTATGTGCGGCTAGCCGACCATATCTACCCTGCATTTAATGTTCTGGATTGTAAAGGAATAAGTATTGCCTAGGTTATCTAGATGTTTAGCTACGACCACTATCGCGAAATCATCCGATTCTTACTCCTTCTGGCACATTTACTCTGAGCACACCTTCATACATCATATTCCATAACAGCGGACCCAAGACAGACCGCTGAGGTACACCTGCTGTTATTTTACATTCTTGCGACCCCTTATCTGTATCAGGCTATCAAAGGTGGTAGTTGAGATCTGTTCTTAACTTTGTTTTCTATGCTATAGTGGTAGGGATCAGCTTGCTATTCCGACTGCCTTTGATAGCATTCAGATACTACCTATCTTTAACGGCAAACGGAATAGTACCAAAATGTTTGCGAGCTGACCTTCGAAGTTTATAGGTAAATTTTTAAGATACCCTTTTCTCCTCCAAAGAGAATTGCTAGATAGATGACTTCAGACCATTTGTGGGAGTGGGTAAGACCTGTATATCATGTTCATTTAAAAATGGGAATGTAGGGTTATATTTTTGTATTTCGATTTTTTAAATCATACCTCCTTTGGGGTGTTTTCCTTTAGGATGGCCAAATTAATGAAAGACGATTTGGTTTTATTTAGGTTATTTATTTGATTTATTTATTTAATTGATTTATTTAATTGGCCGTTGCCTCGGCTTCTGGATCCCAACTGATCACGAATCCAAAATGTGCCGCCCTTTTATATTCTGCGGCAACAGAGATTTGTTAAAAATTTTATTTAAAAATTCCAAGAAGCACAAACAAGATTTTGTGCGCTTCAATTGGAATAGGATTCTCGGAAGTTGATAGGAATTTATTTGAATCAATTCCCGGAAGGAGAAATCATGAAATGCATTTAGAGTTAAGCATTTCATGATGTTAGGATTATCAGGAATTGAATCAATGTCCGACAAATGCACTTTGGTTTAAATTTATTTATTGGAAATTGAATCAGTGTGCGACAAATTAACTTTTGGTTTAACTTGTCGCTCATATGATTCACTATGGGAATTAGATTGGGATTATGGGTAATATTGGGGATTTGGATGGGAGTAGTGATTTAGGATCACTACATTCCTCCCCCCATTTAGAAAAGAAAATTAATCTGGAAGAGATTAATTTTCTAGAATGAGTGAAAAGCAAAGGGCGGTGGCATTTTGATTTCGCGATAGTATACATTTCTTGTTTTGGGTTTAACATTTAGTGCATTAATTCGTTATGTTTAGTATGTTGTATTTTCTTATTTGCGGTAATGCTTCTTAAGTTTGTTTGTATAAAGAATGGTATGGTATTTATCAAATAATTGTGGCTGGTGTCATGTTTACAATTATTGTTTAAGTATATTAATGAAAGTGAGTTTTAAAAATAGACATATGTGTTATAAGAATAAGTAAATAAATTTCAAATTAATAAATGTTCTTATTTTACTTCGTGTTTTATAACGTTATTTTTCTAATCTGTGCTTAAGCCATTAATATTTATTTTTTATTGTTGTTCATTTAATGCTAGATTAATAGAGATAGATGTGTATTTAGTTTTAAAGAGTGCCTTACACTAGTAGTAAATATAAAGTATATTTTATAATATTATTTAGAATTCTTTATAGCTTCATTCTCTTTTTTTTTTTTTGTTTTTAACTTTTCATGTTTTAGGGTTTGGAAGTCGTTAGCTCTTAATTAGGGTTTACATACTTTTTTTTTGAAATAGTTATTTACAGTTTTGTTTAGTATTTATAAATTGTCTTCCTCATTGGGGGTAAATGTCTGTTTTGTTTATTTGTACATGGTATCTTTTCTTATTTTATTACATATGACATTTATTATTACCACTTTTTTTGTCATCTTTGTCGATATTGTGTATCTATTAGTATTTTTAAGTGATAAATTTTTGAACTATAATACACCCTGGGGATAGTATATGTCTGGGGTTGATAGTGGAAAGGAAGGTGAAACTAGGGTGAAGATCAGAACTAATCAGCCTTGGAATACGGCTTCAGTCTCCTATTGCTTATTACCATTGATTTTTGACCAATTTTGATGGTCGTGTTGTTTGGCTCAGTTATTCCTGTAATGAGGAAAGGGCCCTTCCAGATGGGTGTTTCACTGCCCTTGCGGTTTTTATACCTTACTGACACCCTGTTTCCCACATGAAACGATTGTGGTTTCGTTTCACTTCCGAAGCATGTGGTTGCCTTCAAAGAACGGCATTCCTCGCATTGCTTTTTATATCTCCTAATGTCGGAGAGCATGGACGTAGTTTATTATACGATTTGGTGATGCTTTGATGTCCATCGGAAGGGGAGTTATGGTAAACCCTGAGTATCGTCGCGATCTCATCGAGGTTTATTATTTTCTCGGGTGTTGTGGGCTTTTGCAAAAAAAAATTTATTTTGAGAGGAGCTAAGGCACGAGTTTGTTGAATTAACTGACGAAGCGTCAGTTATTTGATTAATACCTTTGATATTGCCACTCGGCTTCCTGAAAAGATGCGAACGGAGTGGACGCGTATAAGGTACAAGCTTCACCCCGTAGCCTAGTAGGGAAAATTTGTAAGAAAGCCCCGTGTTCCTCAGTCCTGAGGCAGTTTAAAACCCTCTTGCAGCAATCCAAAAACGTTTCCAATTCCGCACCTATATGCGGGTTTGGTTCCCCGGAGAAGATGGGGATTAGCGGTGCTGACAGCTTCGCAACCTTTGTGTAATCAATGGCCATTGTTTCAAAGGTTGCGAGGTCCGTTTAACGGTTTAAATTTATCGTGTATATGGTTCAATTGGTGTTAGTAAAAACTGTGAAATCATCATGCAAGCGGCAGAAGAGGTGGGCCTAGAAATAAATGAAGACAAAACAAAATACATGATTACGGCGAGAGCAGGTGGGTCTCAGAGAACACATATAAACGTCAGAGGTAAGATATTTGAAAAAGTTAAAGAATTTAAATATCTGGGAACGATACTGACGGCCAGTAACGAAATGTCGAAGGAAATTAACAAGAGACTGCATTCCGGCAACGCTAGTTGGCACGCAGTCAGTAAACTGCTGAAATCCAGACTGCTATCACGTAACATAAAGCTCCGTGTCTATAGAACCATAATCATGCCAATTGTTCTATATGGATGCGAAACATGGGCTCTCACAAAACGGGAAGAAAACAAATTCCGTCTATTCGAGAATAAAGTTTTGAGAGGCATCTTTGGAGGTAAATATGACAAGGAGGCAGGACAATGGAGGAGACTCCATAACCACGAATTGGAAGAACTATATCGCAAACCTACAATAGTGAGAGTAATCAAGTCGCGAAGATTAAGATGGGCCGGACACGTGGCGCGAATGGGGAACGATAGGACCGTGCATAGAATTCTAGACGGTAGACCAACGGGAAAGAGACCGGTAGGACGGCCGCGACGGAGATGGGAGGACAATGTTAGGTTTGACCTTGAGGAGATCGGATCGAATGGTGAAGCGTGGAAGGAGAGTGCCCAGGACAGGGAAGGATGGCGAAGCCGAGTCGGTGAGGTCATGAACTTCCGGGTTCCTACAGGCCAATAAATAATAATAATAATATGGTTCAATTGGAGTGGGATGTAAGGTAATTGGAAATTGAATCAGTGTGCGACAAATTAACTTTTGGTTTAACATGTCGCTCATATGATTCACTATGGGAATTAGGTTGGAACTATGGGTAATATTGGGGATTTGGATGGGAGTAGTGATTTAGGATCACTAGAGGAAAACGTGAAGACAACAATCCCAAAAATTAAGAAGTTTGCCATTTGATATTTACACTTCCAATGCGCAATCTAATTCAACAAATAAAACCTTTCTTTTATTTTGTTCGCTTTAGATTAAGTTTAGAACAAGTTGATGCTCTATGGGAATGGCTGGCTCATGATCCAGAGTGTTCCGATTGCTATTTCTCTTGGCTTCAAAATCAAGCAAAAGGTGGCGATCAACATGCACTAGGAATTGAAGCATTACAACATTTATATTTGAAAAAACTACCTGAATTGCGTCCGGAAGAATTCTCAATGGTTGCATTGGGACTGTTCCAACAACTTTGCAGTTTAGCCAGACTTGCGATTGCTCACTACGAGAAACAAATGGATTCTGTGTCTACAACATCATCCAATATTGTCGGAATGTTTCACCTCTGGAAAATTGCCTTAAGAGCCCACAATACAGAGGTATCATTAGCTGCTATACAATATATAAACATGTACTATATGGGACAGCAATTGCGACTAGAGAAGGAGTTTGTTTCTCAGTGTATGGATCATTTAGTGCAAGCAGCTAATGGATTACATGGGTGAGTTTGTTGAAGTTAACCAAATGTGACATTTTATTAAATATCATTCCAATCTAGATGCGAAGAAGAATATGCTCTGATGTGCGTGCAGCGAGGATTAATGCTTCTCAATACTCATTTAGAGACCTTTAGACGTCGGTACGCTTTCCACCTTCGCCGATGGGCTATAGAAGGCAAGGGAATTGGATCACATAGTAATTTGAAAAATGAAGGAACAGGGCCTTCAATTAGGATTGTGTTGCAACCAGCTGGGTTGTCAGAAAAGTCGTTGTTGCATATGCATTCATGTGATTTGATAGCTGAACTTAAAGCAGAAATTTCAAAATGGTAAGTTTTTTGTTATGTTTTATATTAAAAATGGTTTCTATACAATGGAATGCGAAATTTAGGTGGGAAAATTTACAAGGTGGAGCGCGTGCTTCTGGGGTAAGCGCACCAGTACTTGGACTTCTTTTGAGTGAGGGTCCCTTGAGAATTATAACTCAAGGACAAGAATTAACGTCTGAGTATGATGAGCGAAGTCTTGGCGATGTAGGTTTCAAGGACAATCAGGTAAGTAATGAGATATTTTTTGCAAGCTTTGAATGAAAGTTAATGCGTGGTATTTCTTCTAAAGATTGTTTATGTATCATTGGGTGGACGTGGCGCTCGTCGCAAGGAGCCGTTAGATCATCCAACACTACAGCCTCCTCCTCCCAAAGAGTGTTTGCCTACAGTACTTCTTCTACAGCCAAAGTACTTTGAAAAGTTATTCTGCTTAATGCAAACTTTGGGTGACATGGAAGTTCGAGGAAATAATAATATACAGTCGCATACAAAAGCTCAACTTCTCTCTCGGCGTGTTTGGGATATTCTGGCGATGTTACCAACAAATCCAAACATCTTAAATTCTTTTCAAAGTCTGGCCACCGATCTTTATGAATGTGAATCCGCTGAAAATTTAGAGGAGCGTAAATTCAAAAGAGATAATATTAAGAAAAAACTCTCAGAACTCCTTCATCCCGGAAATCTTCAGAAATTCATGTACTCCCTGCATATAGTTGAAAGTTTAGCCGTTTGTAATGTAAGTTCATCATCAGGATCATGTTGTAATGGCGATTACAATAGTACCAAGGGGAAAACTTCAAACTGTTTGCTTAGCTCATCACCAACATCGTCAGGTAAAAGCAATTCAAGTCAAACGCAACGTAAAGGCAATCGACGGAGAAAAGTTAGCCCGGGAGAAAGTTCAGAGAGTGGCGGTGGAATGGACGCACACGTTAGTGATGAGAAATCAGCAAATACCGATACCGGAAATAAAACTATTGATAAAATCAAAATAGAATCCGACATATTAATGGAGAATCCTAGTAAAAAGAAAGCAGTTGAATTTGAAGGAAATAATATTCCCCGGGAAGAAGAAATAGAAAACACGCCCATGCCAAATCCGCCATCACCAACTATCTCCGACATAAAGTGGAACGAAATATTTATAAAATGTGGGGGTCTGGCACACTTATATGAGATATTCATCAATGGAACTCTTCAAAATGGTTACCATTGCATAAGTAATTTCAATGAATGGCGGCATGATTGTCTGGCTAGTTTGTTGAGAATAATTTGGCTGCTTGGCTTTGAGGAGCATCGTTCGGAGGATATACCCGTGGCAATATCAAGACCCCATTCCTTTATGTTGGAAATGATGGAAGTTGACTCATGCCTGAAGCGTTTAGCTTCCATTCTAAATGAAGAGGCGCATACACAATTCACCAATCAACCTCATTTCCGTACAGGATTCTGGGGTAGAGCTCAAGTAGTGCAGTATGCCATGAATATCATGGTAAGCTTTGTGCACTCCTCTCAGGAAGCACGTCTCACCCTCTGGAACACGCCGGAATACTGTAATTGGGTGCGAAAGTTCATACTTGAAGATCCAGAGCCATCAGTAAGGCGTGAAATATGTGCTGGCCTTTATCGTATTTGCTTAGGAAACTCGCAAAGCTATCAGGAGCTGCTGACACCACTATTGAAAAAACTTATATCATTTTTACCCGTCGCAGAAAAAATGACCTGTTTTCAACAGCCACAGTCTCACTTTGTGTCGGACGAAGGAAAAGAACCATATGGCCCAGCTTGTCGCGACTATTTCTGGCTACTTGCAAGGCTTGTTGACACTTTAACGCCCGAAATGGTTAAGGCATCGCTAGATGATCCTAACATCAGTGTCATAGATATCGAAGGACTCTGTCACACTGTTTCGAAAAGCATACTGAACCGAGACTTTTATGAAACCAGACACGGCTATCAAGATGATGGTCTAGTTGGACTTATAAATCTAATGACAAATCTTGTAAAATACGATCCACCCTTCAAGTGCAGCCCAGAGGCTGTTGGGTTTATTGAGAAAATATTTGAATTCCTGTTTGATATGCCGTCACCCACTAATCGCCAGAAGCCCAAATGCAAATCACCCACATCCAGAGCAGCGGCATATGACCTGTTGGTGGAATTATGTAAAAACTGTGCTAATAATTATTCTCTTCTTCATGGGAAACTCATGGAACAACACACTCCTGGCCCACATCCGCCGTATCCCTGGGATTACTGGCCACGGGATGACGGACGGGCAGAATGCGGTTACGTCGGATTAACCAATCTAGGAGCTACATGTTATATGGCATCATGCATTCAACATCTCTACATGATGCCACAAGCGCGCGAGGCTGTATTAAGTGTACCAACACAAGCTGCGCAAAAGCATGGAGCTACTTTGCAAGAATTACAAAGAATGTTCGCGTATCTTTTAGAGTCGGAAAGAAAATCGTATAACCCAAGATCATTCTGCAGAGTATATCAAATGGATCATCAACCGTTAAACACAGGTGAGCAGAAAGATATGGCGGAATTCTTTATCGACCTTGTATCAAAACTAGAGGAGATGACTCCAGACTTAAAAGATCTGGTCAAGAAACTATTCTGTGGCACCCTAAGCAATAATGTAGTTTCATTAGATTGTGGCCATGTTAGTAGGACTGCAGAAGAGTTTTACACCGTCCGCTGTCAAGTGGCGGATATGCGAAATCTTGGCGAATCTCTTGATGAAGTGACTGTAAAAGATACCTTGGAAGGCGACAATATGTATACCTGCTCACAATGTGGCAAAAAGGTTCGTGCTGAGAAGCGTGCTTGTTTCAAAAAGTTGCCTCAGATTTTGTGCTTCAACACGATGCGATATACATTCAATATGGTTACCATGTTAAAGGAGAAAGTGAACACTCACTTCTCGTTTCCAATGAGATTAGATATGTCAGGCTACGTTGAGAAAACACTGATACCACATCAATATTTTGGTAAATCTCTGAATTTGCACTTGTTGATCGAATTTAATTTATAATTTATATTGCAGAGGATAAGAAAAATAAGGCGGCCAACAAAAGCGTGGATTCAGGTGAAGAAAAACAAGAAAACGCCAATTACAACAATGCGTCCGGCTCATCCCCGGACAATGAAGATGATGATGACGAAATTTATGAGTAAGTTCTGTGTGTTAGATTGAAAAAGTTTATGTAGTGAGGGCAGAACCCTCATGTATTTAGCTTAGTACAAGCGATAAAACTTAACAACTATCTTACAGCTAAAGATTATACAGTGTGGTTAAAAAAAAAAAAAAAAAGGGGGTGGTGGGTTGGTTACTGGGTTTACCCATCAATTATTTTTACTCATTTATTTATTTAACTTAGTACGGGTTGTAAGAGTGTTGGCGTGGGGCGGGCGCGGTTAGGGGGGGGGGGGGGGGGGGTGAAGTTTGAGAGCAGTAAAGGTAAAATTGAAATCGAAGGGACGTTTGTAGTAGAATGTAATGGAGTGACATTTGACAACGTTGAGTTCAAGGCAGTTATTACGGCACCAAGTTGAGATCGGTTTGGAGAAGTGAGGAGTCGAGAGGAGAGATGATCGTTTTGTAGAGTTTGGCGTCATCCGCATAGAGGGAGATGGATGAGTATTTAATAATGGAGTCAACGTCATTTATGGTAAGGATAAATAGGAGGGGACTTAGATGACTGCCTTGCGGAACCGCTAACGTGGGAAGAAAAAATTTGGACAGGGAGGATCTGAATTTGACACGGTAGGATCGATCTTTTAGATAAGAAGATCACCACTTGATCAATAAGGGTTCGAAACCTAGGGAGGACAGCTTAAAAGTGATGAGATTATGGGAGATTTTGTCAAAGGCTTTGCTGAAATCTGTGGTGATTACATCGACTTTGTTGCCATTCCCTAAGGCACGGAGAGTATGGGATGAGAACTCGATCAGATTGGTTGTGGTCGACCTTCCCGAAAGGAAGCCATGCTGGTTGGCTGAGATGGTGGATTTACAACGGAAATATAGCGCATTGTAAAGAACCGCTTCGAACAGTTTAGGGATTTGAGACAGTTTGGCGATGGGCCGGTAGTTGCTTACATCGTTTTTAGGTCCCTTTTTATATATGGGGGTGACATAGGAGGATTTCTAGATACTAGGGAAGATCCCTTGTGAAAGGGATAGATTGAATATCTTTGATATCGGGAGAGAAAGAGAAGTGGAACATTTCTTTAAAAATACAGCCGGGAGTCCATCAGGTCCAGGGCTGAACTCGTCTTTGAGTAAGTTTAATTTCTCTTCAACTACGTGACGCCGAATAGTATGAAGGGTGAAGGGGCCGAGGGAGAATTCGGGCGAGTCTTTGAAGTAAGACGGGTTGGGCTCGAAGGAGATGTCTGTGAAGGATTTATTGAAAAACTAAGCGAATAGATTGGCAATTGTTAGGGGTTCGGTTGAAGAAGTCCCGCCATAAGAAAGACTAATAACCTTGCCCCGAAAAAGCACACGTTTGTAATTTATAAAATGGAAAAAATATTTGGGGTCATAGATCAAATTGGATTGTGTTTTTGTGAGGTAGTTGGAGTAGAGGGAGTTGTAGAGCTCGGAAAAAAGGAACCGAGATAATTGGAGTAGTTCTGGAAGGAATGCGTTTTGAGGAAAATGTTCCACAAGTTATTTCTCTTGTTCCGAAGAGTCTGGAGTGTGCGGTTGTACCGTGGCGACGATGAAACCCATGACCTGTGACGGGAATAGGGGGCATATAGGGCGATGGCATAGTAGATCTTTTTATAGAGACTGGCAGTAGCTTGCTCTACACCCAAATGATCAAAGCGAAACGCTGATTTGCTAAGATGCTATTTAGAAGGCGGAAGTTAGTTTTGTGGAAGTTGTAGGAATAGATGTCATGAGGTGGAAAAGGCTGGATTTCAAGATCAAGGTAGGGATAAGAGCGCGGGGGGGGGGGGGGGGGTGATGAGATGAAATATAATTCCGACATAAACCAAAGCTCGAGTGAGATCTAAACTTCTTGACATTAATCCCATGTTTAGTAACCTGTCGCATTTTACTGGAATAAATAATTTATTACCCAAACGTTACAGCAGTTTTGCAGTCAATTAGACCTACATAAGAACATGGAAGCCGCAATTTCTTGATCAAATCAGCTACCGAGATATGTAACTCCATAGTTAACAAATAACGTTATTGCTTCCGGGTAACGCATAGGCTCCTTGATAGTGTAATGGTTAGTATACCCGCCTGTCACATGGGAGACCGGGGTTCGATTCCCCGTCGGGGAGCCTCTGGCGTAACACTAATGACCTGGCCCGGAAAAAACAAATCATTATGGAAAATTTAACAAGACTTGCTAAATAAGGCCAAGACCGGTTCCCGGTTGTGGTGCCGATGATGATGATGATTCCGGGTAACGCATAGAACCCTTTTAGTATACAAAATCTTCCTCACTTTCCTATCCGCCCTGTATTCTTTGATTCCATAACGATTAATGTCCTTAGGGCACATTACAGAACATTGTGTATAATATAAAAAAACGAGCGGAATATGTACCAGTATATATTTATACATATATACACTTTAAGACGGAAGAGGTTATTTAATCGGGTGGTCTAGTATCTGTGCATCAAATTTGTATCCACCCCGATCCATTGTAAGTGACGTATAGCATAATATTAATTTGGGGAAAAATATATCCATTATTTTTACGTTTATTTGAAGGCTTTATTTAACATGATTGATTTGGGTCAAACAAATGTAACCTCATAATACCTCTCTCATGGAGGTTGTGGCCTTTCTAACAGATACACACACAATACACAAGCAAATAGTGAAGAAAACCGAAAGAAAATCGAAGAAAATGGATCAGCCGTGCATACCAAACAATAACATAGCAATTCCACATCAGTTGAGTGTACTTGAGTTTAGAAATCGAATTCGTACACGCGACAGTAGCTTGATGTTTCAATGCTTCCCTTCTCACCCGGTTCATCGTGTGTTCAATTCACCTTCTTTACTATCCTTGCTTAACGCAAAAACCCCGACGTGGACTGTATACACACAACACACAATCTCCCGTAGGTAAACAGAACTTTACTACTCGATCACGACTTCCGCATAGAGCACCGGCACACTCGCCTGCTCCGACGTCCCTTCGGTCGTTCGTTCCCCGCTCCGTCGTTCGCACACGAAGTTGATCGTGACAAAGTTACCACCGGTTTGCTTCACAATTCAACTTCCGCAATTTGCAAAGTGACCCAATAAATTTTACGTGGAATTAGACATTTTCCATTTTATCGATTGTGACGAATTGCAGGGCGAATTAATTGCATTATCGTTCCAGGGTTATATGCGTTCAGAATCTGTTGGAGGTATCCGGTTTATGACATTTTGGTCGACACCTTTATCTAGGTCGTCATTGATATACTGAACACGCGCCGGTCTACTTCGATTATTTCCATGTTTTCATGAACATTGAAACGTGCACCTTTAACGAAATCAACAAAACCATAAACACCAATCACAATCTCATCCGAATGGTTATAATAGAGAAGCTTGACTTTGGTGTCAACCTTGTCATTTCACTTCAGTGTGTTGAGTTGCTTAGATCCGACCGATGGCTCTTTGGGGGATGTGAAGAACGTTAAATGAAATTAATTTTTGCGGTATAAACATCCCCAAGATATTTCATTTTGTCCTGAGAACGAATCGTAGCATCATCTATTTGTATTTGAATATTTACTGTTTAATAATATTATTATTATAATAATAATCATAATATTCGAATATAAATATCGAGATGTATGTTGAAATCCAAAAAAAAAAAATATTTTACACTGGCCCACTTCATCTTCTCTACAAATCTCAAATTAGACCCGCGCTCGAATATAGTTTTTATATTTGGAGCTCTGCTCCTAAGCATATTCTCGACCTACTTGATAGCATACAGAGATGGGCGATCCGCCTGATAAAGGACGTAGCGTTGACATCGGGACTGCAACAACCATCGAAGGTGCGTGCGGATCTATGTCTCGTTTACAGATTTTATCACGGCGACTGTCTCGAAAATTCGTGGTATTATTCCGCGAAATTCGGTTTATTTGTGCTCCATAAGGTAATCCAACGGATCCTTCCAAGTTGCGGTTCATCCCGTGATGGCACCCACAGTTATAGTTTCCACTTTTCTGAGAGTAATAAAATTAAAGCAGCACACATTTTTCTAATATCTAATGACAACAATTTATAATTTCCATTTTTTTTTATCTAGATATGAATTAGTCGGAGTAACAGTGCACACTGGTACAGCCGACGGAGGTCATTACTACAGTTTCATTAAGGAAAGAATGGAGCATAATCAACAACAAGAGCGGTGGTTTCTATTCAACGATGCTGAGGTAAAACCATTTGATCCTTCGCAGATTGCAGCGGAATGCTTTGGTGGGGAAATGACTGTAAGTAGCCTAAAGAAAAATCTATATGCAGGTTGCTCATCTATTTGATTTTAGAGCAAGACATACGATTCCGTCACAGAAAAATACTTAGATTTTAGTTTCGAGAAGACAAATTCAGCTTACATGCTCTTCTATGAGCGATGCCCACCTGCTGACAAATTGGATTCCCTGTCAAAGTTATGTGAAAATCCATGTAGTTCTCAAAATATATTAATGCAGAAGTCATTGCACCTTAAAGACGAACAGTCATCCAGGGATCAGCATCAATCCGAATCCACAACAATTGAAACAAATATTATTAAACTTAATACCAATATCGAGGATTCAATCCAAAACAGTAGTGGCAAATTGATTTCTTCATTAACACCTATTTGTGATATAGATGTTAGGACCTTTAATGGAGGTAAGTGTTACCTGTAATAATATGGTGAGATAACACTATTATAATTCATTTATAGGTATTGAATCGTGTGTGATAAATGTAGCGAATGATAACGGACGAAAGTCGTTTCTTAGCCAAGAATTGGAAGATTGGATATGGGAAGATAACAGAAATTTCTTGCAGGATAGAAATATATTTGAACATACCTATTTCAAGTAAGACGATCAGTTAACTTTGCAATTTTTAATCAAACGCATGATTTCGATGTTTTAGCTTTATGTGGCAAATTTGTGGTCACATACCACAGACCCTGATAATGAAAAACGATGTTACATGTATAGCGGCAAGACTTTCTGTATCCTTTTTTATTGAAACCTTTATTCATGCGAAAGAAAAAGTAAGTGTAACTGATAGAAATATTGATCTTTAAAGAAAAAGTTCATTTGAATTCTTTCTAGCCAACAATGGTGCTCTGGGTTGAACTACTTACGAAACAATTTAATGCAAGCCAAGAAGCATGTGAATGGTTTCTTACGCACATGGCCACTGAACCCTGGTGGCCTGTTCAAGTGCTAATACAATGTCCAAATCAGATGGTTCGTCAAATGTTTCAGAGATTGGTAATTCATGTTATCCAGCGCTTAAGGTAATTGCCACGAAATCCTTCAATTCAATGTATTCTAAAAATATTTCCTTTCAGGCCAACTCATTTAAGCTTATATCTTAAAGTGGATAGCGATGAAGGTGGCAAGGAAGTTATCGGACACTCATCATGTATCACACGATTTATATCATCGCTGATTCTGTTAATGGAACACGGTGCTAGAGCCCATTTAAGACATTTGTCAGAGTTTTTTGGACTTTTGTTTGAATTCTCAAGGATGGGTGATGAAGAAACCGTATTTCTCCTGCGAATCAATGTTATTCGTAGTGTCGCTGATTTTTACCTAGGCAATAAGAGTCAAGACTGTGTAAAATTTATTTTTAAGTTTCACCGAGATATAATAATGGATATGCTCTTTTTTTTCTCAGATCGATGTGGGTTCGGATAATGAAGACAATTCATCAGATGAAGCTCTGTCGGTGGATAAATCCCGACCAGCATCACTCGATAAAATGATCGCTTTAGTAGCGAATTTAGTAGACCGTTCGAGGGGTCAGGATTTTCGTCTACGTTTGTCTCAGAAGGATTATAACGCTATAGCAGGGGGGAAGGTAAGATAGTGTTATTATTGTTTGGGCAGGGTTATCTACTCGGTCTAAAAATATAAATGAAGTCACAGAAAAATCGTGCGAATGTTAAGATTTATAAAACTTTTACGATTCATTTGTTGTCCTCTCTCTTGTACTTTTCTAAATCGGAAAAGACTCGATTTTTATCATACAACAATTTGTCTCGTATACAAGATCAGTTCTAGAAATACCCGACCTAACAACGAAAACAGAAAATATGTGGAAAAAATATTTCTATTTGTCAATATTTATTTTTATTTTATTTTATTTATTTATTTATTACAATGTAAGTAAATTACATAATAACTTAAATCTAATAGCGCTAGCAACTAAGATTTTCGGCTAGTTTGGCATTAAATATATATATATGTGTACTCTTTTTTTTTTGTGTTAAAAAAGATTTTGTAGCTTAACTAGGGTTAGTAGGTGGTAGAGCTTGGCTATGTTGGTTGCGGTTAGGTCGGAGATTATGTTTTTGATGTCGGTGAGCGAGGGCTTTTATGCCTTCGCATTTCAAGAGGATATGTTTGGATGACAATGTGGAGTTAGATCTCCAGATGTGACATGTGGGTGGGTTGGTTTTATTGATGAAATACTGGTTGATAATAAGTGTATGTCCAAGGCGCAGTCGGAGAAAGCATTTGATCTGTTGCACGGGCGATGTAGTCGGGTAGATGACGGGTTGTCTATTAGGGTTTATTGCTACATATGTATGGTTGTAATTTAACCATTTCAATTTTTCTATCTTTAGTAATTCCCTTTCAAAGTACTTGTCTATGTCCTTATTGTTGTACACGTAAAAGGTTGTTAATGGCTCCTTTATAGCCAATTTGGCTGCGATATCAGCTGCTTCGTTTCCCCTTATACCACTATGACCAGGGACCCAGAGCAGTTTTACTTTGGATTGCTTCCGGATTAAGTTGTCCTGAATCATGTGGATTATTTGGTTTTTGTTATTCGGGTTCTGTATTGCTTGTATGGCGGACAGGCTGTCGGTGCAAATTAGTGTTTTATTTTTCTCAATTAATTTGATTGCTTCCAGCACTGCTGTTGCTTCGGTTGAAAAGATGGAGCAGAATTCGGGTAAAAGTCCTTTTCTGATGACTGTATCTGTTCTGTTTACTACGGCGAATGCTGTACCTTCTTTTGTTTTGGAACCGTCGGTAAAGAGTAGGTCCCATTCCCGGTGTTTGTTTCGTAATAGTTGGAAGTGTTGTTGGTATACTTCTTGGTTAGTCGTGATTTTGGGGAGCTGTGATAGGTCTTCTATTATACAATCTGTTGGTATTAGCCACGGGGGAGAATGTGCTCGTTGTCTTTGTGGTGTAGGTGTGGCGAGCAGTTCTTTTGCCAGTTCTATTGAGTGTCCTAAGGCCGAAGTATATTTTTGAGGGCGTTTTCTCTTAAGTATTCGTTTAATGTCCTCTAAAATGGGTGTCGAGGCCATTGCGGGAAACTTTGTGGCTAGTTTGGACGACAGAGTTTTTATCCTATTTTCTATGGCCGGGAGTCCACTTTCTGTTAGGATGTTCGTAATTGAGGTGGTCCGAAAAGCCCTTGTACTTATGCGGGCTGCTGCGTGGTAGGTAGATTTAATTGTCTGTAACGTTGTTTTGCTGCAATTGCCGTATATTAGTAGGCCATAGTCTATTTTTGACAGTAGGAGAGCTCTAGTAATGTTTATTAGTGTGTTAGTATGAGCTGAGCCGTTTTTAGATGACAAATATTTCAGTATGTTTAACCTTAACACTAGATTTTTCTTAAGGGCTAGACAATGATTCTTAAAATTGTATTTACAATCGAATTGTAGGCCGAGAATTTTTAGTGTATCTACATTCCTAATGTAAGTGTTTTCAAAATTTACTAATAAAGATTTGTTACAATGTTTCTTTTTGCATATATGTAATATTTTAGATTTCACGCTCGAAATTTTTGAACCTGAATAGTTACACCATTTTTGTATGTCTGATAGGATATTTTCGAAAGTTTTGCTAGCTACTTCTAGGTCGTTTACATTTGTGAATAATATAAGATCGTCAGCGTAGAGACAATGTTTTACATTTTTATGTTTAGAGATAATGCTATTTAACTCTTCAAACGCTATCTTAAATAATACTACTGATAACGGTGATCCTTGGGGGATTCCAGTATTTATATTATGGACGCCAGAGAACACGCCGTTACATTTGATCCTGAATTTTCTATTATTCAGAAAGGATCTAACAAAGTTATACATATGATGTCCTATTTTCCATTTTTGTAATTTGTGGAGGATGACGTGTGAACCGATGCGGTCGAATGCTTTTTCGAAGTCTATTGATAAAATGGATGTATGTTTCTTGCAGGAAAGGGCACCAACAATATGGTTATCTATATGAAGAAGCGCATCCATTGTTCTCCTGCTTTGTTTGAAACCGACTTGTTTGGTACTTATCAGATTATATTTTTCTAGGTACCAGTTTAGTCTCTTAGCGACAATTTTTTCCAATACTTTTCCTAAACAAGGCAGTAAGGAAATGGGGCGGTAGCCGTGGATTGTATCAGTTTTGTTATTATGCTTTGGTAGAGGGATAATTGTGGATACTTTCCACATTTGAGGAATGGTGCCAGTTGTATATATGACATTAAACAGATTTAGAAGGCGTTGTTTCAAAATCGTTGGCCCGTTTTTTACCATTTGGTAGTCAATTCTATCAAAGCCTGGTGTCTTACCTTTTGCGGTATGAAGACCAGATTCTAGTTCTATCTGTGTTATGGGAAGTTGGATAACGCTATTATAGGAATTACTTGGGTTGCTTGGGGGCGTTGGATGCGCCTCTATTTGGTTTTTGGCAGTATGGAAATCTGGGTGGAAGTTGAAGTTGGAGGACGTATTTGCCCAAGTCTCGGCGAAGTATTTGGCTATTTCGTCCGGACATGTGAGGGCGTCGGATCCTGTATGTATTAAATTGATAGTAGATGGGTTATAGTTCCCTGTTAGCGTTTTTATGTCGGCCCATATCTTTTTGGGGGTGTATGTTGGGTTTAGTTTTTCGGTGAAAGACTGAAAGGATTTTGCTTTTTCGATTTTGGCTGTTCTTCGGAACATGGCGTTAAGCCTTTTGTACCTTAAGAGATGTTGGTCGGTTGGGTGCTTCTTAAAAGTTTTCCATGCCAATTGCTTTTCTGGCCGTAGCTTTGCCAGATCTGGATTCCACCATGGTATGGCGGTTTTGTGATACCTTTTCGTTGTCTGTGGGATGGAGCCATTGGCGGCTGTTCGAATAGCTTCTGTGATAACGGCAGCTTCTTGATTTATGTTGGATTTTGTGTTATGTAGATTAAGGAATTGTGTAGATGTATTAATATCCCGGACCCTTGTTTAGAGGAGGTATTTTATTTAAGATTGTTAAAGTAGGCTGTGTATTCCCGAGGCACTTTCGCATTTGAATAGTGGACTAAGTGCGTTTCTTGCAGTGCTATGATGGACGGTTTGAGTTCTTTTATAAGGAGCTGTAACTCGTGATTATTGTTATGAAACCCATTCAGTATTAAGCAGTCTGCGGGGTTATAATTGGATGTTGCTATAGAGTTCGAGGTGGGGGTATAACGGTGGTTCTTTTCCTGACTCCGCGCCACACAGCTCGTCCCACCCAGTTTTCCAATCCACTCGAATTGATTTGAGTGAAAAGAGCTCCGTGCCGCGGAGTCAATAGGCTGTTTAGAGAGGTTAGAATTATATATTTCCATATTCAGGTAGAGGGATATTCCCGATTTGATCTAACTGGGATTTTTGTGTTTGTGTGGTGGTAGGTTTGGATTTGCTTGTATGTGTTTGAGTTTCTAGAGAGGAGGAAGATTGAACTTTAGTTTTGGTAATATTTATTCATTGAGAGATGGGATATTTTCTCTTTTAATTTCTTTTAGAGCTGTGTAGGAAGAGGAGGCAAATATATTTGTTTTTTTTGTTGGGAGATTTGTTTACGGCTATAGGATTTTGTATTACTTTTGGTAGTAGTGTATTGGAACTGGTTGGAGTTATAGACGCGGACGTGTGTTTTCTAATTTGATCGGAGTAAAGATCGTTATTTGTTGTTTGTATGGTATTCTGTTCCCTATATATGCGTTTAGCGTCAGCTAGGGTTATTTTGTTTTTTGTTTGAATTTCTAATACTTTTTGGTACTCAATATATTTAGGGCAGGTAGAGAATGAGGCCGGGTGCGGACCTTGACAGTTAGCACACATTGTTCTTGTGAATTCAGTTTCGGGATGTGGTGGCAGATTACATGAATTACATGCTGTTGTGCGTTTACACAATTTTGCCGTATGGTCTTTAGCTAGAATTAGGATAGATCCATCCCTAAGGAGTGTATTTTTTTTCGTACTAAGTACTAATAGAATCAATGATTCTTTTTAGTACAAAGATGTTGACGGATGTAAGTGGCATTGATGCTTCGGTTGGGTAAATTTGAACGAACCGGGGGTTTTTTATTGCGGTTTTGTTCGGGAGAGCAGGGAAATTGAAAGACAATGGGCTGTGGGATTGTCTTTTCTTTTTTGTTGGCACGTTAGCTGTAGAGCCTGAGAGTGAGCACTCTCCCAGTTCTAGGAACCTATTGCCGGAATGATGGCTTGACCCTAGGGCTATGTTTTTTTTTTCTTACCTAGTGATATCCTCATTGTGTTTTGTTTGTGAGTTCGAGGGAATTTTATCTGTTGTTGATAATTACTTTAAAATACTTTTACTTTTAAAAACCGCCATCTATACGTCAGGTCGGGTATTTTGAGGACTACTTTCGTATATTGAAATTATTTACTATTTCACGACGTATTTTTGTAATTTTCATTCATTTTTCAGGGATTTCCTTTTTTATACCAACAAATAAAGGATAACATAAATCCTCATCAAACTAGACATCTTATACACGCTCTCTGCCGATGGGACGATAGGTTAGCGAGTCAGATAATAACAATGCTCTTCGCCTCTGTTACGAAACATACCGAGCTCTGTGGTCCATTTTTCAAACTACTAACTTTACTAACTGAAACACAAGGTGGCCCTTCAGGATTACCATGTTTTTCGCAACTTGTTCTACAACGAGTATGGGATGCCGCGGAGTATTGCCCACAATCCGCTCTGGATTGGCTAGCTTTTCAAGCACCAAAAAATAAAATAGCTCATGCATGGATTCTACAATCAGCCGAAAGTTGGGTTGAGCAGTTCCTTCTGGCGCATAATAACTCAAGAGTACGAAATGGTAAAAGAAATTGAAATTGAAACAATTGACTTTAACAGGAATAATTGTATCTATGTAATTCCTTTTTTTTTGTTTCTATGGAATTTCTTTTAATTTAGCTGCATCATACCTACTAGTTTCATTAATTCCATCACCGTCATTCCGGGCACACTTTAGAACTCATTCACTTCACAAATTAACGACAAATCCGAGCATATCTCAAAGGTAAATTCTTGGGTGTATAGACACGATTCGAAAACACGATTTGAATGAAAAATAACAATTTTGCAGAGATTTGAGTAGTGATGCAACGATAGTTCTACACAGCATCATTAGCCTGCTTTTGCGACTATTGAGACCCGCTAGATCGTATGCGGATATCGGAATTCATGGAACTACAAAGCTCACTTCATATTTCAGCTTATTAACGTACTGCATGGTTTCGAAGACTGAAAAATTGATGGTAATATCATTCTTATCTTATAGCTTGTCGTGGTTACTAACAAACATTTGTTCTCAATCTTCAGCTTGGCCCCTATATGCGTTCTTTATGGGATCTCTTTCATCCGCGGCTATCGGAACCTAGCGTTCCCGCACATCACAACAAACACGCTTTATTAGCATTTTGGCATCATGCAATGGTCGACTGCCCGGAGAATGCTCAAATTGTAGCTAACTGCCCCGAGATAACACGCAACATTGCATTTAATTATATTCTGTAAGTATCTAAAACTTGAGACAATAAAAAGAGCATGAATGTGAAAAATGTTCCTCCTTTCTTTCAGCGCTGACCACGATGACTCCGAAATTGTGGCATATAATCGCGCTATGTTGCCAGCTTACTACGGACTACTACGACTATGTTGTCAACAAAGTCGTGCTCTCACTCGTCAATTGGCTGGCCATCAAAATCTACAGTGGGCCTTTAAGAACATCACACCTCACCCAACACAATATTCAGCGGCTGTAGATGAATTATTTAAGTTAATGACATTATTCTCGACACGGCATGCTGATGCTTGCGAACAAGAACGTGCTGAGGTTTCAACTTTTCGTCGAACAACGCTTTCTTCTTACCTAACAGGTCTAGATGCCCGAGTATCCTGGGGCACACTGATAAACGCATTCAGAATACTAAGTAAGTGAAAATCGGAAATAGTTAACTCAATGATTTCTCATTCGCTTATTCCAGTCGATAACGACGAGGATCGCTTATTGGTCATATACAATGGTGGAATAGAAATGTGCTTTGAGGCATTGCACACGTTACATTCTATGCATCACGAGGCTACAGCATGTCATGTATCTGGAGATCTTCAAGAACTACTTACTGAACTGGTTCTTCTCGTTTCAACACTTCGCCAAAGTGCCACTATTGAAAATCCATCCAAAAAACGTCAACAACCACCTTTAAGTCATAGCAGTTTGGTTAAGGGTCTGCCGGAGGCCGTGAAGCGTTTAGCCACGTTCTTAAACACATACAATCCGCCAGAGATTTGTAATCTATCTTTGGATGTATTAAAGGAGCTTGTTCGTAATACAAATTTGGATGTGATAAGTGTCCTGGTGCCTATATTCACAAATTCGCATTTATCTGCGCAAAATGCTCCAAATGCAGTGGGGCCATTAGGACCATACTTCCCAAGACGTGGTGCCAAATCACCGTGGCCTTCACTTTCAAAGAATGCTCCACGTCCTCCAAGACCGATGGTTCAAATGAGTATTCCTCAAACTGAAATAATTCAAAGGGGAGTAGACAAGGAATACGATACTCGTTTGGATGCATTCTATAGACCTTACCATGACTTCTTGGACATTATGATGCGAGTAGCGGTCAATACGAATCAATTGAATGAATCATTGGTGAAATTAAGTTGCTTAGCTGCTATTGAGGTAGCACCTTTACATTTTAATCTGTTTCCCAAGTTTTGGGTTGGAATCCACAATAATAAGAACACTAACAAGTAAGTATTACAATCGTTGTTCTTTTAATTAAGATTCAAAATTGTATTTAGATTATCTATATAAAGTTTTTAGATATTTAAGGTAGCGAATGAATTATACATTTGTAATTTCAGATATGTTGACCTGCTCCTCAGTCATCCGAACCTGGTGGAATATATACATATTATTTTACGAGATGAACGGATATCCTTAAATGATCAATATATTAGAAGTTTCTTAGAAATCTACTACCCTAAAGTAAGTAGAAAGTACACATTAATTATTTAACATAAGTTGTATCATATGAAATGTCGGATAATAAATTTTCATTTATTTAAAAAGGGGGCAATGTAGCCTGCCTAGCAAATGTTAGGGTACTCTGTCGATTTCCCAGTGAATCCAGTGCAATTCAGTGCAATTCCAATAGTGATGTGGTAGTATTTATTCGGAACACATCGTCAAATTTCCTTGCATTCGCTGTTCTTTCGTTTACCCTTTTTCATATTGGACTCCAAATCATGATTTTTTAAGTTTTCCTTTCTTTGTGTTATATATGACATCATCGGCACTACAACCGGGAACCGGTCTTGGCCTTATTTAGCAAGTCCTGAGGCTTGTTAAATTTTCCATAATGATTTGTTTTTTCCGGGCAAGGTCATTAGTCTTGCGCCAGAGGCTCCCCGACGGGGAAACGAACCCCGGTATCCCGCGTGACAGGCGGGTATACTAACCACTATACTATCGAAGAGCCTTTGTCTTATACAGGGTGTTCCAAAAGTTTTTTGTTTTAACCAAAAATTCTCTAATAAAATTGTGAAGAGTTCTAATATATCAAAATTTACATTAAGCCCGATCTTGGGCATTTATTTCATTAAAAAAAAAAAGTGTAAACGTGTTTCGTTATAATGCTGGCATTTTTCTAAATTAAAATCTCTAAGAACCGTCCGGTATATGTTGTGCGTTGTCGCTTCTTTTTCTATTTGAATATTTGCTTTATTCGATTCAGAAAGCTAGGTCTGTTGCAGTATATGTTGAATTTTAATTAGTCCAAAAAAAGTTCGTTGGGGTTACGATGTGGCTAATTTGCATCACCTCGGTGGGATATACATTTTCCTTGATGCTCCTTACTGTTGAAAACACATGTTACGAGATCAACTAAAGCTGGAGTAAAAAAACTGTTAAAAAGTTTGCGAATAGGTTTGCAAGAAATTGATGAAGTTAGTAGTAGATGTTCAATTTATGTTTGGTGCTAGAAAGTTTTTGATTTCGAGGTTGGTTTTTTGATTGTATAGAATTTGGTAAAGTGAAGAAAAGCGCGAGTATGCTT
This sequence comes from Microdon myrmicae, assembly GCA_963931805.1. Lineage (NCBI taxonomy): Eukaryota > Metazoa > Arthropoda > Insecta > Diptera > Syrphidae > Microdon > Microdon myrmicae. The sequence goes on from OZ007499.1 coordinate 68,224,417, forward strand.
CGCGATAGGACTACGATCTAGATCAACGAATAACCAAACAGCTGCCTAAAAAAATCTTTATTTCCGATCACTCTCACACATCGTACAATGCTTGCCAATAACTGACTGATTCCTGTTTTTGCTCCATTACTATTTATTGGTCTATAGGAACCCGGAAGTCCATGATCTCACTGTCTCGACTGCGCCATCGCTCCCTGTCCTGTGCACTCTCCTTCCACGCTTGACCAGCCGATCCGATCTCCTCAAGTTCAAACCTAACATTGTCCTCCCATCTCCGTCGCGGCCGTCCTCTCGGTCTCTTTCCCGTTGGCTTACCGTCAAGAATTCTATGCACGGTCCTATCGTTGCCTATTCGCGGCACGTGTCCGGCCCATCTTAACCTTCGCGACTTGATTACTTTCACTATTGAAGGTTTGCGATCTAGCTCTTCCAATTCGTGGTTGTGCAGTTTCCTCCATTGTCCTGCCTCTTCGTCATATTTACGTCCAAAGATACGCCTTCAAACTTTATTTTCGAATTCGCAGAATTTGTTTTCTTCCCGTTTTGTGAGAGCCCATGTTTCGCATCCGTATAGAGCAATCGGGATGATTATGGTTCTATAGACACGGAGCTTTATATTACGTGATAGCAGTTTGGATTTCAGCAGTTTACTGACTGCGTGCCAACTAGCGTTACCGGAATGCAGTCTTTTGTTAATTTCCTTCGACATTTCGTTACTGGCCGTCAGTATTGTTCCCAGATATTTAAATTCTTTAACTTTTTCAAATAGCTTGCCTCTGACGATTATATGTGTTCCCTGAGGTTCACCTGCTCTCGCCGTAATCATGTATATGGTTATTTTACAGGGACTTGACAACTTTGAATTTAATTTGTGTACGCACCCTTTCACTAATCATCGAACTGTCACTGTCAATTAATTCAGTAATCTCAACATTTTCATCATGGTTAAGTACACGGACGAACAACGTCTGCAAATTAACTACCGAAATATGGAGTCGGTGACCGCAACTCTCATAGTATAGTGGTTAGTATACCCGCCTGTCACGTGGGCGACCGGGGTTCGATTCCCCGTCGGGGCGCCTCTGTCGTAAGACTAATGACCTTGCCCGGAAAAAACAATTCATTATGGAAAAGTTAACAAGCCTCAGGACTTGCTAAATAAGGCCAAGACCGACCCCGGTTGTAGTGCCGATGATGGTGATGGCCGCAACTTTAAGAACGTTAACTCCAATTTTCGGTCGTAATTATTGCCCTAGTAGACAGGCAATAACAAATTTAGTGCAAAAATTTGAGTCTACATATTCGTTGTGTGATGTTGAGTGCCAGTGAGACAACGGGTTGGTCGAAGTGTCGAAAATATCGCAGGCGTCCGTGGCAAATCAGTCAATTCCACGGCGTTCTCAAGAATTGGGCATCGCGCAGACCACTTGATGGCGAATTTTGCGTAAGGATCTTGGTTTACACCCATACAAAATCAAGCTGACTCAAGAATTGAAGTCGATGGACCATTTGAAGCGACGTACGTTCTCCGATTGGACTCTGGAAAAGATGCGCCAAGATGATGAATTTCATCGCAAAATCATCTTCAGTGACCAAGCTCATTTTTGGCTCAATGGGTTCGTCAATAAGCAAAGCATGCGTTATTGGTCGGGTGAAAATCCACATGTGGTTCATGAATCACCACTTCATCCACAAAAAATAATAAGTCCCTATATTTTGTTTTATCTTCATATATTTCTAGGCCCACCTCTTCTGCTGCTTGCATGATGATTTCACAGTTTTTACTTATAGTTTCGAGATTATCGCCCAGAACGGCGATGTCATCCGCATACGCGAGCACTTGTGTGACCCCGTTCAGGGATGATCCGGCCGTGTTGTCGTCTTGTACCTTTCTGATGACATACTTGAGCACAAGGTTAAAAAGACACGGTGAGAGGCCATCCCCCTGTTTTAGTCCGTCCCGGATTTCAAATGGTTCTGAGAGGTGGTTTTCTATTCTAACTCGCCCTTTGTTCTAGTTCATGCAAATTTGAATGATGGCGGCACATTTTTTCGGGATTCACATCTCAACTACAATATGGTAGAGTCTTTACCTTGCGAGTGAGCCGTAGGCTTTTTTGGGGTCAACGAACAGTTGGTGAACCGTCTCTCCGTATTCCCACTTCTTTTGGAGCAGTTGTCTTATTGTGAGCATTTGGTCGCTTGTTAACCGGTTCCTACGTAATCCGCACTGGTAGTCTCCCAGTATTTCTTCTGCGTACGGTGTGATTCTCGCCAGTATGACATTTGTTAGTATTTTGTATGTGGTTGGGAGCAATGATATTCCTCTGTAGTTTTCGCAATCAAATCGGTCGCCTTTTTTGAAAATGGGGACGACTATAGAGGTTTTCCATTCTTCCGGAGTGACTTCCTTATCCCATATTGTTTTAATCAGTCTGAGTATCTTTCGAGCGGTTGCCTCTCCTCCATGCTTCACAAGTTCCGGTATGCAGTCAAATCCAAGAGCCTTGTTGTTTTTCAATCGGTTTATTGCGCCTACGACTTCGTCGAAAGAGGGCTCTGGAATCGGAGACTCGGCTGTATGTATGTCTGGTGCATTTATTTGTGGTTGATGGGTGCGGACGTTGAGCAGGTTTTCAAAGTATTGCTTCCATCTTGTCACGATATTGTTTGTTTCTGTGACCAGACAGCCGTTTGCGTCTCGAATTATTTTGGTTCTCCCTCGGTAGCCATTTCTAATCGAATTTATACCGGCATACATACCTCTGATGTTCTTTGCTCTGGCATTTTTTAGAATTTTTTCGATCCTAGTCTTCTCCCATTCGCTTTTTTTTGCGTTTGAAGAGTCTCGTTGTCTCTTTCCGAATCGTCGCGTATATTTCTGCGTTGACTTCAACATATCTTTGTAAGTGGATCACTGTGAGCCGTTTACGTTGTTCGATCTTCGCCCTGCACTCATCGTCAAACCAAGGTTTGAACTTAATTGTTTTCTTAAATCCTAATACCTTTTGGGCTGTTTGTTTGATTCTGTCTCTGATCGAAGTCCATTTAGTGTCCATACTATTGGCTTCCTCTTCCATTCTCTAGGATGCTAAATCTATTCGTTAGTTCGCCTTGACATTCAGCCTTTTGCGCAGGTTTTTGATACAAATTGCAAAATTCTCAGCAGATTTATTGTTGTTATTATACTCGCTCCGCTCTGCGAAACTATTCATAATGGTCGAATTCCCAACCACGCGGGCAACTATCGTCATATATAACTTACGCCACTTATAGCGATTGCATTCGTGGATGGAGCAAAACAAATTGAAAATGACTTAGAACATTCTGTATGTTAATTAATTTCAAAATCAATAATATGAATATATAAAACATTTAACCCTTATGTCAATGACAGGGTACCGGGTACCCGGGTACCAATTTCACGATTGCGGTACCCATTTCGTCGCAATTTCACGATTGCTCGGCCTAGTAGGCGAATTCCGGCCCCATGTCTTAGATCATCTCCATTCAAACGTTTCTGAATGATAATTACGAAATTTCAATGAAAAAAACATTTTTTTTACTTTCAAATTGACATTTAAAAAAATTGTATTCTGTATTCCGAAGGACTTCTGTGACATGCATTACATTCAACCAACGTAGTTGCGTGTTCGTCGCAAACCGGCATTTCACATTGCCGACACGCCTTTCTTGTTTTCTAAAAACAAAAATACAACAACAAAATTATTTAATATTATTAAATACATTAACAATATTAATTTTAATATTATTACCTGTTGAATTGAGCACGTGTCAAGAAAGTCGTCATTTTGAAGATGCTCAGATGCACAAAGGACGCTGACTGAACCACGCTTTCTCTAATGCCGGATTCGAATGGTTTCACCATAAACTCGCAAGTTATAAATAGAAAGTTGACCGTCAACCGAATACTCGAGATCCCTCTAGCAGGTATAACTGAATTTGTTACACACCTGCCGACCCTGACCTTGCTCTGCGCCGATTTCAATAGGCCTTTTGTAGCCGCAGATAGTCAAAATTCTTTATATTTATAAAAAATAATTATATATAAAATACATAAAATATTCGCAATATATTTGTTTCTGATAAACAAATTAAAATCTATTGCAAAATATTTGTTTTAACATTGTTAAAACAATGTTTCTATATGTGGGTACCCGGGTACCCGGTCATTGACTATTGTCGGTAAAGTTGGTCATTGACATAAGAGTTAATACAATTAAAACATATCTGTTTTATATAATACCATTTTCTCTGGGTGACTTTTTGGAACCCGCCCGGAGATCATTTTAACATTCGTAAGTAATTTTTTTTTTATATATACTGCATTTATTTGCCCGAAAATGAAAGGTTACAATAAGTAATACAGTTAACTTATAATAGATTGGTCATTCAGTTGTATGTTAAAAGTTAGAATCTTGGAGAATGGTAGGATGTTGCTGTATTTGAATTGATTGGGTGCCAGTTCGGTGTTGTGGTATACGATCTCGTTTAGATCGTTAACCAGTCTGCCTGAGGTGAAGAAAGTTGTGATTTGGAGACAATTGCGGTACTGAGTTCCCGTATTGGAGGAGGGTGATGGTAGGTATGTTATTAAGGGTTGGGGTTGTTAGGAAGGTTTTCTATACATTTTATCGATAGTTCTAGAATCCGTCTATCCAGTCGTTCGATACCTGCGTTATTGTAGAGATTGTTGTTACTATGGTATCTATTTGAGTTGGTTTTGCGGTGAAGCCAGTGACAAACCGGAAACATTTTCTTTCAAAAACTCGTAACTTCTTCATTTGGGAGGGTGGGCTGTGGTACCATAATGGGGAGGCATATGTAAGAATGGGTCTGATTATCTGTTGGTAGATGAGCTGTTTGACCTTATGAGAGAGGCCTCTAGGTTTCCACAACACTCATCTGCAGAAGTTAAGCTGTATTGAGGCTTTATGAAGGGAATTTTTGATGTGGATTGAGAATGACCAGTCGTTGAAAAGGGTGTCTCCCAAATATTTTAGAGTTTTGGAAGGTTTTATGAAGGTGTTATTAAGCTTGAGTTTAATTTTGTTGTGGCAACGTTTAGTGTTTTTTTGCCCTTAAACACTGTTAGTTGGGTTGAGACGAATTTTCCATTTGTTAAAGTATGCTGAGATGTGCGGGAGGAAGTTGTTAACGCGGTTTGTTGCCACTTTGACAAATCTGCTGCTAGAGTAAATTAAGTATCGTCAGCATAATTTATCATTACAACACTAGGTGGAGGTTGGGCAATATCGGAAAGTGGTCTGAGAATGGATCCTTGGGGGACTCCCGTGGTTAAGAGGGAAGAGTTTATTCTGACCATGAATTTCCTACCAGAAAGATAAGATGCTAGGAGCTTTGTGATGTTGGAATTCAGATCAAATAAGCAGTGCAGCTTATAAAGAAGTTCTGAGATCCAGACACAATCAAACGCTTTGAAATATCGAGATATATGCATACGGTAAGGCATTGGTTTTCCAGACCAGTTGTGACATCGTGTGTAAGTTTTAGTAGAGCATGGCAAGCGGGGTGTCGCTCACGAAAGCTAGAATTAGGGATGAGAGCGTTATCATTGGCAAACGAGAGAAGGTTTTGGTAGATCTTACATTTTAATATTTTGCTTAGAGTGTTCAATAAAAATATCGGACGATAGTTGGAGGTGTTATTGGAACTGCCGGACTTTTTAACAGAAATTACTATCGCACTTTTCCAGTTCTCTGGGAAATGTGAAGCATTTATGATATGGATAAGAAGGACAAGAATGGGAAGTAGATTTGCCGGACGAAGTCTTTTAAATAGAAGGTGTGGTATTCCATCTAAACCGGTCGATTTTTTGTTCTTTCGTGATTTTATGAACTTGATTAAGTCATCTGTGGTTAGAAATGTGCTGATGTCTGATGGATGTGACGCCTTGTTTGTGTCGTTAAATTCCCTAATGAAAGGAGTATAAGATGCGGGCAATATGTGTGAGATATATTCGTTTACAGTGTTTTGGAAGTTAGGTACTGAGAGAGAATCATTTTGTTGATGGATCTTTGAGAAGTGATCAGCGAGACAATGTGCTATGTCCGTGTCGGATTGGATAAGATTGTTGCTGAGTGGGTTGATAAGGTGATCGATTCGGGGTTTAAACTTCCGACCAGTTAGTCGGTTGATATTTTTGAAGAGATTATGGTTAGGTTTGATATTGTTAAGTGCAGAGGTACAGGTTTGATCCGCGAACTTTTTTAAATGTTCATTTACCCATATTAGGGTGGTCAGGAGTTGGAACTGACTTTTAATAAAGGGGCAGAATCTTATATGAAGTTTTCAGCGGAGTTGTTTTTTGAGGCGCAGCAATTTAGTTAGGATACTGGGCACAGGTTTTCCTAAATGATTATGAGGGATAGTGGTGGGTGTATTGCTGGTGAAGGCATTTTTGAGGGTCTGCTTAATTTTTAGGGCTGCTCAATCGATATCAGCAGGCATTAGGTTCGAAGATTCGGGGATTTGTAAGTTAGAAAAACTTTCGGCGACGTCTCTATTGACCTTTTTCCAGTTAGTCTTGGAGAAGTTCGGGACAAGACTGTGGGAGTAGAGGAGTTCGGGGGAGGGGACTTTGATCGAGGTGTGAACGGATCCATGATCAGAGGGAACAAGAAAGTATACTGTGAGAGGGCTCGTTGAGTAGACATCAGCGGACTTGAGGAAGAAATCGATTGTTGACTGCGTCGAGTTGGTGACATGAGTTGGCTGTCAATGTACGTATGTATATGGGTGAGATTCGTAAGTAAAAAAAAAATTGGTGGCGAGGGGGCCGACTTTAGCGAGACAAGGACAGATGTGTCCTTCATCTTGTCTCTGACTTCTGGTCATCTTGCTATAACCAGAATCACCCACATCCGTGAGGATGTTGGGCTCGGTCTCGCGATATCTGAAAAAAAAAGAAAAAAGAAGAAGAATGAAAGAAGAAAAAATCCAAGGATAGTGGAGATTCGTAAGTAAATAATTCCCACCAATATATAACACACTTTGTATCAACTAGCTGTGAATTATAAACGAAATAAAAATATTCACATTTCTGACAGCCTACCACCATGTATATTATATTGATTGATGGAAGGCAGAAGCCCCATTTTTTATTTAGCTTAATGCAAGCTTAAATTAACTTAACATAAAACCTTACAGACTATCTTAAAATCTAGAGTAGTGGTTAAGACATTATTCAATTATTCAATCGAAAAAAAGGAGAAGAAAAAAACCAGGAAGTTGAAGATTACTGGGCGATAGGGGAGGTAGGAGGCCAGGGAAGAGCGTTTGTATGTGGGGGTGGTAAACGCGACGTTTGTGCGACAGTGGAGGGCATGTGTACGGACTGATACAGGGGCGTGGATTAGGGGGGGGGGGGGGGGTAATTGTGTGTGGGGTTGGAAAGGTGTAGGGGAGAACTAGTTTGAGGAAGGGAGAGGAGAGGATTGCAGGTTAGAGGGATTATTGAAGGGAGGGGGCGGATTTAGGACGGGTTGAAACGTCGTCTAAGAGTGGGGGTGGACATGTTGAAATCGAAGGAGGTGTTGTCTGTCGTAGCATACGCAATATGAGTTCGTTAGCGTCGTAGGAAGTATGATGAGTATATGAATGATAACTTCTTGCAGAGATGTCGTAGTAGTTTGTAGTTTGTCTTGTACATATTTAAATCGCAAATTTTCACAGTAGCCGTTGACGTCGTTGCAGTTTGAATATATGTAATAGGAAATCGGTGTATCTTGTTGATGACACATCGTGAAGGAGATTGGAGCGACTAATTATATAGGGAACGTGGCTTATAATTATTGAAATTTTCGCATATTTCTGCAGTCGAATGCAGAGGTTAGAATTATTAAAAAGTACAATAACTGGCAAATTAAACGGGAACAAAAAGCGAATGAAATGGCGCACGTTGTCCGGAAAAACAAATTATTATGGACAATTTGCCGGTGGAGAGACTTGCTAAATAAGGCCAAGACCGGATCCCTGTTGTAGTGCCGATGATGATGGTGGAAAAGCGAATGGAAACTGATACAATAAGTAGAAACTAAATAATGCAGTGAGGGCACCTCTGTTGCAATATGTATTAATTAACTAGAATCGAGAGTTTAATTTAAAAATTTTAAAGTTTGAGGCAAGATTATTAGAAATGAAATGGGAATGAATTTGTGAAAAAGGGTATAAAACAACAGGCTGCCGAGAGATAGCTCGCAGAGTTCGAAACCTTCTAATAACACAATATTTTAATCATTGTAAAACGAACATTATTAACATTTGAATAGGGAGAGTGAACATATATCCGACATCTCATGTGATAGAAATTGTTATTTATTATACATCAAAGACTTACATGAGATTATTTTTTTCTAGATTAAAACAAGTCTTCCAGTGTCTCGTGTATTACATACTATTAGTTATTCCCTGCATGCAAAATCTGATCTGGATGAGCTATGCGGAGACTTATTTGCAATACGAGTTATAGCACAGACTACTGGAGTCATGCCATCCGTCCGAAAACAACTTAGAGGATCACTTAAGGCAGTGTTAAAGAAAAATTCATGTGATATATCAGAAACTGGTAAGTAAAGTTATTGAATTTTCACATTTAAAAAACTCTTAAATTCGAAAATAATAAATCAAAATGCGGGTAACACATCAGTATGCTGTATATTCTCTATGTATATCATTTTTAGTGCTCGCATTATTATGTATTACTATGACACAAGTGGGGAGTAAAATCACTCTTTGAATTAAATGATGCTTGTAAGAAACGAATATAGTTATAAGATGCTTTGATACAACTTCGTTGGGGATATAATATTACCAACTGCTGCAGTATACCCAAAATACCAGTAATATTTTTAATCTTTGTACTTTAAACCATTTGCAGATTACTGATGAAAGGGACAGGACTGTCGTACATTTAAAATAACCCCTTTCGTCTTCGCGCAACCTTACTTGTCCAAAAATTCCCGGGGGGTAGTAATTCATACCCATACGTGATCTTCCATTTTATTAATTTGAGTAAAGATAGAACCCCCAAAGAATTGATTCCAATTCTCTCTGTAAATGTTTCCATTTCCGACAGCCTTCACCCCTGTGTTACCCATAACATGGAACTATTGCCAACCTTATCTTATGGTACGATGTTGACTACGGTTTTGCTTTTCCATATTATATTCGGTGGGAGTTTTAACATCCTCGGTTATAAGACCAGTGTTAAATGTACTTAAATGCAAAGACGTTATATCCTTATTCGAATCGGAAGAATTTAAAAATGAAAATGGGGTTGCAACTTTCTAATCTTTTTCTTATGCAGTCATGTTGATCAGAAATGTTGAAAAAAAAAATTTTTTTTTTCATTTTTCCCAACAAATTTTAATTCCGTTTTTTTTCCTTAGATTCTAAATTATATGCTAGACAAAAAATGCTTAAATTCTAGCTTAATAATCTTATATTATAACTTACTGGTCCTACGCAGACGCTCTCAGCTAAACATAATATGACTATTGTAAAATTTGCCTTTCGGCGACAGAACTCAGAAATGTTGACATCGATAGCCCACGTTGTTCTACTATAATAATTATTGCCATGGCTTGAATATTTTAAAAACTTTCTTTTAAAGTATAACCAATATTTTATCAAGTCAAAGAAATAATTACACACAGAATTAGCCAGCAAGTAAATGGGATTACGCTTTTTACCGGTATTCAGTTGCAATTTTTTATCACTTTCAATCATTATCATTGTCTGTTGATATTTGGGATGGACTGAACTTTTTCAAATGTTGGAAGTTGCAATTTACTAAATTTTATCTCAGAAGATTTTTAATTACCCTACTTTGATTTAGTATGGCGCAAGGCTAATAACCTTGCCCGTAAAAATAAATTATTATGGAAAATTTAACAAGTCTCGAGACTTCCTAAATAAGGCCAAGACCGGATCCCGGTTGTAGTGTCGATGATGATGATGATTTAGTATGCAACTCGTGTCGTCGCTACATATTCACTACATAAACCATGGTGGCATTTATCCAATTTTGCACTTATTCGTTTTGCTGTGAAGTTTTAGTCACGTTATACTCACTGTTAGCGAGGTAAGGTTGTAAAGTTTTATTTAGTACGCGTATATGATAGCAAGGCACTATTTCTCCTGTTTCGTATTACATTTAAAGCGGCATCTCTATTTGCTATTGAATTTTCAAATTTAAATCACAGCGGACAGAATGGATTACCTCAGAATATTCAACTCATTTCATTGTTATAACTGAATCAGTTGTTGTTACTTACCCTCTTGTGAATATCAAGCAACAGTTGATAGGATATCGTGATATTAATGTGTAAGCATAACTTCACATACATTCTGTAGAATTTCCAGTCAGTGTTGAATTTGAAATTTCATTTGTATCCAACAGCATTTTCGTAAATAAATCTACTAGGTTAATATACATGCATTTAAATTACCTCAAATGATTGCATTATGTGTGGGATTGTGGATAGTTTGTAATTTGAAGTTCTCCATTGATGGCGGGTTAACTAATACGCAAGTGTGAAACCTATGGCAGCACTTATGCTCATCCATTGCCAACCTCAAGATACAATTCGCTCCGAGAAGCTACTATTCTTTTGTGTCGAAATTTTACAATAACAAGAATGTTTTGAGTTAACCAGAGTAATATCCATAACTGAACCTCCATTTCTCTACAATCTTTGTACCTAGAGCAGCAGTTCTTGTACCAAGTTAAATACTGACACCGATGTGTCAGAGTTTTGAACATTCTAGATATGACTTTTTTTTTTTAGCCCAATAGTATACTGGTTAGTATACCCGCCTGTCACGCGGGAGACCGGGGTTCGATTCCCCGTCGGGGAGCCTCTGGCGCAAGACTAATGACCTTGCCCGGAAAAAACCAATCATTATGGAAAATTTAACAAGCCTCAGGACTTGCTAAATAAGGCCAAGACCGGTTCCAGGTTGTAGTGCCGATGATGATGATGAGATATGACTTTCTTCCTATTTTTTTTTTCGAACCATGGCATTCTCAAGCGTGCATATGATCCTTATTTCAATCAGAATAGTTCTTCTGGCAACTTAAACGTTTCATTATTGAAGCCAGAAACTGAATAAATGAATTCGAAGTTTTCTCCGATCACATTAATAGGATTCAGTTGCAGCCCATTCACATTGAAATCATTATTGCGGGCAATTTTAAAGTACCCACTTCAGTGGTTCCACTGTATTAGATAATCAACTCCAAAATAATGGTACGAGAGTAATACCAGAAGTGCTCAACCTAATATATAGATAGTAGTTGTTATCTGAAGGTACTATGCCTTTTAATACTTTTTTGACAGACATCAGTAATGAACGTTTCCAATGAATCCTTAAGTGATGGATAAGATTGTTCATCGCTATGTCAAAAAAGGCTTTCATTTCAAAAGTCTCACTCTAATCAACATCAAACTTGAGTTTCAATATGTTCCGGGAAAATCTGCCTTTTTCATAATAATAAAATATTGGATGGCAGAGTTTAAAAGATGCCAGACCAGTTGCCAAGGTGAACATTGCATAAATGACAAAATGAAGCTGTGGGGGGTTCTTTGAGGCGCCCGAGAACCACCCATCGTCCTAACCCAACTCCCCGTTTCCAACCTACAAATACCAGCTCCAACCATAGGCAGCTTACCTCTATACGAGCAGTACAAAGCTCTCTTCAACAATTTCGTACTAAAAAATAAGCCCACGGCAAGATCATCATCTTGCCATGGCATCATACGAAAACATACACCAATCCTCCGGTGTCTTCTCGTTCCAACAATCCGTTGGTCCAAGAGGACACGTCGGGCAACTTGCTTGTTTGCACATCTGCAAGCCAAATTTCCGATGATCGATCGCCTAAGCCGATAACGATCATCGAGCTAGACATGATCATAATTGTTGTTTAAACAGCCAACGATCACGTCCCACGTAGCGTTGCGCTAACGCAAACAATCTCACCACTAGCCCTTGCCATGGCGAACAAATTTTCCGTTGACTTAACGTCACAGAAAAATCGATTGCCTACAACGGCGTGGCTTTAACCTTCATGTACGTACATTTATTTGTACAGCTGCATACATGATCCGTTGCCTTATCGAGGAACGATCACCGCATCGGCCATGTCTAATGCTTCGTTGCCTAAACAACGAACGGCTACGATTCTCACGCTAGCTATCGAAACAGAACCCTTCTGTATAAACAGAAGAAGCTATTTTGGCCTGCACGGCAACATACCCTTCCTTGCATTAGCGAGTTGCTAAAACAAACATGCACCCAACCATCCTGGACCCTCGTCATCGTAGGCGAGGTTTTTGCTGACTTAATGTCAACAGAAAAAACTTATTCCCTATCGCCTATGATGGCGGGGCAGCCAGCCTCCGTATTCAATCGTCTATTTGATCAGCCGGATATTTGGATTTTCTTTTGCGCACCCTTCGCATCTGCGCTGTCGTGGCTTCCAACGAATGGATTTTCATCCAGACCTGTACGGTTACCATGATAATTTTCCAGCAATACTCAAATCGATCGCTCATTGGCCGACACCAATGAAATGGATCTGAGTTGCTCCTCCCCTATCGATGGAAATTCACCACCACTGCAGCTAGCGGATGTTGAGTGCAACAGCCACTCAACGAGTCAGATTTCATCCCCTGTGGAGTGCGCACATTCGCTGCCGGTTAACAACCCATTATTTCATTTTTTTTATTCGAGCCGCTTGTCACCAGTTAAGTTTTCGGAGAGTTTTCAAATATCTAATAAGAATCGAAGTGCTTGTAACTAAACTTCCGCAATGCTTGGTGGCGGCAGCATTTGGTCTTGATCTTGCATTGGTGGAGTCTCCAATTCTTCTGTGAGCTGACCATTTAGCAATTCATTGAAGTGCACTTCCCATCGGTCCAGAATGCCTTTAGGATCGGTGATCAGATTACCCCCTTTATCCTTGCAGTAAGTGCAGCGTGGTGTGTACTGCGTCATACTGCGAATTATTTGGTAGAACATCCGCGCCTGGTGCGGACCTCGTTCTCTACTTTTCTCTATTTCACAGACAAGGTTTTTTCCATGCACTTTTCTTTTGTCTATGAAATCTTTTTTCAGATTTTCGGAGCTCTTTGTATTTCTCCTCGCGTACCCGCGTCTTATGAGGCTGCTGCATTGCCCGGTATGTAGCATTCTTACGTTCAGTCGCTTGTTTGCACTCATCATCAAACCAGTCGCTCCGATCTCTACGACTACTGCCTAAGATGGAGTTGGCAGACAGTATTCTTAAGGCGTGTCCATTTCTCTTCTACGCCCGGGATTCTGGCCTCGGGACTTACTCTCCCTCCATCGAGCTCTTCGAGGACGAGTCCTAGCGCATGGCTAAAGGTGTTACTGGTATTCTCATTGCGTAAGGCAGCCGTATTGATTCGAACTTGATTCGCGTATGCAGTACGTCTCCGTAAGGCAATTTGCGCTCGGAAAACTGTACCAACTAGGTAGTGATCGAGTCGACGTTGGCACCACGATACGTTCGTACCGTCATCAGGCTCAAGGAGTGGCGACGATCTATCAGCACGTGGTCAATTTGGTTGCGACTGGCTTCATCAGGTGATACCCAGGTGGCTTTGTGGATATCTTTACGCGTCATACTGCGGATTATTTCGTGGAACTTCCGCGCCCGGTGCGGACCTCCCGCTCTACTTTTATCTATTTCACAGGTTTTTTTTCCAGGCACTTTTCTTTTGTCTGTGAAGCCTTTTTTCAGATCTTCTAAGGTCTTTGTATTTCTCCTCGCGTACCCGCGTCTTATGAGGCTGCTGCATTGCCCGGTATGCAGCATTCTTACGTTCAGTCGCTAGTTTGCACTCATCATCAAACCAGTCGCTCCAATATCTACGACTACTGTCTAAGATGGAGTGGGCGGTACTAATGACAGTATTCTTAAGGCGTATCCATTTTCTTTTCTACGTCCGGCGTTCTGGCCCCAGGACTTACTCTCCCTCCATTGAGCTCTTCGAGGGCGAGTCTTAACGCATGACCAAAGGTGTTGCTGGTGTTCTTATTGCGTAAGGTAACCGTGTTGATCCGAACCTGATCCGCGAATGCAATACGTCTCCTTAAGGCAATCCATGCTCGGAAAACTGTACCAACAAGATAGTGATCCGAGTCGACGTTGGCACGTCGGTACGTTCGTACCATCATCAGGATCGAGGAGTGGTGGCGGTCTATCAAAACGTGGTCAATTTGGTTGCGAGTGGCTCCATCAGGTGATACCCAGGTGGCTTTGTGGATATCTTTACGCGGAAACCTAGTACTCGCAAAGACCAAGTTTTTTGATGCTGCCAGTTCGATGACTCGTAGTCCATTGTCATTAGTGTTCTCATGCAAACTATGGGAGTCTCCGTAGTGCCTAAAAACCGGCTCCCGACCTATTTTCGCATTCAAACCACCAAGAGCGATTTTCACATCGTATCTTGGGCAGGTATTGAGGGCCCGTTCGACGTTTTCGTAATATTTTTCTTTTTCGTCCTCAGAGGACTCCTCTGTAGGTCCGTGAACGTTTATAAGGCTTATGTTCTTAAACTTGCCTCGCACGCGAAGAGTGCATAACCTTTCGTTTATTGCGTTAAAGTCGATAATGGCAGGCTTCAGTTTTTGGCTGACTAGAAAGCCTACTCCGACCACATGGTGTTTTGCATGATAGCTGTAATAAATGCCATACTCGTTTCTTTGAATAACACCACTTCCCGTCCATATTATTTCTTTAATGCTGTTATATCAGCCCTATATTCGGACAGGGCATCGACTAGCTGCTGTGCAGCTCGAGCTCTGTATAGTGAGCGGACGTTTCATGAGAAAATTCTCAAATCGTTTAACTATTTTCGTTTCCCTGGTCGTCGTGGTGTAGCCGGTCCATACCCGAGGCTTGTTAAATTTGCCGTAATAATTCATTTTTACGAGCCTGGTTATTAGCCTTGAGCCAACCCTTCTCAGGACGTCGCTGCATGCATTGGTTCACTACTTGATGAGTGCCAAAGTAGCTATCCAGGGGTGTTATGTGGAGACTGCATGTCAACTTGGATTGAACAGGGACAAGGATCATCCTGGCCTTCACCGGGTTGAAAGCAATTAGAGATTTTGCTCTGTATGTACGCTTATAGCGTTTGCAACGGTAGTGAAGAACGTATGATTCGAACTGACACTATGGCGGTTAGAATCACTAAACATTGAACCAAGCTCAACACATCAGGCCACTGCCGTGTGTACGAATTCGATTTCTAAACTCAAGTACACTCAACTGATGTGGAATTGTTATGTTATCGCTATGGTATACAGCTTTGATGCTTTGCTTATTCGAATTTCCTTTCGGTGTTCTTCACTATTTGCTTGTATATTTTGTGTGTATCTGTTAGAAACGTTCCACGCTCCCATCCCTCTTTTCTCAATCTAATCAACACCAAAGTTGAATTTCATTCTGTTTTGGGAAAATCTGCCTCCTTTTTTATAATAATAAAATATTGTATGCCAGAGTTTAAAATATGCCAGAACAGTTGGCAAGATGAACATTGTATAAATGACAAAATGAAGCTACCACTGAAATGATGAAAAAATGCATAAAATGATATTGACTAATTCCCAAGTTAGCGGATATATAGTACGCACTTCAAAAAGAGGAAAATGAAATACTTTGCGTGATTATGTATTTCTATATCATTTTAATCATTAGATATTCAACATATTACCTCTCGATCTTTTTGCCAAGGGCATCTTGCTTTGGCATTTAAATTTATTACAAAATCTCTTGCGTGTGCATTTTGTAAGAAGAAAAAAAAATCATATTTCTAAGTCAACCAATATGTACCGGTAGTGCTGTGACGGTTCCTTCGAACGCCACTGCTTACCTTCCCATCAATTAGTCGAAAACGTCCACCTAGAGCATCCAAAAACCATAAAACAAGTTTTGTGGCAGTTCCATTGAACGCCACTACTTACCTTCCAACCTATTATGAAGAAACTGTTTCCTAGCGCACTAAAAACCCTGGAATACAATTATTTACCTTTTCCATTGTTTGCTCAAACCTTCGCCTAAAGTATCTAAACCTATAATTTTTGCTAAGGCAATTACATTAGCACCAAACAGATATTTCCCCCAAGGGCATGATCGGTTGAAACGCATCATGTGCCTAAAAAGTAATTCGGTCGTAACATCAAGCAACCGACCAAAAACTTGAACGACACCAATGCTAATACCATCCAATAAATGCCGCCACACACGTGCACGACGTATTTTAATACTTAACCCGTCACAGCAAGTTTTGTCCAACCAACGAAACTTGCTCACCTATCTCGCGCCCAGACGTCGAGAGCAAATTCTGGGTAGGCCACCAGCATCGATACGACGGCACAATCATCGTTGTGCGAGTGTCTTGTTCACTGATGGCATATGTCGCCCCATATACGGGCAAAATGATCATGCACCTCTGTCTATACAAAGTTTTGCCCAGCTGCAAATCATTGCTCATGGTGTTCCCCCCATTGATTTGGTTTATCCATGGTCCGCATACTCGTGGACACACACCATGAGCAACAGAAGCAAACATCGTGTATGTTTCGCGCCCTTTTTGCTAGGGCCAATGCATAGAAAATCATCCCCTATTGGTCGACGAGCAAAAGATGAAATTTTATTTCTTGAAATTAACGAATCTTAAAACAGATTCTGTGGAGGCAGGTCGTGTTCTCCACGTAAAACGTCGAGTTGAGGGCAACTGCTGCATCATTTCACCGAGAATACCATTTGTTACGGACCATGCCTGTTTTGAACTCAGCATGTATTCTATTACTCCAGCCGGAGTAACTGTCCGTCTCGTATGTCTCTCCAAAATCGTCCGTGCGGTCTAGAATCTCACGCACTCTGTGAGTACGTGTTCCGCATTTTATATTTTGCCTTCGCAATACAAGCAGTATGGGTGATTCACATGCTTATACTTGTGCAAGTATTGCCGAAAGCATCCATGTCTTGATATTAGCTGAGTCAAGTAGTAATTCAGCTCGCCATGTTTTCTTTTCACCCATGTTTCTATATCAGGTGTCATGGTGTGGGTCCTTCTTCCTTTGGTGGAATAATCTCACCTTCGTTGCCATTCTCTTAGGCTTGAGAGCTCTAACTGCGGCCGCATTCTCCGACGATTCTCTTGGGCGAACCTATGAAATGCAGCGTGTTCTTTAGCTGCAATGTCAGGTGGCGTCCTCTCGGCCAAAATATTTATAGCATCTGCGGATACCGTTCGAAATGCACAGCATACTCTTAGTGATGCCAGTCTATGCGCTGAGTTCACTCCCCTCATGTATGACTTATACTGTGCGGCTCCTGCCCATATGTGAGCTGCATACATTATAGTGGAGGTGTTGACACTGGTTATGAGTTTCCATATGTGGGGCCGGGGTCCTCTAACATTGGGTAGCAGTTTCGCCAAAACTTTGCAGACTCTTGCCGTTTGATAACGTCTTCACTGTGTATTATTTTTTTTTTTGTTTTTATTGTGAATTTATTTTAATGACTGTTAATTATCCTGGAAGAAAACGAGTATTGAAACGATGCGTTGTGTTGAAGAGAATGAAAAGTGTGTTTTAATCTCATTTGACTAGTTTTGGACCGACCACAGTCGGGAAGTGCGTTGCTCGCCATTGAAATTCCTTGACGTCTATCCTTTTTCTACCTCTTCATCAGTTGATCCGCCATTATTAATGATGTGTCGTTTCATTGCATTACGATAGACGCGATTAGAGTGATATAGAAAAGCCCATCGACAAGATGCCCAGTAAAATCAGTGTGTCTCGAAGCAGCGACTGTTTACAGAAGTCAAATGTTTCAAACTGTAGAAGAGCATCCACGGCAGTTGCATTTCACAAATCAATCTTCAGCTCCATTAATAACAAAGCAGAAACCGAAATCTCCGGGGTAACACAGTGGGCGATAGTGAACCCGTCCTCGTAGCTCACTGTTCTTGATGCTTTGTCGAGAACACATCGAAAAAATAAATAACCATTAAAACATGCCGTGTCAAAGTATTGTATTATAGTGCATTTTCAAGAACGATATTGTAGATTACCTTGAGTTCGAGATGGCACTCGATCGGTCTTTTAATATTCCTTCCTTAGGTAACGTTTTTATCATTCTGTCATCCTCCCGTCTCTTAGATTTAGCTTTTGATGGCCCATTTTTAAATAGACTGATCAAAAATGATCCCAGATTAAATATTTTTTCCCATCACTTCCATTAAAAAATCTCAACAATGGAATGCAGAAAACTAGAATTTACCTATTACAATAAAAGGCTAATGTATTGTATTCTTTCCCATTTACAGACGACATACTACGACCCAAAAAGAAAATTAAGTTAATCCAGCAGAATTCCTTGGAAATTACAGAAAGCGATGCTACTAGTACAAGTAAAATGGAGGCATCGACATCTGAAAATATTAGCCCTATCTCATCAGTAACAATTAGAACAAAAAAAGAAGAATCTCCTGGTCTGGTTTTAATTGATAGTAATACATCGAAGGCATCTGATTCAACATCCATTAGCTCATCAAATGCTAATGAAGGTGAAAAACCATTAGACGAAAGCAACGATGCTGATGATGAAGAAGACGATGACGAAGTTAAAGAAACACGCAAGCAAAAAGATCTCTTAAGAAAATCAGTTCAGGATAAAATTGCAGAAGAGCTCATCAAGGAAAAGCAATTATTACGTACTATTGAAAATTATATCAAATCAATTCTTGATCTTATCCAAGACGAAGACATGTCTCAGGACGAAGCTTCTCCCGACAATAGACCCCCACCGGCATCAACATCTGAAACACCTGACACTGATTCATGCATTTATGACGAAGAAAAAATGAATAACGAATAGCCGGAGGGCTCTGATAAACATCATATTCGTAGTTATCATAGAATCGAATTATATTAAGTCGGCTCATAAATATGAATTCGAATATTCTCCGGAAAATGTGAGAAATATAAAGGGAAAATGAAAACAATATATCTTCATCGATACAACACCATCTATGGACATGTTTGTTATGTTTGCCCTGAAATCTTGCTTGTTTTCCTGTTTTGATGAGTACAGAAACTTAAAATAATGCTAAGGGAAAAGTGTATTATCAACTAAGTTATTTATTATATAAAAGAAATTCATATGAGAGGGCTGAGATCCGACCTTTACACATAGTACTGACATGTATTTGTTACATATATTTTTTATTTTTATTTTAAATATAATTTTAATATTTTCGTCATTTACAAGCAACCCATTTTATAATAGATAATATAAGCGAATTTACGAATGAAAGAGATAAGAGTGCGCGCACGAGCGAGATTACGTTATCATTTGAATCTTTACCGTATTCTATAGATATACCTATTTTTTCTAAACAAAAACAAAGAGAAATGGAAATACAGTGAAGGTTTTCACTATATGAAACTGCTTTCACAGAAACGATTACTTTTTAAATAAACCGTTGATATAAAACAAAAACCTATTTGGCCTGTATTCTATGGGCCACTTCTAGAATGCACTTATATAAGTTTAATAAATATATAAACTATTTAACAGAATTATTATAAATGTTTTTTTTTATTATTATTATTTATACAATGATGTAAGAACAAATAAATTTAATTTAGAAAAATCGAATTTTCATTCGCCATCGATTGATATGTAAAATTATTGCCACGACTTTTTCTTATACTTACCATACGTCAGTAGTACTGCTCTTGTTCCGTGCTTGTTGATCGCCTTTGTTGCGTGACTGTCTATGGTCCTTCGAATTTCTTTTCGTTTGGACTGTGCCATTCGGTGTTGACCGCGGAGATCGGAGATCAGCATTATTAAGCTGATCTCGGGTCTTATACTTACCATACTTCAGGCTTTTATTGGGTTGAGGAAAAACGGCAACGGTTGACACCATCTGGCAACTTTGTTTTTCACAGATAGCAATTCAACTGATTTGTTGTAACAATTTTATTGAAATTGGTGCGTCGTCGTAAAAATTATTGCAAAGCAAAAATGAGTGAAATTTCAACAAAAAAAAAACATTATTATGTGGAATTGAATTGAAGAATGCGACACAGTCACATGAAAAGGTTTGTGATGTTTATGGTGAAGATATTCTATTGCAGTCAACTGCTAGTAAATATTTCGATTGCTTCCGTTCTGGAAATTTCGATGTGAAAAACGCTCCCCCCTCTAGTTGTCACCTATCTTAGAGGAAGTCAATGGAATTGTAGATACCCACATGGTGCAACGTTGCTAGAAAACTAGAGATGAAGCAGAAGATAGATTAAAACCAATTATGTAGATCTGGTTTATTTTTTCTAGAGCGTTTTTATGTACACTTAGATAGTTATCCTTAAAACTCGTGGTGCGAGAAGTATCTTACAATTAGAAAATTGAAATCAATTCCACGTATTTGTCCCACGTCACCTATTGATTACTATTACTACTATTTATTGGCCTGTAAGAACCCGGAAATTCATGACCTCACCGACTCGACTCCGCCATCGTCCCCTGTCCTGTGCACTATCATTCCACGCTTGACCAGCCGATCCGATTTCCTCGGGGTCAAACCCAACATTGTCCTTTCATCTTCGTCGCGGCCATCCTGTCGGTTTCTTTCCCGTTGGTCTACCGTCAAGAATTCTACGCACGGTCTTATCGTTGCCCATTCGCACCACATGTCCGGTCCATCTTAATTTTCCCGACCTGATTACTCTCACTATTGTATGTTCGCGGTATAGCTCTTCCAATTCGTGGTTGTGGAGTTTCCTCCATTGTCCTGCCTCCTCGTCATATTTACCGCCAAAGATACCCCTTAAAACTTTATTCACGAATACGCTGAATTTGTGGTAAAGCTCTTCCAATTCGTGGTTGTGGAGATTCCTCCATTGTCCTGCCTCTTCATCATATTCACCGCCAAAGATTCCCAAATACGCAGAATTTGTTTTCTTCCCGTTTTGTGAGAGCCCATGTTTCGCATCCGTATAGAGCAATCGGCATGATTATGGTTCTATAGATACGGAGCTTTATATTACGTGATAACAGTTTGGATTTCAGTAGTTTACTGACTGTGTGCCAACAAGCGTTGCCGCAATGCATTCTTTTTTTAATTTCCTTCGACATTTCGTTACTGGCCGTCAGTATCGTTCCCAGATTTTAAACTTTTTCAAATAGCTTGCCTCTGACGTTTATATGTGTTCCCTGAGGTCCACCTGCTCTCGCCGTAATCATGATTTCACAGTTTTTACTAACATTCTCTAGATTATCGCCCAGAACGGCGATGTCATCCGCATACGCGAGCACTTGTGTGACCCCGTTCAGGGGTGATCCGGCCGTGCTGTCGTCTTGTACCTTTCTGATGACATACTCGAGCACAAGGTTAAAAAGACACGGTGAGAGGCCATCCCCCTGTTTTAGTCCGTTCCGGATTTCCAATGGTTCTGAGCGATGGTTTTCTATTCTAACTCGCCCTTTGTTCTCGTTCTTGCAAATTTGAATGAGTGCGGCATATTTTTACGGGATTCCCAGCTCAACTACAATATGGTAGAGTCTTTGTCTTGCGACTGAGTCGTAGGCTTTTTTGAAGTCAACGAACCGTCTCTCCGTATTCCCACTTCTTTTTCAGTGGTTGGCTTACTGTGAACATTTGATCGCTCGTTGACCGGTTCCTACGGAATCCGCATTTATGGTCTCCCAGTATTTCTTCTGCGTACGGTGTGATTCTCGCCAGTATGACATTTGTTAGTATTTTGTATGTGGTTGGGAGCAATGATATTCCTCTGTAGTTTTCGCAGTCAGATCTGTCGCCTATTGAGGTATTCCATTCTTCCGGAGTGACTTCCTTATCCCATATTGTTTTGATGAAATTGTGGATCTTTCAAGCGGTTGCCTCTCCTCCATGCTTCACAAGCTCTGTCGGCATGCAATCAACTTCGGGAACCTTGTTGTTATTCAATCAACTTATTACGTCTACAACTCCGTTGAAAGAGGGCTCTGGGATCTGAGGCTCAATGAAAAATTGGAAAGGAAGATATCTTCCAACCAACTATAGGTAAAGATAGCCTACACGACGTTTCAAATGATAATGGTATTTGAATTATCATGTTCGCAGCGTCAAAAGATCTGGTTGTGAAAAGTACGATGTTCAGGGACAAACAAATCTATAAAGCCACATGGATATCACCTGACGGCGTAACGAGTAACCAAATTACCCTTCCTCATAGATAAAAGACACCGCTCGAATATCCTTGACGAAAGATCATATAGAGGAGTAGATTGCGACACCAAACTCATATGGGTCGTCACGCTGAAGTATGCTGAAGTCAACGCAGAAAGATACACGACGATTCGGAAAGAGACAATGAGACTCTTCAAATGCAAAAAACGCGAATGGGAGAAGACTCGGAGGTGTGTATGCCGGCATAAACTCAATTAGAAATGGCTACCGATGGAGAGCGAAAATAATTCTAGACACCAACGGTTGTCGGGTCACAGAAACAAACAATATCGTGACAAGATGGAAGCAGTACTTTGAAAACCTGGTCAATGTGCGCACCCATCAACCACAAATAAACGCACCAGACGTGTGGGGGGCGATGTCCCGACGCCTGCACGGGCGAGAGTTCTACCTCGTCCCCACAATCACAACACCGCTCCGCTGCTGATCGTTCTCCTAGAGCAAGCCAAAACTAACGAAAGAAAACGCACTGTTCACCCGAAAGAAAAGAAAAGCAACCAGACTCAACACAGCGTCCGCTAAATGAAACACTAAAAATCTAACGTATTTAAAGTTCTCTTTATTATCATATTGTGATGGCATCCATGATGCCGCGAGAAAAATTCGAATTAAGATTCAGTTGTCAATTCACACGTTCTTAATTGATGCGCACTGGTTTTATATTTAAACTATTCATCTCCGAACAACTCTGTACCTCGCGGACTCGGCTACACTCGGGGGATGAAAATCGCACGACTTTGTATGTTTTAAAAAGGTTCTTTTTATTCGCAACAAATCTTACTGCATTTAATTAGATTACTGATTAACTGAACTATTAGACACCATGATATTTACGCACCCCCGGCGATACGGGGAGCGGAAGACGAACCGTCCGAATCGGTGGTTGGAATACGACTTAGCGAAATACATTCGCTAATGGGGTGAGTTCCCTCGAGAGAGAAAGTGTTTCTCTCATGGTGAAAACAAGGGAGAAGGATTTCGCTGGTGAGGTCCTGTGGTGGTGTGCGTGTAGTTGATTGTGGAGATCACGGTGCCTATCCATGCGGTGAAACAAAGGAAAAACGAGATGCATTGTTTTACTCATGCGCAAGCATCATGAGAAACGAAGCGGACAAAAAAAAGGAAGATGGACAAAAGGCATTATGGTGTGCATTGCAGTTGAATAAATAAACTGCTAGTCATCCGCGAAATGGTGCTAAAAGCAAATTGGATGTTTATGGCATCTCCGGCTGCAGTAAAAACCGGGTTCGTGTTTGCATTAGGAAATGCTGGAGAATTTGTTTTCGCTGATAATGCCTAGGATGCGGTGATTGCTTGTCGATTGAACAAACGAATCGCTGGTCGGTTTATTGCAGCTGGGTAAATAGCCGTGTTGCTATTATGCTGGTGATGCTAAAGCAATTTAGGTATACGATGGGTGGTCGTGTACCGTATCTTGCTGAACGAAAAGAGATCGAATTTTTATGCATGTTTACATGCGAAGGAAATCAGTTTATGGCACTAGCGTGTATTTGCTTTTGTCCCTTGGACAAAGGGTCTGCAAGATATGTGCATGTGGGAAGATTAGGGTGCACATGAGGGACAAAATTGCTTGGCAGACAATGGTGCCGGAATAGTTTTCCTGCGAATTCTAGTGATACATTGGATTATGAATGCTAAGAATTCTTTGTTGGGAACATTTTTGCCGATGAGTTGATGCACGGAAAAATGCCCTTCTAGGTGAAATTCTTTTTACAGGTGCTAAATGTAATTAGCAGCAATTAGCAATTATGAAACAATGGAATTTGAGGGGCTTCAGCACAGGAAGCTTGGGGGTTAATTGGGCAAGTAGGCAGTGGAGTTTTCGGAACCGCCACAGACGTACGTCTGAACCTCACCTATCGATTAAGTCAATTCAATATGCGAAAAAGCGAACTCGTTCGGTTAAAAGGCTGCTCTGGTGCTGCGTGCTACTTGGGGGATTCTGTCTGAATCTGTATCCATGTTAATTAAAGTCTTTATTTCGTTACGAGGAGGCGGACATCAGTACAGCCAAGGCTTTGAGTATGGGAACAGCACAGTCGGTAAATGTAGAAGTTGGCTATCGAGGTCATACTGGATGCTGAAAGAATGCAGGGTGGAGCAGGTGGTCGTACAATGCACATTTTCAAATACCATAAATACGGTAGATTAACCGAATTACGTATGACGGGCTGCGTCAGACAAGAAAAGAGTTCGCAAATGTAAAGATCTCAGAGCTATCCTCGTCCATTTGGATCCCACTGGTAGAACCTCAAGTAAATCCACGACAAAATCAAGCTTTGAGCTGAGCATTGCTGGACAAGTTTCTTCAAGAATATTGAAAATACAGCATATCCTTGACACGATTAATGCGGTGAGAGGAACTTTCCTATTGGTGAATTTTCCCTATCTCGTTTTAAATATCAAGTGATTTGGCATTATCTGCCTCACAGCCACCGAAATACCAGCTACGTAACCTGCCAATCAGTCTATATGAACTCAAAAAAGAATCTCCGTATTCTTAACGCACATGTACACAAACAGGTAATAGAAAGTTGTGGAAACTGCTACACCCAAATTAGTTATAGCAAAGAATTTAAACATTTCAAACGGTCCCCAAGGCCATTGTGCCGCCTAACCCCACAGAATGACGTCTCATAGAAGTGAAGTTCTATTAAGCAACACGTAAACACCGTCCATATCTAAAATTCCAAAAGTAGAATAAGGTCTGAAGAACTCGAACAGCTGAATCGGAATATGAAAGTAAATAGCCACACGTGGTCACGGCACGTATAATTGTTATGACCGGCGACGCGTTCTTCAGAAGAACAATCTCGACGTTTGGGCGCCTCAAGAATTGACGGAAAGAATTTAATATTCCGAATTTCAAGCCATTTTTTAACGTGTATGGTAAAGGTGATGAGAGCACTTACGGTCAACAAAAAACAATTAAAACGGTGTTAAGGCCAGGATAGGCAAGATTATTGAAATAGTGGGATTATCAGCCACTATGAACTAACACCACTTGATCAAACTATGTGTTCGAGTCTCGACTGCCAGCAATTTCTGCAGCTAGGGAATTAAAGAAGGAAATTTAAAAAAAAAGGTCTGCAATACACCGTATTGTGCTGACATTGCATAGTCAGATTATGATTTGTTTCGAATTCTGCACCAAAATGTTTATAGATTATAGTTTTTTACAGAAACGGGTGTACGAAAAAGGATTTTGAGGTACCCCACAGTGCGAGCGGAACAAGGGTTAAAGAATAAGGAAGAGATATCGATATATATACTTTGGCTTTGAGCGCCCAGATATTTCAACGACAGAGGAAACGAAAAGCTCCCGCTTCACTTTTTCAAAGATAAACTCCGGGTTAGGGGGGACTAATAAAGAGACGGATTTTGAAAGCAGAAGTGCTGAGGCTGAAGTCAAAGAAGGAGAGGCAAGAGTTGGCACTCCGCGACAATCGCAAGATGGGTTCGTTTGACCTATAAAAGGTTCTCTTGCACGGGCAAGAGAAGAGGGGTGACAAAATAAGATTTCCAAATATGCGGAATTCAAGTTCAGGTGCAGGTTATATATCATTGAGAGCGGTAGAGAAAGAGTGGAGAAGAATTTTTTTTAAAAAGACTCGGGAAACCATCTGGGTCGAGGCTGAACTCCTCTTTAAGTTGATTTAATTTATCTTCAACTTGGTGTTGTTGGAAAAATTGAGAAATGAAAGGGCCAAGGAAGAGGCGAACCTATAGCGCCGAGTGGGTGCCCCGAGATGCCATCAAATAACTGTTGCAGTTATTTTTGAACTGTTGCAGGTTGTAACGCACCGGGAACCCTCACGTGGGAAGGGAGTTCCACAGCTTCCCCGCTCTGTAACGGAACGACTTCTGATGCAGGGATGTTCGCGCCGTCGGGAGATGAACCACAAACGGATGCGATCCGTCGGATTGTCTTGTGGAGCGCATATAAACCGAATTGCGTGGAACAATACCAAGAATCTCCGAAGAACAGCACCCGTGATAATATCTGTAAAACAGACAGAGGTCGGCTATGCGCCTTCGATGTGATAGCGACTGTAGTCCCGACGTCAGCCCCGAGTCCCCGATCAGGCGAATCGCTCGACTCTGTATGCTCTCAAGTAGGTTGAGGGTATGTTTAGGAGCAGAGTATGGTTTAGGAGCAGAGTTCCAAACAGAGTTCCAATATTCGAGCGCGGGTGTAATTTGGGATTTATATAGGAGAAGAAGTTGGGCCGGAGTAAATATTTCTTGGCTGTAAAAAGATAACTCAGTTTTCCTGTGGCTGACCTGGCGATACTCGATACGTGTTTATGCCATGATACATTCCCACAGACCGTGACGCCGAGCAATTTCAAACTTTCCCCAGCCTCGAGGGCCCGGCCATTCAATCACAGATGTCCATATATCGGTTATAAGTGTCAAAAGGTCACCCGTGGCCCGCCTGCCACAGAATCCGTATTGACGATCATTCAGGAGTCCGTTGCACTCCAAATACTTAACCAACTCTGCATTGATGACTTTTTCCATTACCCTAGATAAAATAGACAGTAATGCTATCGGACGGTAATTTTGTGGGAGACACTGAACTCGAGCGATTTTCCAGCAGGCAGGAAAGGTCCTCCGTGCATAAGATAAGCGGAAGAGTCTGCCAAAAACCGCCGATAGCTCTGGAGCACAGTTCTTAAGGACTATTGCTGGTAGTCCGTCCGGGTCGGTTGCCTTCCTACAATCCAGTTCACGTAGTATGCGTTGAATAGTGCGCGGACGAAATCTCACACCCCGCATGGAAGACCGTACCTGCGAGATCACAGGTGGCTCCAAAAGGCCGGGATCGAGGTTTGAATTCGCGGAAAATAACTTCGCGAACACATTAGCTTTATCCTTTGAATTCGTGACTAACATCCCACTGTCTGTCACCAACGGGGGAAAAGAGGAGGAAGCGAAGTTACTGCTGACAGATTTTGCCATTGACCAGAAGGAGCGCGAACCATTTGGGCACCGAAGGAGCTTATTGATCACCCTGTCGTTGTGAGCCTTCTTCGCGGTATCAATCGCCTGGTTGCACGCGTTTCTAATTCTAACAAAATTCGTTCTGTTAACATCGGTGGGATTGGAGCGCCATTGCTTAAAAGCTCTATTTTTTGCCGCTGTAATCAGCTGGCACTTTTTGTCAAACCAAGGTTTATCAGACGAACTTCGTTTGATGAAATGTGGAATATACATCTCCATCCCCAGAAAAATAATCTCTGATACCGACTCCACACATGCGTAAACATCGGAGTTTCCGAAGCACACCTTGGACCATGGAAAGGATGCGAAGAAATCTCGCAAATCGTCCCAGTTAGCGGCCCCATACTTCCATACATGGCGAAGCTGCCTAGGCCGGTTGTTTGCTTGATATGCAAGTGCTTGCCCGACAGATACCAAGCAGTGATCTGAGTTTCCCAGTGGCGCAGAAATCTCTACGGTATAAATACTTAGTTCGGATGTCAAAAACAGATCCAGGGTGTTTGCATAATCGCCTCGGGCATCCGGCACTCGCGTTGGCTCCCCCAAGAGTTGAGTCAAGTTGTGGCTTACCGCAAACATCTGCGCCAGCCTCCCAGCCTCGTCGGTTCTGTTAGAATGTAACAACCAGCCGGAATTGTGCACATTAAAATCACCAAGGACAACAATTTCAGAAGCTGGGTGATTGATCTGTATCCAGTCGAGGATATGTGAAAGATGTCCGAAAAATGTCCCTAGTAGATCGTCATTCGGGGAGCGTTAAAGACAACTTAACTTATAATTCTAGTGATACAATTGTTTACATGTATACATTACACATTTTTCAAACATACTGTATGTGCGAACAACTATTTCAATATTATAGGTTTTAATATTAACAGTTTTCCTGGAAAAGGTCAAAAAACCAGGATTATTATTTTTTTAATTTAATCTAATTTAATATTTAACTTAATCTAGGAATCTAGGGATTGATGGTTAAGGAGGTAGCTTGGCTTGGGATATGGTCAGTTAGCGGTCTCGGGTGGGGTAACACTTTCCGGTTGTTCGATAAAACGCAGAATGTTGGAGAATGGTTGTATGTTAAAGTATTTGAACTGATTGGGTGCCAGCTCGATGTTATTGTACACTATCTCGTTGGAGTTGTGGCGCATATTTCACTTGTGCACCTGCACGGGCGCGGATTCAGTAAAATACCCACTGCTGAAAAGTCAAATCACCCAACAACAAGAGAGGACGCAACGAATAAAAACACGATAAATTGGCTGCAATGTTTCTTTATTGAGTTAATCCTCCACACAGTTTTCTTTATTTAAAATGTCTTAAGGTGATATTAATAGCGGCACTCTATAATACAACTCTTTACAGTTTCCAAGTGTAACTCGCGATACAGTTTTTTATTTAACACCACGTCAATGAGATTTTTCGATTCTAAAAGCACCAGAACTCCGAAATAAATTCTAAGACGCGACCGCACTCAGACATGTGTATCCGACGGGGGATGACATTTGACTCTAAGATGCAACTCACATCCATCAGATTCAATGGTGGTGAATTGCCTCGATGGAGAAGGAGCAAAACGATCAACTTGGCGGCGGCCAATCGTGATCAAGCATGGGACAATTTTCCTATAACGTATAGGCAAGTTCGATGCCCTGCAATGCAGACAATGATCAACGGACACCTGACCAAACAATGTACGATCATCAGGGGCCGCGGCGATGCGGCCATAGATCGTTGATGATGTACGCATAGGAACGAAAATAGGTTTTTGCTACAAGGTAAACAAAAACGCTATTTCACAGGTCCAATGATGGGATGCACAATGTTCATGATGTGCCTATGTTGCAAAGGGTCGTCATTGTATTTACTTAAGATTCCAGGGAAATGCCGTTATAGGCCATATCTGCTGGTGACGATAGTTCCACCAGAGATTGGGAATCTATTTGCTTTAGCGGAATGGCTCTATAGCAGAATAGGGAAAATTGTTCATGGACGTTAAGTCCACAGAAAACTCAGCGACGGTGGCTATGGGTTATTTATTTGGGTTAGATGATGGGTCTTCATGGGGCATGAACGTGGGTAAACAAATGATCATGTTCATGCCTAAATCAAATGCTCGGTTGTATAGTGATTAGGAAATTGGTCGCAACTCAGCGAACCTTAGGGGATAGATAAGATATACAATTATGTATGGTAGAGGGGAATATCTTTTGCAGGTGTGCCCGCAATACGCTGGCCAGCGTTTGTTTATCGTTAATTGATGACAAGCTGAGCCGATAGGAGATGTAAACTAGTTCATGGAGTATGAACCAGATAAGTTCGGAATTATGTATGCCATCGGAGAGATGTCCTTTCAGGTATGAAAAAATGGAGCTTACGTTGCCCAAAATTGCAGGTAGGTATCGTGTCTTGTGGGTGAGGGAAAAGACAGGTTATATTGAGGAAGTGGGTGGTTCTAGGAGAAGACTTTAAAGAACCCCCACAGAGTCATTAACCAATCTTCCAGAGGTGAAGAGAGTTCTGATGTGGAGACAATTCAAAATAGTGAGCCCTGTTATCTAGAGGAGTTGGTAGTAGTACAGTTATTATGGGGCTGGGATTATTTGCGAGGTTTTCAATAAATTTGATAGACAGCTCTAGGAAGCGTCTATCGAGACGGTTAATATTACCGGGATTGTATAGCAAGCTGTTATTGTAATATTTGTAAGAGTTGGGCTGTCGGTTTAGGCTAGTGTCGAGCCTGTAGTGCGTAGCTTCTCCATTTGGGCTGGTGTTATATGATACCAGAGTGGACATGCATATGTGAGTGTGGGTCTGATTATTTGTTTATAGATGAGCAGTTTGACTTTGTGAGAGAGACCGTTGCGTTTCCACATCACTCTTCTACAGAGATTCAGTTGTATTGTGTCTTTACGTAAAGTATTTTTAATGTCGGTGGAGAATGAAAGGTCATTGGAAAAGGTTATTCCTAGATATTTTAAAGTTTTAGAAGGTTTTATCTGGGTGTTATTTAGTTTGAGTCTAATTTTGTTGTAGGTGCGCCTTGTGTTGTTTGTGCAGTGATCATTTTTACCCTTAAACACTATAAGTTGGGTTTTATCAGGATTTAGGTGAATTTTCCATTTATTGAAGTATGTTGATAGATTTGGGAGGAAGTTATTAATGCGGTTCTTGCCTCTTTTACAAACTTTCTGCTGGAGTAGACTATGGTGTCATCAGCGTAATTCAACATTACGGTATTGGATAATTGAGGCTGCGGTATGTCTGAAGTATAGAGGAGGTATAATAGTGGTCCAAGTATTCAGCCTTGCGGAACCCCTGCGGTTATATTATACTATTGGGAGAGAGAAGAATTTATTTTGACCATGAATTTCCTACCAGAGAGGTAGGAAGCGAGAAGTTTGGTGGTGTGGGTGTTTAATCTAAATATGTAGTGCAGCTTGTAAAGCAGCCCGGAGATCCAAACACAGTCGAATGCTTTCAATATGTCGAGAGAGATACAGACTGTAGGGCTTTGGTTTTAAAGATTAGTTGTGACATCGTGCGTTAGTTTTAACAGAGCATAACAGGTGGAGTGTTGTGAGCGAAAGTCAAACTGGGAATTTTGGATTAATAGCATTGTCATTAGCAACTGAAAGGAGATTTCGATATAACTTGCATTCCAGTATCTTGCTTAATAATTGCTTGGGTCTTTGGAAGGACTAGACTTATTGATAGGAACTATAACCGTGGTTTTCCAGTTATCTGGGAAATGTGATGCGTTAATTATGTGGTTGAGAAGAACGAGAATAGGGACTAGATTTGATGGGAGAAGTCTTTTGTAAAGAAAGTTTGGAATTACATCTAAGCTTGTCGAGTTTTTGTTGTTGCGTGATGTTATAAATTCAGATAATTGGCCTGCTGTTAGGGATGATGCATTATCCAGACGATGTGGCGCTTTGTTTGTTTCGTTGAATTCCGCGATGAAAGGGGTGACTATTTAAAGAACGCGACGAAAAGATTAGCAATATTTTGGGGTTGAAGTAATCGAGTTATAAGAAAGATACGTGGGATGGACATCAAATTTGCGTTTGTAATTAACAAAATCGTAAAAAAGTCTTGGAGGCGTTAATGGAATTGGTTCATATTTTAATAATATAATTGTAGTAGAGGGAGCTATACAGTTTGGTAAATTGAAAAAGGGTATTGCGATGGCTGGAGTAATCATGGGGAGAATGCATTATAAGGAAAATGTCCCACAATTTATTCCTCTCACTTCGAACAGAATGGAGTTTGCAGTTATATTGGGTTTGTACCACATGAAATGTCCGATTTTCGCTCAGTCGGAAATAAGAAGTTCTCGCGTGAATATCTGTGCCAGAACAGTAAATTTTTTTTATGATGTGTAGTGGTATTTTTAGGATTCGTTAAAAGTACAATTTATTTTTCTAGGAATTGTTTACCGTGCTGTCGGCAGTTCAAATTCGACCCGTCTTTCTTTATGAATTTAAAATGGGACATTGGGGTGATGAATCCGAAAATGTATGTCGAGAATATGGAACATAAAAGGAAATATCATTATAAGTTTCATTGTGTAGAGTGGCGGCAGTATCTTACAACGGACCCCTATATTTCCTCAGTCGCCCTTAGTCCTCCTCAATCATCGGCAATCACCCCCCCCCCTCACCCCGCGCGCTTCTCGTATCCCTTTATCGTGACCGGTTATCCCAAACCTTCCCACCCTACGTCAACCTTTCCTACAACTTCCGCAAAGCTAACTTTCGCCTATTAAATGAGCATCTTAGCAGAATCGTATTTCGTTTTGATCACCTAGAGGTAGAAGAACCTACTGCCACTCTCTATAAGGAAATCTACAATGCCATTTCCCTATATGCCCCTTATTCTCGAGATAGGACATCGGTTGTATCGCCTCCATGGTAAAACCGCAAAATGCGCACCCTTCGGAGCAAGAGAAATAATGTGTGGAACATTTTCCTAAAAACAGTTTCTTCCTTGGATTACCGAGCTTTACATATCCCTCTATTACAATTATCTCACAGTAACACAAAACAACCTGATCAATGACAAATCTTTTTTCCACTTTATTAACTACAAACGTAAATCTGACGCGCCTATCTCAACTCCTTTTCCTATCACGATTACTTCAACCGACCCACAAACTACTGCCAATCCCTTCGCTTCTTCCTTTAAAAAAAAACCCTTCACGGACAACTCTTTCCAAAACTGTTCGAAGGCATTCTTTACAACGCGTTATGTTTCCGCTGCAAATCCAGCATCTCACCCGACCAGCATGGTTTCCTCACGGGTAGGTTGACCACAACCAATCTAGTTGAATTCTCATCCCACACTCTCCGTTCCTTGAGAATGGCAACGAAGTGATGTAATCACAACCGATTTCAGCAAGGCCTTCGACAAAATCTCCCACAATTTCATCCTCTTTAAGCTATGCTCCCTTGGTTTCGAACCCCTACTGATTAAGTGGATTTCTTCCTATCTTAACGATCGAACCTACCGTGTCAGATCTAGATCCACGCTCTCCAATCCTTTTCTTTCCACGTCAGGGAGCTCCCAGGGCAGTCATCTTCGATCCCTCCTATTCATTCTTACTATTAATGATAGACTCCAGTATCAAGCACTTCTCCATCGTTCTACACGCGGACGACACTAAACTCTTCAAGACGATCCGCTTGTCTCTCGACTCTTTACTTCTCCACAAGGATCTCGACAGATTTTCAACTTGGTGCCAAAACAACGGCCTCGAACTAAATATTGCCAAATGTAACTCTGTGGGGGGTAGAAGCGTGTGTGCCAGCACGGGAACGGCTTAACTGATACTTCACTAAGTTTCGCCGGACTCACGTTCACAAAATTATCCCAGAATCAGCCAAAAGAGTAAAATAAAATCCACTGGTGTTGTTATGTTTTTATATGTCCTTTTATTTTTTCTTAAAATTGTGTATAACTTAAACTCACAATCAGCGACTATTATTATACAGGATCACGTTCGTTCTTAAACTTGTTTAAAATTTAAACTCATAATCATCGTCTATTATCATACTGGCTCACTTTCTGCGGAGGCAGAAACGGTGGCCACAGTCTTTTTCCACCAAATGATTGCTCGGTATGGTGTTCCGAAGCAATTGGTCACCGATCAGGGAAGCAATTTCCTAAGCAGGTTGTTTAAAAGCGTGTGCAAACTGCTCCGTATTAAAAAACTACAGACCTCAGCGTACCATCCATAATCGAATGGAGCCTTAGAACGAGCCCATCGTCCAATCGTAGATTACCTGCGAAGTATTGTGGATGGAAATTCCCAATCATGAGACCAGTACCTGAGGACGGCAACATTCGTATACAACACCAATGTACACGAAGGTACTAAACTTACGCCAATGGACTGTCTATTTGAGTTCACCCCGGAGGTACCAACGAGCATAAAGCAACCTCCGGAACCGGTATATAACCATGACAGTTACCATAATATTGAAGTACAAACTTCAACATACGTACGAAATAGCATGGCGTAACCTGTTAACTTCTAAGAGGAAGTCGAAAGTGTACTACGACCGTAAGACACGCCCATTCACGTTGCATGTGGGCGACGAAGCTTTAATACGGAACGCGCAAAAGCAAGGAAAATTAGCTCGCATATGGAGAGGTGCCTATAAGGTAATACAAGTAAAGAGTCCGGTGAATAGCGTAGTGAAGGTAGGGAGAAGAAATGTGGTGGTACACGACAACAGGCTTAAACATGGTCTGCCGATGTTGCATGGGATCGTCATGGTATTTATCTATGAGTTCAAGGGAAATGCCGTTGTAGGCGATACATACTGGTGATGCTAGTTCAACCGGAGATTTGGGTTATGTTTGCTTTAGCCGTATGGCTCTGGAGCACAAGGAGGAAATTATTCATGGACATTAAGTCAACAGAATTCTTAGCGGCGGTGGCTATATGATTAGGTTAATGTGCTGATGCATGGGTATGGTGGTGAGGGATTTGACCTGCAGATGTGCAAGCAAACGTCTCACCCAGGCGAACCATGGACCAGCGGTTAGTAAACAAAACAAACGCAGTGAGGTACTGTGTGTTTGCTTTGATTTGCTGGTGGGTCATAATAGGGCATGGCATGGGTAAGATTGCCTAAACAATGATCATATCCATGCTCAAATTCCATAATCGGTTGATAGCCGATAACGGGGAATTGTCGCAACTGTCGCGGACCTAGCGTTATAGGCGCGATATACAATTGTGAACTGCGGAAAGAATATCGGCTACAGCTGTGTCAACCATCGTGTATTTGTCGATCATAATTGTTGACAAGCTGAGCCGATAGGGGGGTATTGAATGGTTCAAGTATTATGAACCAGAACAATTCGCCAATATGAATGTCAGGTTGCTTTCAGGTGGGAGATGCTGCGGGGGAGCTTACGCTGCCCCTTTGCAGGTAAATAGAAAGACTTGCTTGGGGAGTGGGAGACAGATGAAAGGGAATGGGTGGTTCTTGGGAAATGGCTTAAAGAACCCCCACAACCTCATGAATTAAGATGTTGAAATCTAACATACTGTGACGCATATGACAATCAGTACTGGAATCTTCGAGAAAGTCCGAAACAAAGTACTAGATTATTTTAGGAAGTACTGGAAACTGGAATAGAACATTCAAGACTATGGAACGGACGGAAATGATACACCAAATCAGAATGAGGAAAAACGGTATAAATACGTCGCACGCAGATCGGGAGATGAGTTATAAGTAAGACAGTGAAGCAAGCGAAAGTCTCGAGTGAGAAGTAAGAAGGAAAATACGCGATAAGTACGGAAGCGATAAGTCAAGAAATCGTTGTGTACGGTAAAAGTAACGGTTGTGATTAACGGGCTAATAAAGTGTTATATTAATTCAAAAATCAATTTAACGGCTCTTATTTATTCAAAATAATTAATCCAGCGAACCCTAAGCTCGCTACAATTGGTGTCAGAAGTGGGATTAATTATTGTTTAAGTGAATAAGTGTGTGAAAGTGTGTTGTGACGATGTCAATCGACATTTGGAGGTTCTTCGCGTTTCTGAGTTGAAGAAGGAACTTGAGGACCGGAATCTGCATAGCAGAGGACAAGAGCAAATTCTTCGGCAGCGTCTGCAAGCAGCAATGTAGGAAGAGGGTATTGATGTCGACACATCTGTTTTTACTTTTGAGCCAGACTGTCCAGATGGAGAAGATACAGCGAGTCAAGATGCTGCCAATGTGACGGAAAAGAGTTCGCCACAGTTGGACATTTCGGAGAGCTCAGGATGATGATGATAAAATTGGACGCGCAAGCTGCAGATGTTAATTCAAAATTCGACGCCGTAAATTCAAAATTCGACGTCCAAAATTCAAAATTGGACGCGCAAGCTGCAGATGTTAATGCAAAATTGGATGCTCAAACGCAGTGGATGAAATGTAATTTTCAACACTTTAAGGAAGAAATCCAGTCAGAAATGCGAATCGAAAAGAGACTTGAGTGTGTTGAGAGAAATAAGACATCGCCTAGCAATCAACATGACTACAAAGATACAAGGATGCAACCGCCAACCTTCGATGGAACGGGACCCTTCTCCGTATTTATACGTCAGTTTGACGCCGCGGCCAATTATAATAAGTGGTCGGATGAGCAAAAGTCAACATCACTAATCTTGTCACTCCGCGGGGCGGCTGCAGAATTGTTACAAACCATACCAGCAAAGAAGCAAACAGATTTCCAAGCGGTAAGAGACGGCCTTGAAGCTAGGTATGGAGACAACTTAGGAGCAGAACGCAGAAACCTGGAGAAAATCTTCAACAGTTGCAGGCAGACATTGAGCGATTGGCAAACTTGTCTTATTCAAATATGACTAAGGAATTTCTCAACGAGGTAGCAATGGATGCATTTATAAACGCACTCCAAGATCGGGATTTGCAACAGGGCGTTCGTTTGGCGGGAAAGAAGACGACTAATGAAATACTGGCGTTCGCATTGGCTTATGAATCTGCTAAACTGGCTACCAGGAGTACATATAGAGTCCGAGAAATGTCCGTCCAGGAATGTTCCTGCCAAAGAATCGGGCATGTACAACGGAGAACCCTGAGGCCTGATATGAAGTGTTGGACATGCGGCGAAGTCGGCCACATCGCTGTTGACCGTAGGAAATGTCGACGAATGAATGAAACATCAAGTGAGAATTGTTGTTCATGCGCTAATCATAAGAGGAGACTATCAACGGACTAACCTGAGGCCAAGAGCTCGGGAAACTTGTAAGGGCAGACTTTAGGAAAGTCGCCTGGTGGAATGTACAGCCCCAGCATCGTAACTGTATCACAACTCCAACGGGATAACCAAAGTTTGGTTATAACTACGATCGTTAATGCAAGGACAACAACAGTGACAATTGACACTGGAGCAACGAGATCCATAATTCGGCCGGATGTCGTGGGCAAAATTTCCCTTAACAAAAATAGAAGATACGCTTTGAGGACTGCTACAGGAGAATGTTCTACAGTCTACGGAGAAGTCGAGACCATAATAGTGCTGGGCAATATTTCCATCTCCCACAAATTTTTGGTTGCCGATATTACGGACGAATGCATTCTTGGAATGGATTTCATGAAGGAGCACCAAGTTGTTCTAGATATCGGGCAAAGAACACTGCGAATTGGTAACTTGGAGGTTGCTATTACACTGCAGGACGAACAATTGCGAAGGCTGGAATGTTATGTGCGTGAGGAGGATGAGATCCCAGCTCGTTCAGACTCGGTAATTTGGACCTGTCTCGAGAGTGATCCCGGTGACAATCGATTTTATATAACCGAAGCTGCACAAAATCAGCGTAAAGGGAACATCCTTGTTGGTAAAGCCCTTATCGACGCGAAGAAGCACATCGTACCTGTCAGAGTACTAAATGCGCCCGAGGAGCCGTTCACAATAAGAAAAGGAGAAGTAATCGCAGAATGTGCACCCGTATCAATGATAAGTTCAATTCAGACAAGAGGAGATGACCATTCAATTCAAAAGCCCTCTGGTGCATCCCCTTGGGTTAATAGGCTGATGCCCCAGAAAATCGGATTAACAGATGGAGAAAAGGCAAGCGTTAAATCACTCCTGAACGATTTTTCTGATATTTTTGTGACAGGAAATGATAAATTCGGATGCACCGGTATAGTTAAACATCGCATTGACACGGGTGAGTCAAGACCTATAAGACAGCCACCTCGTCGACTACCGTTGGCCAAACAATCAGAAGTGGCAACATGATTCGAGATATGGAAGAGCAAGGAGTCATCGAGAAATCATCGAGCCCATGGGCTTCACCGGTGGTGCTCGTCAAGAAGAAGGATGGGACAACTAGATTTTGTGTCGACTACCGCCGGTTAAACGACGTTACGAAGAAAGACAGTTACCCGCTTCCTCGAATCGACGACACACTAGATACCCTTTCTGGAGAAGTGAAGGAGGAGCACAAGGAGAAGGCAGCGTTTACTACCGGAAACGGACTTTATCAATTCAACGTGATGCCTTTTGGATTGTGTAATGCTCCAGCAACGTTTGAACGATTAATGGAAAGTGTTCTACGGGGACTTACATGGAAGACGTGTCTTGTGTACTTGGACGATATCATCGTTGTTGGAAGGAATTTACCAGAACACATCAATAATCTGCGCTCCGTCTTCGAACGACTAAGACAGGCCAACTTAAAGCTCAATTCGAAGAAATGTGAACTCTTCCAAAAGAGAGTCAAATTCCTGGGACACATCGTTTCATCTGCAGGAGTTCAAACGGATCCTGATAAGATAGCAGCCGTCCGAGAGTGGCCTACTCCAGAAGACAAGCACCAGTTGAGAAGCTTTATGGGATTAGCCACATATTACCGACGGTTTGTTAAAGGTTTCGCCAATGTAGCTAAAACCCTACACGAACTAACGGGTAAAGACAAGAAATTCAATTGGACAGAAAAGTGTGAGGCAGCATTCAACACATTGAAGGCCGAGTTATGTAAGACTCCAACACTGGCATTCCCAAGAGCGGATCGCCCATTTATATTGGATACTGATGGAAGTAACACAGGAATCGGAGCAGTGTTGTCACAGGAAGTCGATGGTAAAGAGAGAATTGTCGCATATTATAGTCGAGTCCTATCTAAGCCAGAGAGAAACTACTGCGCAACAAGAAAGGAACTGCTGGCTGTCGTAGAAGCCGTAAAGAATTTCCATAAGTACCTCTACGGACGTCGATTCCACCTTCGGACGGATCATCCCGCCCTGAAATGGTTGCTAAATTTTAAGAATCCAGAAGGACAAATAGCTCGATGGATCGAACGACTTCAAACGTACGATTTCCAAATTTCCCATCGTCAAGGGAAGGTGCATAATAACGCTGATGCTCTATCAAGCAGACCATGTAAGCCAGATTGTAAACATTGTCATAGAGCGGAAGAGAAAGAAGAGGCGTACGACTTGCGAAATGTACAAGTAGAAGTATTAGATGGGTGGACTAGTGATGCTATACGCGCAGCTCAACTTCAGGATGAAGATATGTCACTAATCCTGGAACACAAAGAAAAGAACGAGCGACCAACTTGGAACAATATTTCCGACAAGAGTGCAACATTTAAGGCATATTGGGCACAATGGAATTCCTTACTGGTGGAAGATGGAATTCTAAAGCGTAAATGGGAAGCCGCGGACGGAAAACCCCATCGAATGCAGATTCTAGTCCCACCATCAAAAGTGAAGGATGTACTAACAGAAATACACGACGGGGCCTCCGGTGGACATCTGGGAGTTAATCAGACACTTTCAAAATTACGATCTCGATTCTACTGGCTTCACATGAGAGACGATGTCGAGTCTTGGTGTAGGAAGTGCACAACTTGCACTGCGACCAAAGGACCAACAGCAAAACCAAGGAGCGCTATGAAGCAGTACAACGTGGGTGCCCCTTTCGAGCGAATTGCGGTTGATATCTCAGGACCATTCCCAAAAACAAACGACAACAACAAATACATGTTGGTTATCATGGATTACTTCAGCAAGTGGGTGGAAGTCCTTCCAATTCCAAACCAAGAAGCAACAACCGTCATTGAGCAGCTTATCAATAATTGGATCAGCAGATATAGAGTCCCCTGTGAGCTTCATTCCGATCAGGGCCGAAATTTCAAATCGCAGATATTTCAAGGCATCTGTGTGGCACTGGGCGTAAGGAAAACCAGGACCACACCCTTACATCCGCAGTCAGATGGAATGGTCGAAAGGTTCAACCGAACAATGAAAGAGCATTTATCGAAGGTCGTTAGTGATCACCAACGAGATTGGGACAAATATGTACAAACCTTTCTCATGAGCTATAGATCGGCTAATCACGATACGATGGGCCATTCTCCAGCAAGAATTATATTTGGACGAGAGATACGATTACCAGCCGATCTGCGATTCGGAATACCTCCAGACGCCATAGACAAGACCGAAGACTACGTAGCCAAATGGAGAAATCGCCTCGATGAGATTCATCATTTGGTTCGAAAGCAAATCAAGGTATCCAGTGACAGGATGAAAACAAGGTACGACGTTCGAGCCAACGCATCCGGATTTAATGCAGGCGATAACGTGTGGCTTTATAACCCTCATCGGCAAAAAGGAAGGACTCCGAAGTTGCAGCAACATTGGGAAGGACCGTATAAGATTCTCACAAGAATTAACGACGTTGTCTATAGGATTCAGCGAAGACCAAACGCCAAGATGAAGGTGGTACATCGTGACCGACTGGCGACTTTTGTTAACCCAGGAGATCAGTGAACTTAGTTCGGGACGAACTAATCTAGGCGGAGGGTAGTGTGACGCATATGACAATCAGTACTGGAATCTTCGAGAAAGTCCGAAACAAAGTACTAGATTATTTTAGGAAGTACTGGAAACTGGAATAGAACATTCAAGAGTATGGAACGGACGGAAATGATACACCAAATCAGAATGAGGAAAAACGGTATAAATACGTCGCACGCAGATCGGGAGATGAGTTATAAGTAAGACAGTGAAGCAAGCGAAAGTCTCGAGTGAGAAGTAAGAAGGAAAATACGCGATAAGTACGGAAGCGATGTCAAGAAATCGTTGGGTACGGTAAAATTAACGGTTGTGATTAACGGACTAATAAAGTGTTATATTAATTCAAAAATCAATTTAACGGCTCTTATGTATTCAAAATAATTAATCCAGCGAACCCTAAGCTCGCTACAATACTAAAATCGACTTGGGAGCTGAGCACTGGTCCAGTAAACCCTTACACGTTTTACTTAATTAAACTAAATTAAGTACAATTCAAACACAGGTTTAAATTAAATTGTTAAGAATGTACTACTCATATCCAATAAAGGATGTTATTAAAAAAAAATGTTTTTATCAACAGTACTTGCACTTATGTTATCAAATAGTAATTCGCATAATATATGTTCAGGAAATAGATATCTGTATCCGTCCAAACTCATTCACGAAAAAAAAAAATTCACAATTAAAAACGTTTCTAATTTTATTTACTGTTAATTTATATACAAAAGAAATCCCTATTTGTGTCAAAGTTCAATCATAGAATTTTGTTTTGACTTCTGTGCTCTAATAAAAGGCAAAAAGATTGAAATAAAGACTAAAATAAAGGTAAGAAGAATATATTTACGCACACATGTGCTTATTTTACATTTTCTTATATTTTTCAATAGACAAAAAAATTTTAAGAATAGTTATTTATGTAGAATGTTGATCGTCAGTTTTTATAATTTTTAAAAAGAAGTCACTTTACCCAGCGAAGAATTGACGCTAGACGGTTTGCTGCGCTCGTCATGAGCCCTTCAGCTATGCTTGTAGTTTGCTGAGGTGACGGTAAAACATTCGACGATGTTACGTCTTGATTT
Organism: Microdon myrmicae; assembly: GCA_963931805.1. NCBI lineage: Eukaryota > Metazoa > Arthropoda > Insecta > Diptera > Syrphidae > Microdon > Microdon myrmicae. The sequence continues at coordinate 68,265,700 of OZ007499.1, forward strand.
GATATTCCAGACACGGCTTCCCAATCCAATCGTAAAGAATTTTCATCTATTTCGAATAATTAAAGGAAGAAAAAAAAAGATACCAAACCGAACCATCTAAGAAAAATAAATACCTTCAGATTCCGACTCAGTCTCAATGCCAATTATAAGAGAATCCACGGACTTGATTAGCGGCGAGTGTGCCACATCTGTTGGGCCATATCGTCCTAGTTCACTCTTATCCAAATCTAATATGATTGTTATATTTTCAAGTGTGTGCTTCTCACTTAAATTTCGCAGCGCTACGTTCTGCGTATATGCCAGGTACATAATGTTTGCATTTAAACGGGTGACCTTGCGAGTAAATTGCTCTTCGTTTAGCTTCTTGCAAAAGTCCCTAAGGAAAACTCCATAAATTAGATTCCGTTTGACGAAACAAAAGGAATCTACTTTACAACCAACTTACCCATAAGAGAGTTTAAATGGTAAACGGACGTTTAGATAAAAACTCATTAGATTTATTAGTTGAGTGGTATAGGTCAGTGCTCCAGCAATACGGTATGCTGATACTTTACTAGGAGATATATCTTGTGTATCTGACTTTGGAACATCGTCCTTGTTTTCAGTCAACCAGTCCAAATAGGCCGAGTAATCTCCATTAGCTGGCAATGAGGGTGCCACAATCCTGTACTGCATTTCACTTATGCCACTCCCATGGAATACCCATTTTCCACGAATGTATGACGTATTTTTTGCTTCCGCCAACGCTGCTATGGTCTCAGATTCCTCTGCAGTAGCTGGAATTCCTGGTCTTTGAACAACAGTATTTCGTTCACGAATCTCATCTTTCAACACAACTTCTGATATGGGAAATATATATTCAATTAATTTATGAATGTCGCCAGCAGACTTCTCTTGTAGTTGCAGTAACAATTCTTTGGCCCTATCTCGTAGCGCACTGACCTGCTCATTACGATCAAGAACCAAATCTTCTATAGCTTTCACCTTGAATGGATAAGCTGGTAGGTACTTTTTCTTCTCGAGATTACTGTTTCGCAAATCATTTCTCTCTGTCGTCTTTTTGCTGACTTGTTCACGTTTATATTCAATTATTTTTCTCAACGTATTCATTCGTTCTTTTATGTCTTTAATATCATGTCGTAAATCTTCAAAGGCTTTATGCCCTTTCAATACGCGATCGAAACGACTACTTAAAGTTTTTAAAACGGTTTGAACATTGAGATATCGTTTCTGTCTTTCCGACAATCTAAATACAAAATAAAATAATATGAAATTGTTGTTTTTGTATTAGTTTGCTTGCATTCACAGATAATAATGTTAAAGTATAACGAACCTTTCTTCAAAATGGTGAGTGGAATGTATAAAGTCACCTTTTCGAACACATGTCCGGCAATGAAAACGTTTCTGTAATGTTGCACACAATGGACATCTAAGACGGAGATTGCTTTGGCCATCTTCATCGCAAGCATCGTTAGCTGATGATAAACGAAATTTTTCTGGAGCTCTACTGTTGCTTTCATCGGAATCACTGCTGGATGCCATAACATTTCCACCACTAAATACGTTCACGCTTAAAACTATTCAAGCATTATTTCCATGTAATAATTTACAATTAACTAAACAATATACACAATAAATTAATCAAAATACTTAAAACCAAAAACTATACACTCTCTAACCCCTATGCAACTAAGCACAAAAAAATTATGGCCAATCAAACTGACATTCTTGGCTATTGAGAAATCATCTGGTTTTGGGAAATTTCTCAAACGCTGTAGAGAATATTGTTGGGGATATTTTGATTTGACTAATGACCTAGCAAAAGGTGAGGAGGTTATACGATATTAAAAATTCGATTATTCAATCACTTTTATTGATTATATATTTTACTTAGACGAAGAAAAGAAACGAAATAGTAAATGGCAGAAAGAGGATTTACGCGAAAAGCATTCCGAGGGAATAAAATGATCCGGGAAAATTGCGCCATAAGGTATAATAGAAAAACTCAACAAGAAAGTCCCACTATTCCTGTTAACTGGCGGGATGTTACTCAAAGCGGTTAGCATTGCAAAATTCAATGTCGATTTAAATAAATTAAAGTACAAAAAAAGGAATAAAACTTATAATACATTAACTCTATAATAACAGTAGGGGGAAAATACTCACTGTCCTGGTTTTAAAACAGAGATTGAACTTATAAATTCAAGTTAAGCGGAGATAACGTGTTTAACAATAACGAATACAATAAAATAATCCAAATTACATTTATTATCACTAGAATGAAATTAAATATACACAGTTAAGACAATGTAAGAGCGATGAACTAGAAATTTGCCGCTTGCAGAGGGACCGTAACTATGAATTATGTCAAACTATTGAAAAACTACTGCGTAATACGGTAAATTTATGTAATACCCTAAAAAAGGAATATAACAGCAAACTAGGCTCAAATGTTGAACAAGGTAAAATTATAAGGCACCTAAAGGAACAATTAGTTACTGTCGATAACAAAACATGATCATCAATAGTTCAATAACTGTATCTCTATGTAGGAGACTCACAAATTTTATTTACGAGGGAAGTTTAATAATTCAGTGACTTTTTGAATGTCCCGCGAAGAAACTTTAAATACTAATTATTGGCCTGTATGAACCCGGAAGTTCATGACCTCGCCGACTCAATTCCGCCATCGTTCTGTAGCGTCTCTAACAGATACACACACAATACACAAGCAAAATAGTGAAGAACACCGAACGAAAATCGAATAAGAAAATACATCAGAGCCGTATACCATAGCGATAATATAACAATTCACATCAGTGGAATATAGTTGAGTTTAAAAAAATCGAATTCAAAACACGGCCAGTAACCTGATGTGTTACGCTTAGGCTCAATTTTTGGTGATTTTAGCTGCCATAGCGTCTGTTCGATTCACACATTCTGCACTACATTCCAGACGCTATAGTCCCCTGTCCTGTGCACACGCTGGGTCCTATCGTTGCCCATTCGCGCCACATGTCCCGCCCATCTTAGTCTTCGCGATCTGATTACTCTCACTATTATAGATTTGCGGTATAGGCCTTCCAATTTGTGGTTGTGGAGTTTACTGCCCAAGATACCACTTAAAATTTTATTCTCGAAAACGGGGAATTTATTTTCTTCCCGATTTGTGAGAGCCCATCTTTCGCATCATCATTGTGACAATTTCCGCCACAGAAATTCAGATTTTAAAAATGGTTTACCTGTGGTTAGTCCAGAGTGGGGCGTCTATTACTTCGTTCTCAGAGACTCCAGTTAGGACTCCTCTTCTTCTGTACGGCTACTCCACCACCTTGGTTCTTCTTTGGGTTCTTCCTCTTTCACGACCAGGGCGACCACCGCCAAATGGTGATTTTACCGAGAGAAGTCGAATAGGCGAATCCAATCGCACCACAAGCGATGGGATGTTCTCCTTTTGCCTCTTTTATTGACGGAGTAAAACACGAGCTCAACAACTTTACTTCTTATTTACTTTTTCTTTTAATTCTTATTAACTTTTAGTTTTACAACATTTAGCCTTTTTATTTTTACTTTTTCCTTTCAATTTTTCGAGTTTTTATCTCTTAACCACCGTAAGTTCTTTTTTCTTTTTCTCTGTTCCTTTTTCAACTTCAACCAACGGAATCTCAAAACCGTATATATTTTAAAAGGTTAACCCTCCATCTCTCTCGCTCTCCACTCACGTCCACTTCGAAAAATAAATTCGAACTCGAAGAACTGCACGATCCACACCCGAATCAGGGCGTGTTCAAAAACTCACTTCTGGATCGTACAATTCTTCCACCACCTTACCATCGTACTATTTTAAAACAAAATTATGTTAAACACAAATTATCAAATGATGGTGGTGGCCGACGTACGTAACACACCTCCCCCCTCCACAAGACCGCGTGGCATTCTTAGGAGAGGAATGTCACGCCGGAGAGTGGACGGCGGAGAGCAAACAAACAAACAGTCAGCAGACCAATCAACAAATAAATAAATAAATAAATAAATAAATTAGTCTACATGCTTAGGGGTTAATGTTAGTAGGGACTATACTACTTATATATGGGGGTTAGTACAAATAAATAACACGTAGGTATTAATATAAGAGGGGGAACAACAGACAAGCTCTCCACAAAACCAAGGACAACACAAACGTCCGCGGCGGGTCCGACACTCAATCCGATGGTCCGACCAAAAGCTCGACCGCCCACACGATCCGGTTAGGACTCCCCCGCCAAGGCGAGGTGATCCCCTCTCGTTCAACCACTCCAAAATGTCACCCGGCCGGCGAAAACGTCCCGCTCTTATATATTTACTTTTATTCTCCTGTTTTTGGACTCGGTACTTGCCCCGGTCCATGGGTTGGTAGGTCGGGGGTTTGTCCCGTTTCGGCGGCAAAACCTACCATCACCCGACATTATAGTGCGCTTTCGCACTTGCATATTTGCGATCCAACCCCCAGCACTGGGGTTTGCCTCTGCAGTCTGCGCTGGGACTGCGCCTGCAGCATTAGGCCTGTCCTTAAAGACTTTTCGTCAGACTCTCAAGTTGGTATCCCTCGACGAAGGTCACAAGGACGAAGATTCCGGGGGGTAACCAGAGTCTGGCCAGCTAGGATCAGGGGCTCCAAGTTATAGGAAGGCTTATCCTTCCCTTATTTGTTCTTTTATTAAAGGTGTTGTCTAATAACTATATTACCAACGTCCGCTGTTCGGGGTTCATCCGGATGACCTCGTGGGTAGCACGTGGTTGAACAGCTTTTCGCAGCCCTCCCCTGTATGGGTAGGGTCTCCGGGCGAGTACTTGCCGCAGTATCGACCTTAACAGGTCCCTTTGGCACGTCTCCCCGTTTGGCTGCCACATGTTCAACCCTTCCCGTCCCATAGTTGACAAATTGAATGGAGAATGGCACGGGATTTACGGTCGTTCGGGGAAAAACCAAACAACCACCCGGCCCGTCTACCTTACAATTCCGAGACAGGAAGTCGTACCCCAACAATCCGTCTTCCACCAAACCCGGCAAGGAGTCTACTATTTGGAAACTGCAGGGAATCTCATGGTGCAACTTGAAATTCCCAGTGCAGCATCCCCTCGACTTGCCTTTGACAAACAGCGCTTGGAGCGTTGTAGATTTATCCACATCCATGCCATATCTAGGATGGAGTGCCTTCAGCTTCAACAGGCTGATCTCAGCGCCGGTGTCCACGATTAGGCGCGTAGGGTTCCTACGGCCAATGTCTAAAGGGAGAGCGACAATCGGGACTCGAGTCGGCGAAAACTGAGAACAGCTGGAGCTGGGTTTCGTTTTTAGTGCGGTCGGGTAGGATCTTGCCGACCCGACCTTGGGGAGTTTCCCGAACTCTCCCATTTCGCCTTATGTCGACACTCTGCCGCCTTGTGAGTGTGTCGACCGCAAAACTCGCACAATGATCCGCTCCTCCGTTCAGGAATATTCCGCTCGGGAGTCCCACTGGACACCGAACTAGCGGAACTGGAGCTATTCTTTCTGCCCACTTTGGGCCCAATGCGCCGGGGCTGCCATTCCCGGCTCCCCACGCTGCCTGATGCGGCATCATGTCTCGCATCCGTCTTTGAAGATTTTGAGTCCATGGAGTCGGGTCGCTTACCGCCACCGCTCGACACGGACGATCGTCGCCCATCATCTCCATCCACCTTCCGAGAATCCCTACTTTCCGCGCTATCATTACCGGCGCCTCGATTTCGCCGACGCTGCCTCCGACGCCCTCTGCGCCTATTTCTCGCGCCCGCCCCAGTCTCCACGCGGGTATCTTGCTCTCGGCTCGCAACGGGTGCTGTTCCGCCGTGCCGCTTGTGGGGAGAACCCTGGGAACTCTGTTGTTGTTCCCACCTTTGCCTGTATTCGCACCCGTGCAAGCTATGACCTTGGCGGCCACAAAACTCGCAACAGCACCGGACGCTGAATACTCTGGGGCCTGATGTCGCCGGTCCGCCGCCCGTAGACGGGGGCTGTGGCTCTGGTAGGGCTCTCCGCTGAAACTGTGGTCACTGATAAGGCGGCTCCTGCCGTGCGAATCCGCCCTGCTGACCTCTACCCCTGTATGTGGTCTGGGGACCGCGCGTCCTCGTCGGACGATCCGGGCAGTCCACTATATCGTGGCCATACCGCCAACACTCGCGACAGAAGGGAGTGTTTCGTCTTTGTAGACACTCGTCGTACACGTGACCCCTCAGATTGCAAAAATTGCATATTGTCTGGGATTCCAGGGGGTGCGCCGATCGACCAACCGGATCCCTGAACGGATTGTCCCGACCCGATCGATCTCCAGGCACATACGCCCCTTGAGCCAAACCCTGCGACCCTTCACTCCGACTCGAGGAAGACACGGTATTTGACCACGCTCCCTCGCCAGAGGAGGCCGGAGCATAGGCACCAGCATCCCGTCTATAATTGAGAGGCCCGTACGACTGCTCCCGAACGAAACCATCCTCCCCCCGTCGACGACTATCAGTCTCTTCGGCCGGCAACACGAATGACACCGCCCGGGGATTTAAGTTCGATAAAACCGGCGGCGGCGCCGCGGTGTAATCCCTAGAAGTGGAGGATGAACTCTCCAAAAGGGTCGAGCAACTTCCCGGTCCTAACTCTAATGTTTCTGACGCTGTCGGCCGCGCATCCACAAACAGGTCGTCCTGCCTCAGCATCTCCCTTCGAGCTCGCTCAAATCCGGTTAGGTGGTCCACCAGGCTACGAAAAGGGACATTACCCAACGTGAGGAGGAAGTGCTTTAGTCCTTCCTCCCTCAGACCCCTTACCAACACCGGTTTGGCCATGCCCTCAAGCTGGCTGGCGAAGACGGACCTACCCTGGCGACCATAAAAGCGCTCAGCTGCCTCCTCGCACCGTACCACGGCCCGCTTCACTCGGGAAACGAAGCCTGTGGCATCCTCGGAAGGAAGTTGTCGCATTTTGGAAAGTTGTGCACACAACTCCTCATACGACACCCGGGGTTCGTAGGCCTTTCTAAGACGCTGTTCCGCTTCAAGGAATGTCGTGGGTGGTCTCTCCTCGAACATCCGATAGGCCTCGCCGCTCAGCCTAGAGGGCAGCCACCGGAGGAAGGTATGTTCCTCCTCCACCGCCAGCCCATCCAAGGTCCTTCTACAGCCCTTGAGAAACGAAGAGAGTCTCTCGGCCGTATCCGGTCCTTCCTGTCCCGAAAACATGGGGACCGCCTTCGACACAAGGTCGAAAACCCTATCTGTGCCCAGCATGGTCCGTACAGGACATGGTTGTGGGCCCAGTTTAAAGTACGAGGGCATCGGCGTGTCCTCCATGCTCCCGACAGGCCGTTTACCGACGGTGGGAGGGGGGCGTGTTGGCGATCGGTCGTCCACAAATTCGTCCCTCGAATCATGGAACGCCTCCGGATCCACCTCGTCAACCGGCGGCTCGGGAAATGCCTCGGGTCGTGCCCGGGCAGGAGTGCCCTCTCGGACATCTCTCTGACGTTGCCTTGTTTGCATTGCTAGGCCGTCTAACAAACTCAAAATTTCTCGCTGTTAAACCCGGAACCCCGACAAGACCTATGGCCAACAGCAAAACCGGGAAAAAAAAACAACCTAGTGATGGGAAAAACACAGTCCACCCCCGAGCTCCAACAAGAAATATCGCCTCCAACAGCAATAATTCTAACGCCCTCAACAAGCGAACCACCCCGAACGCGGCAGAACCAACCGATAGCAGGGACGCGAACACAACCATACACACGTCTACACAAAGAGATATTACTCAACACGTTAACAACAAACAAACAAAAAAATATATTAAACACGTTTCCTCCAACGAACGAACGAAAGACTGTACAACACAAATGATCACTAGACCGCCCGAGGGGAGAGGGAGAGAAAGGGGGAAGACAATTTCAAACGCGTATAAAAGCAATATATGCCTTATGGTAAATTTGCAACGCAGCAACAAAAAAAACAAACAAAATCCAATGCGCAGCCGAAAAAGGAAAGAAAAGCAGAAGGAGAGAGAACCTGTACAAAATTGCAATTACAAATCTCCAAATAAATCTTCATACATTCCAAAAACAAATTTCAAATAAAATCACAATCTTTACAACGCTACTAAAATTAATTCATGTGAGAATTCATCTCAGTAACTCAGACAACAGATTCAATACAAAAAAACTATATGCACTTAGATTACATGGAACTTAAACAATTTACAAATACTTTGATTAACGTGTCATATCTGATTTTCAATACAAATGATTCATTATAAATTACTTAACAAAATCAAATTACATCTAACATCAAGTTTGGAATCCAAGAAAAATGAAAAAAATAAATAAATAAAACGGAGAAAAAAAAAACAAACGGAGAAAATGTTCACTTTTGTTCGCACTCATCCGCGGAACCACCGCCATCCACCTGGTGATAACTGATGTCTTCTCCCTTTCTGATGTTCCAAACGTTGCAATATAACTGCTGCCGATCAATGATGCTATTCTTAGTGTGCAAAATTGTCAAAGTTTCTTCCCTCCGTTGATCCTTGCAACTCCAAAATGCGGCAGCAATGAATTGTTTTGCTACCACAATTGCTGTGGTTCTTCCGATACGATTGCAGCGTTTGTCCGCAGCGCCAGTTTGTGACAATTTCCGCCACAGAAATTCAGATTTTAAAAATGGTTTACCTGCGGTTAGTCCAGAGTGGGGCGTCTATTACTTCGTTCTCAGAGACTCCAGTTAGGACTCCTCTTCTTCTGTACGGCTACTCCACCACCTTGGTTCTTCTTTGGGTTCTTCCTCTTTCACGACCAGGGCGACCACCGCCAAATGGTGATTTTACCGAGAGAAGTCGAATAGGCGAATCCAATCGCACCACAAGCGATGGGATGTTCTCCTTTTGCCTCTTTTATTAACGGAGTAAAACACGAGCTCAACAACTTTACTTCTTATTTACTTTTTCTTTTAATTCTTATTAACTTTTAGTTTTACAACATTTAGCCTTTTTATTTTTACTTTTTCCTTTCAATTTTTCGAGTTTTTATCTCTTAACCACCGTAAGTTCTTTTTTCTTTTTCTCTGTTCCTTTTTCAACTTCAACCAACGGAATCTCAAAACCGTATATATTTTAAAAGGTTAACCCTCCATCTCTCTCGCTCTCCACTCACGTCCACTTCGAAAAATAAATTCGAACTCGAAGAACTGCACGATCCACACCCGAATCAGGGCGTGTTCAAAAACTCACTTCTGGATCGTACAATTCTTCCACCACCTTACCATCGTACTATTTTAAAACAAAATTATGTTAAACACAAATTATCAAATGATGGTGGTGGCCGACGTACGTAACATCATCATCATTGGCACTGCAACCGGAAACAGGTCCTGGCCTTATTTAGCAAGTCCTGAGCCTTGTTAAATTTTCCATAATGATTTGTTTTTTCCGGGCAAGGTCATTAAGTCTTGCGCCAGAGGCTCTCCGATGGGGAATCGAACCCCGGTCTCCCGCGTGACAGGCGGGTATACTAACCACTATACTATCGAGGAGCCCCATCTTTCGCATCCATATAGAATAATCGCCATGATTATGGTTCTATAGGGTGGGCCATACAATTTTGCAAATGGCAACACTTTATTTCTTAAAAAGCGTTAGAGGGAGGGACGCGCGAGCGGGAGGAATTGTGCGTCGCTTCATGCAATTTTAGCCACGATGGAGCGCTTCACGGGACAACAGCGCGCTTTTTGTGTAAAACAATTTTACAAAAACTAAGGTTCCTACGTTACTGTACAACGCCTATTTAAATTGAATACGGATTACGCCGTGTAAGTGAGTGTCCAAGTGTTAATTTAATCAAAGCTTGGGTCAAGAAGTTAGAACAAACATGATCGACAACGAATATTAAACAAACAGGGCGGCCATGTTCAAGAAGAAGCGATGAGAACATTCGGGAGGAGATAGCCGCGATACCTCGCAGCATGTGTCAGCGAGTTGTCCAAACTTTGCGTAGTCGATTGCAGGAGTGCCAACGTCTAGACGGAACACATCTCGACGATGTCATTTAAAAAAAAAAATTCAATAAACCTTTATTACGTAAAATAAACGGCTGATCAAATCCAAAAAAGCCTACTATGGTCTATCATGGCTCCTTAATCCACATCCAGCAGGCGGCACAAAAACAGGCACGGCACATCAATGAGGTACACGGTGGCAACTTCTGCGAAGAGAAGACTTAACGTTGGTCAAACTATCAGGTTAGTGGAGCACGAATTTGAAGTAGTGCAATCCTTTAACTACCTTGGGTCAATAGTATCAGCCGATAACAATATGGAAGAAGAAATACGCGAACGGCTGATCAAATCCAACAAAACCTGCTATGGTCTACCAAGACTCTAAATCCCGAAATTTATCCAGAACAGCCAAGCTACTACTGTACAAGACCATGGCGTTACCAGCACTTATGTATGGATCCGAGACCTGGGTGCTCAATAAAAGGCACTCTGAACTCTTAGCCGCATTCAAGACGAAGGTCTTAAGGAGTATTGTTGGCCCCATATGTGAGGGGGGTGAGTCCGGAGACGCTACAACCATGAGTTGTTGTACGCAACCTACCTTGAAGCTAATGTTGTAAGAAAAATCAAGCTCGGTAGACTCCGGTGGGAGGGACACCTAGCTCGAGTGAGCGAAGATGGGCATGCCAACAAAGTCCTTTGTGGCAGGATGTATGGAAGGAGACAGCGCAGCAGACCTTGTTTGCGGTGGAGGGATGGCGTAGACCAGAGCCTGGGAGTGCCAAACTGGATGACATCGGCTCGAAATCGGGACCGGTGGAGACATACGTTAAATAATCACCAATACCAATGTAAACGCCGTCCACCAATATTTGCAAACAACGAGACCTGATATCCTTGCCCTAACTGATATCCAGGTCGATTCGTCAACTGATTCGACATATCTTCGTTGCTCAGGATACGACTTACATTCGAGATTCCGTTTTAAGGGCGGAGTCTGCGTCGTTGCGCGGTCCAATCTGGCTTACCAGAGGATGGAGGCGTTGGAGCCCGGTCGTGCTGAGGAATTCCGTTAAATTTCTTTGTTGTCTTTACCGCTCCCCGAATGACGATCGACCGGCGACATTTTTCGAACATCTTTCATATACCGTTGACTGGATACAGATCAACCACCCAGCTTCTGAAATTGTTGTCCTTGGCGATTTTAATGTGCACAATTCCGACTGGTTGTTACATTCTAACAGAACCGACGAGGCTGGGAGGCTGGCGGGGATGTTTGCTGTAAGCCACAACTTGACTCAACTCGTGGGGGAGCCAACGCACGAGGGGATTGTGCGAACACCCTGGATCTGTTTTTGACATCCGAACCGAGCATTTATACCGTAGAGGTTTCTGCGCCATTGGGAAACTCAGATCACTGCTTGGTATCTGTCGCGCAACCACTTGCACATCATGCGAATAACCGGCCTAGGTAGCTTCGCCATGAATGGAAGTATGGGGCTGCTAACTGGGACGATTTGCGAGATTTCTTCTGGTTCGAGGTGTGCTTCGGAAACTCCGATGTTTACGCATGTGCGGAGTCGGTATCAGAGATTATTTTTCTGGGGATGGAGATGTATATTCCACATTTCATCAAACGAAGTTCGTCTGATAAACCTTGGTTTGACAAAAAGTGCCAGCTGATTACAGCGGCAAAAAATAGAGATTTTAAGCAATGGCGCTCCAATCCCACCGATGTTAACAGAACGAATTTTGTTAAAATCAGAAACGCGTGCAACCTGGCGATTGATACCGCGAAGAAGGCTCACAACGACAGGGTGATCAATAAGCTCCTTCGGTGCCCAACTGCTTCGCGCTCCTTCTGGTCAATGGCAAAGGCTGTCAGCGGTAACTTCGCATCCTCCTCTTTCCCTCCATTGGTGACAGACAGCGGGACGTTAGTCACGAATCCAAAGGATAAAGCTAATGTGTTCGCGAATTTATTTTCCGCGAATTCCAACCTCGATCCCGGCCTTTTCGAGTCACCTGTGATCTCGCCGGTACAGTCTTCCATGCGGGATGTGAGATTTCGCCCCCGCACTATTCAACACATTCTACGTGAACTGGATTGTAGGAAGGCAACCGGCCCGGACGGAATACCAGCAATAGTCCTTAAGAACTGTGCTCCCGAACTATCGCCGGTTCTTGGCAGACTCTTCCGCTTATCTTATGCACGGAGGACCTTTCCCGCCTGCTGGGAAATCGCTCGAGTTCAGCCAATCCCAAAGACGGGAAAAAAGTGTCTCCCACAAAATTACCGTCCCATAGCATTACTGTCTATTTTATCTAAGGTAATGGAAAAAGTCATCAATACAGAGTTGGTTAAGTATTTGGAGTGCAACGGACTTCTGAATGATCGTCATTACGGATTCCGTGGCAGGCAGACCACAGGAGACCTTTTGACACTTATAACCGATAATGGACATCTGCGATTGAACGGCATGGTGAGTCAAGGGCGGTCGCATTGGATATCTTCAAGGCTTTTGACCGCGTCTGGCCCGGGGCATTGCTGAGCAAACTTCGTTCATATGGACTTTCTCAGCACCTTTCCGAGTGGACGAAGAGCTTCCTCGAAAATCGATCGATCCGGGTTGTTGTGGACGGCGAGTGTTCGGATAAGTATCCTGTTAATTCGGAGGTGCCTCAAGGTTCTATTTTGTCTCCAACCTTGTTCTTGCTTCACATAAATGATTTGTTGGAGACAACGGATAACAAAGTGTTCAGTTTGCGGATGATAGTACGCTTGTTTCCTCCTTTTCGAGTAATCGGCCGATTGGTGCATCAGCGTCACACCAGCTGAGATGTAGACAGATTGACTCTCTGAATCGGGATCTGGATAAAGTCCTGCAGTGGGGAAGGGCCAATCTTGTCGACTTCAACGCAACGAAGACCCAGTATACAACATTTACAAAGATAACTGGATCATCGGTTCCACTGCTGATGATGAGTGGCCGGGCCCTCGAGACTGGGGAGAGTTTCAAATTGCTCGGCGTCACGGTCTGTGGGAATGTATCATGGCATAAACACGTATCGGGTATCGCCAGATCAGCCTCAGGAAAACTGAGTTATCTTTTTAGAGCCAAGAAATATTTTACTCCGCCCAACTTCTTCTCCTATATAAATCTCAAATTAGACCCGCGCTCGAATATTGCTCTCATGTTTGGAGCTCGGCCCCTAAACATACCCCCGACCTACTTGAGAGCGTACAAAGACGAGCGATTCGCCTGATCGGGGACTCGGCGCTGACGTCGGGACCACAGCCGCTATCACATCGAAGGCGCGTAGCCGACCTCTGTCTGTTTTACAGATATTATCACGGGTGCTGTTCTTCGGAGATTCTTGGTATTGTTCCACGCAATTCGGTTTATATGCGCTCCACAAGACAATCCGACGAATCGCACCCGTTTGTGGTTCATCTCCCGACGGCGCGAACATCCCTGTATCAGAACTCGTTCCGTTACAGATCGGAGAAGCTGTGGAACTGCCTTCCCACGCGAGTGTTCCCGGAACGTTACAACCTGCAACTGTTCAAAAAGAACTGCAACAGTTATTTGATTGCATCTCGGGGCGCCCACTAGACGCTATAGGTTCGCCTCTCCCGAGAGAAGTTTAATAAAAAATAAAAAAAAAAGACTCGGACCGAGTGCAAGGAATACTACGAGGGATTACCGACGCTGGAGTCGGTGAAGATCCGACGTTGGTTGGGACATCCGAAGCACATTCAGTTACATGGGTTTTCGGACGCGAGCGAGAAGGCGTACAGAGCGGTCCGCTACGTCCGATTTGAGGAGGAAGGTGTATCATCACCAGGTGCGTATCATCATGGCAAAGGCAAAGGTGGCCCCAGTTAAGAAGGTGTCCCTCCTAAGGCTCGAGTTATGTGGAGCCCATTCTTAGCTCGGCTTTTTCGTTCGTGAGGAAGGCGCTTCAAGTTAGCGAGGTTCAATGGTTCGCATATACCGATTCCACTATAGTGCTGCAATGGCTATCAGATCATCTCAGGTGGTGGAAGACATTCATCGCGAATCGTACCTCGTACATTTTGGAAAGGTTGCCAAGAAGCCAGTGGCATCATGTATCGATGGATTCAAATCCAGTGGATTGCCTATCAAGGGGGATTACCACGAGGGAGCTCGCCGGAGCGGATCTGTGGTGGCGAGGACCCGCTTTTCTTCGAGGCAAGGAGCTGAAGTTGCTCCGGACGCCCATTTACTAAGTCCGAGAGGCGGACGCCGGAACACCAGTAGATCTCGAGGAGCGTAAGGAATCATGTTTTGTAATCCAGCAGGAAGATCTGTCCATAACAAAAAGATTATCCTACTTCACTCGAACGATGGGAACAGTGGCTTGGCTGAAGCGGTTCATCGACAACAGTAGCGGCAAGGGGGACTACCGGTCAGCCAAGCGGTCGGGCCTATTCGATGCTGAGGAATTGAGGATGGCCACACACATCATATTGCGAGCGGCTCAGACTGAATCGTTCGAGACGGACCTGACGGTCATTTGAGCCGGGGGAAAATTGTCAGGCCGAAGTGAACTGGCTGCGCTTGACCCATTCATCGATGTATCCTCAGGCTGAGCGGAAGACTGGAGGCAGCAAAGGTGGAATATGAACGCCGACATCCACCAATCTTGCATCGACAAGATCACCTTGCAAAGGTCATCGTAAGGGACTTGCACTTGCGGCTGATTCACGCTGGGACTCGATTACTGCTGCAGTGAACACCCGGTACTGGATCATAGGTAGTCGAGGACTTGTCCAGAGGGGTTTGGGTGCGTCATAAGGGTGTTATGGACCCCGCGTCCATGCCCTCTCCTAACACCCATTAATTCCCGTTCGCAAATTTCCCCTCTCTACCTGTAAAGGGAAAACAAATCCCCAAGTAGCTAATTTGCATAAACTACTTTGTGCAAATTCTACTTGGCAGAAAATAATAAAAAATGGAGTTGGCGCCGGATGAAAAATAAAACGTCAACGGCGAAAAATACTTCGACAGTGACATTCGCCGTAAAACTTCAGTCGAAAACGGTATAAGAGAGAAAATCAGACGACGTTAACTAATAAACGAGAAGCACACACAGGAAAAACGCTCTCGAGTAAATTAGGAGATTACCGCAGAGCAGAAGCTTTTAATACACCTATTAAAGGACCTAGGAAACTTTCCGACGGCCAACTCTAACCAACCCAGGAGAGCACAAAGCTCAACGCCCCCTGCAACATACCAGCAGTAGCTACAGCGTTCGCTCCACGGTCGCGCAAGATAATCTCATGTAAGTCCTTTATGTTACGTACAACTACATTTAAATAAATTTAAATATATTAAAACATTAATATTAAATTCTTAAAAATAATATAACAATGGCCGGGTGCTATCGCAACAGATGGCAGCATTGCCAGCCAGTAGAATTAATCCTGCACGGCCATTAAGTAACACCTGCGTTAATTACGGATGCCCTATCACTCTTCGGACATGGAAAATACGCGGCTCAAAGCGAGTCAAGGGCTACATCTGTTTCTTCATATGCCTACCAACCGAGACAATACATCTCCAAGTGGTTAGTGAGCTCACCAGCGAGGCTTTCCTGGCAGCATTGGGGAGATTCCTCGCCCATAGGGATTTTTGTCACACCCCATAGAGTGATAATTGTACCAATTTCGTCAGAGCATATCGAGAACTGCGAGAAGTTTATGAGCATATAAGCCAGAGTCCCGGGACCGGATCATAACGGAGTTGGCCACCAACGGGATCACGAGGAAATTCATTCCCCCGGCAGTCCCCCATTTTGGTGACTTGTGGCAGGGAGGAATCAAGTCCGTGAAGCATCATCTTAAGCGGGTTATTGGAAATGCTTTGCTGACTTTCATGGAGTTTACTACCATTTTAGCTCAGATCGAGGGTTGTGAATTCCCGACTACTGGTTGTTCTACCAAGGGAGCTTGGCGACCCCGAAGTGTTAACCCCCAGTCACTTCTTAGTTGGAGGACCGGCTATGAGCCTTCCGGAAGTCGATCTGGGAGATACAACGATCGCCTGGCGGTTCAGGTGGAAGTAGTTCCAGGCATTACATCGATATTTTTGTCTTGGTGGAAGAACGAATACCTCCACACGTTGCAGGCTCGCGACTAATGGCATCATCCGAAACCAAACCTAAGAAATCCGGTCGTGGTGCTTCTGAAGGTGAGACACTATCTCCAACCTATTGGCCCGTGGGAAAGGTTGCCGAGCTTCGTAGTTCGGGTGGCAATTGTAAAGATTCAGCGTGGCACATTTAAGCGGCAAGTCACGAAGTTGATCCCGGTTGCTCAGGATGAGACGATTGAACCGACAGTTCAAGGTGGGCGGCATGTTGGAGACGGAGCAGCACACAATTGCCGACTGGCGGACTGAGGATCGGTAATTTATACCAATTGCTCCCTTGGTTCCTGTGATAAACATGCGAACGGAGAAACAGGAACACAAGAGAGAATATAAGCGGTGGCAGTTGGGGAGTTCGGGCTCCTCAATAGTATAGTGGTTAGTATACCCGCCTGTCACTCGGGAGACCGGGGTTCGATTCCCCGTCGGGGAGCCTCTGGTGCAAGACTAATGACCTTGCCCGAAAAAAAAAACAAATCATTATGGAAAATTTAACAAGCCCCAGGACTTGCTAAATAAGGCCAAGACCGGTCCCCGGTTGTAGTGCCGATGGTCATGTCAGTTGGGGAGTTGAGCAGTACAACAAGCGTACCGCTCAAGACAACAACGCCCCTCGTCCAGAGCAGAGTCCGGTTCTGGAGGTGCCCTACCTTAATCATAATAATAACAGAATCGAGTACAATTTATTCAAGCGTTATTGTATTCCCCGGTTACAATTAAATACTAGAAACACAATAGGGAAATAAACATCTGATAAGAGAAACTTGACAAAGAGAATCTTTACCTTGACATTTTTATTGTTAATAAAGGGTAAAGCCAGACTTTAGAAACAGGATGATCTAGACCAAACTCGAGAAGCTATTAGATGACATCGGCTTAAAATCGAGATAACTATATGAGACTAAGGCTAGCATAATTAAACAAAAACAAGATCAGCCTTTTATACACCAGACTGGTAAAAGTAGATCAAGAAGTTACAAATTGCCAATATTCTCTTTGTGTCTGTTTTTTAACTGCTTCAGATTTGCGCAACACCTATGTTACACCCGATCTTAAAAATATTCTCACGTTGAAAATACACGGATCTCAATTTAAGGAAAATCATTAAGCGATGAACGATTATTATTATGTAGTAAATAACTCACGTGTTTTATATGCCCAGCATATTAAACAGTCACAATTCCTTGTATGATTTTCACTGCTCATATTTGTAATACTTTTGTAACTGTTATACTAAAAATTTTTATAGAAAAAAAGGATTCTTTTTTACAACAAATATTTGATGTTCGCTTCGACTACTTCCTTGAAGGACACTCAACTGTTAGATTTGCATACAGCTCATCAACATTTTTAGCTGTCTGTTCGAAGTATTGGTTTCACATATAGTATTTTCCTTCAATTAAAATTACTACCCATTTACCCAAAATTTTTATAAGCATGCAGGTAAGAAACAGACTATCCCTCTATACATGCGCTGGTACCTAGCACCAAGGTCGTTGTACACAATTCACATACAAGCATCTGAAAACTAACTAACTTTATTTTTCTTTCTTTTAAATTCCTGCCAAACAATGCATTATTTCATTTGGCTTGTTTGCGTGTGTGCAATTTGTATCCTAACCCACGTTTGCCAATTACATTCAGAAGATGAATTTGAAAACGATGTCAAGTAAATACTTGCATATGACCACGTTTTTCAATTCGCTTCATACCAGCAAACATAACAAGGATAATGGAATGGAAATTGGTAATAAAAATATTTTAGAGCAATAAATTTAAAATGTTTGCGAATTAACAAGTATTTATTTAAAGACATTCGGGTAATCTAAAAAGTCGCCTACTGGTTTTAATCTCAAATAAATGTCTGACGGGGTGATAGAAGACAAATGGTTCCTTTATGGCGAAAAATTATTTCTTTCCGTATGGTAGTTGTTCCAACCTTGGCCTTGACTTGACTCATTATTTTTCTACCTGGCGCAGAGACTGGTAATGTATAAGTATGCGTTAACGACTTCCCTAAATAACAAACAATTGCATTTTCAATTTAATTACCAGATAATCAAGTGCAGAGCGGCAGGTTTACTTGGTGAAACTAAATTGATAAACAGATAAAAAATATCCCTAGTTGTGAGACAGATGTTATATTTTATTATACAACACTTAATATTTATTATTAGTTATATATTATATTAACACTTAGTTATATTTTATGTTAACACTTTCGACTCGTAGTAGAGTCTGTAGCGTGGTCCCCACTGGAGGAGCGAGAAATGTTAGGCGAGGGTGCGTACTGCCTTCCTTTGCCGAGGGACGTTGGTTGGGGTCTCCTCCTTTTGGATCTTCCGGCTTTGGTATTGGCCAGGGACTTCTCCTTTGGTTGAATTGCACCAGAGGTATGACGCTGTGGCTTTATAGCTCCCTCTACCACAATTACCTTGCCAAAGCCCAACTCAACCTGATCAATGACCCTAAATCTTTCTACCACTTCATCAACTACAAACGGAAACCAGATGCCTATCCCAACTCTCTTTTCTACGACTCAACTACTTCAACTGACTCCCATACCATAGCCAATCTTTTCGCGTCCTTTTTCAAAGTATCCTTCGCGGACGACTCGTTCGAGCCGAACCCCTCCTACTTTACTGGCATGTCTGAATTCTCCCTTGGCCCACTCATCCCTCCACACATTCAACAACACCAAATTAAAGAAAAACTTGAACAACTGAAAGACGATTTCAGTCCCGGCCCAGACGGACACCCTGCTATCTTCTTTAAAAAATGCTCCTCTTCTCTCTCTCTCCCGCTCGCGTCAATCTTCAATCTATCCCTTGCGCAAGGTCTATTCCCCGACATTTGGAAATCCTTCTACATAACCCCCATACATAAAAAGGGGCCAAAAAACGATATATCCAATTATCGTCCCATTGCTAAGTTTTCGCACATTCCTAAGCTGTTCGAAAGCCTTCTATATGATGCGTTATGTTTTTGCTGCACACCCATCATCTCTCCTAACCTCTCCGGCAGGTCCACTACTACCAACCTTGTCGAATTCACATTCCACACACTCCTTGCCCTAGAAAACGGCGATGAGGTCGATGTAGTCACTACCGGCTTTAGCAAGCCCTTCGAAAAAATCTCCCATAACCTCATTCTCTTTAAATTATCTTCCCTTGGTTTTGAACCCCTGTTGATTAAGTGGATCTCATCCTATCTCAACTCTCGAACCTGTCGTGTGCGATTTAGATCCACCCTCTTCGATCCTTTTCTTCCAACCTCAGGTGTCCCCCAGGGCAGTCAACTCGGCCCCCTCCTATTTATCCTAACTATAAACGACATAAGCTCGTGCATCAATCACTCCCCCATCTCGCTTTACGCGGATGATACCAACATTTTCAAGACAATCCGCTCTCCCCTTGACTCCTCAGTTCTACAATCGGATGTTGACAGCTTTTCGATCTGGTGCCAAAATAACTGCCTAGAACTGAATATCGCCAAATGTTACACAATCACCTTCTCTCGGAAACGCTCCCCCACCGCGATAAGGAGCTTAGATTTACCGCACATATCGATGACATAATCCTTAAGGCCAACGCCGCCCTTGGCTTTGTAAAACGCTGGTCGAAGGAATTCCTAAACCCCTACGTCAACCGATCACTCTACACAACTTTTGTCCGGCCACTACTCGAATATGCTGGTCAGGTCTGGTGCCCGTATCAACTGTCTCACATTCGTAGGATCGAGGACGTTCAACGTCGTTTCTTGCGCTTTGCCCTCCGTGGACTAAACTGGGAAAACCCCCTCTTTCTACCACCATACATAGGCCGGCAATCAATTGCCCAAGCTTGATCTCCACTTTAACATTTCATACAAACCCCCGTAATGTGCGGAACCCTCGACTGTTTTACGTGCCCGCTCATCACGCTTCTTAGGGGGTAACGAGCCCATCTCGCGTATGCTACGACAGGCCAACTCTTTTCCCACCTCCTTCGATTTCAACCTCTCCACTCCTGCCCTCAAACGACGTCTCAGAGTAAACCTATCCTAACCCCGCCCCACCCCAATTTCAACCTCTCCCCCCAGCTCACCAACCCCGGCCCCATACCAATACGTAGACGTGCCCCTCACTGTCACTGTCTCACAAATGCCGAATTTGCCTCCACCACATACACTTGCTCTATCCTAGCAAACGGTGTGCAGATAGAATTACCTGTGCGATGATGGAGTGTTGGAATTACAGAATTGCGATTCAGGTGTGGGTATGGAAATGAATGCATTTCAAGGTTAGTTGTTCGAAATAGAAAAAATGTGGGGACATGCAAGATTACAATTTTTGTATGGGATATGGAATGCGTTTTTGGCTCCTCGATAGTTTAGTGGTTAGTATACCCGCTTGTCACCTGGGGGACCGGGGTTCGATTCCCCGTCAGGGAGCCTCTGGCGCAAGACTAATAACCTTGGCCGGAAAAAAAATCATTATGGAAAATTTAACAAGCCTCAGGACTTGCTAACTAAGGCCAAGACCGACTCCCGGTTGTAGTGCCGATGATGATGATGATGGAATGCGTTTAGCAATGTGTAGACATGTGATACGGTTTCACATGCTATACCGAAAGGATTTCATGGATTGTAGCAAGAAATTATGTGATGCTACACTGAGAGAATTCTTTCGGTATTAATATTAATTAATGTTTGCAATACTGTCTTTTTCAGGATAAAGGTTGGAGTTAATTTAGATGTTGATTGGGTAATAGATTATAAGATGCGTACACATGTGTACGCGAATGTTTGGGGTTATTTACCAGACTTGGGGTGAGGGTATTAGGATTCTGCGTGTAGCAGATTATGAGATGCGTATACATGTTATGCGTACGCGAATGTTGGGATTATTTACCAGCTTTGGAAGGCTATTGAGATTCTGTGTGTAACACAGACTTTAAAATGTACTGAGACGTCCGAAAATGTTAACAACGATTATATATATATATATATTATATAATAACGATTGTTTGTACCAGTAGCTCGACTGGTAAGGAGGCTGTATGCATGAGTCCAATTGCCCGTTCTGTATGGAAATTGAGCAGTAAGCTTACTTACTTAACCTCCCTACAGAATAAAGAGTGGTCTGTTAAATTGTAGTATTGTGGCAAGTTACGAAACCTGAAAACAATATCAGTACATTTTGGCTGAGATGCAATTGAACAGTAAACTGCTCACATTAAGGAACTCTGCTTACAAATTGATTACATGTCTTCTCGTTGGTATTGTTTCTAGATACTTAGACTCTTTAATGTTCTCAAATATACGTTCTGTCAAAAAAGTATTGGGAATCGATTAGTTAGTTGATTATTATTTTTATTATAGTAGGAGTAGTAGGAGTGGTAGTAGTAGTACTAGTAGTAATGGTAGTGTGGATTATTTTTCGCTAGAGGCGTCTGCACGGACGTAGGTTGAGCGAAAACACCACGGATTTATTGAGAGCACTAATTGATCCGGCGGAGAACACAGAAAAGTTAATCCACCGATGTTATGCTCACCATCAAGCAAAATAAATGAAACGAACTGAATTTATTTTTAATGTTCCTTTATTTGTTCCCGGATTAATATACGATGAGTTATTTATTTGTACACAATGTGTTAACACGGGAATGCTTATCTTACTAGTGCACAATCTACTTAATATCTTTGGTAGTCACTGAGTTAATTTAGGATGACACTGTCCAACTCCGGTATTATTGTTAAACTTAAATATATTTACGGCAACAGACCACTGAATCAATTTAGGATGACACATTGAACATATAATTTATCGAATTCTCGCGACTCGACTGACTCCTTTAATCGATGACAAAACGATAGCACGACAGCTTGTGTGTACGCGACGGGGGTTGCAATCTGACTCAGATTATGATGCAACTCACATCCATCTGTTCGATGGCCACGAATTGCATCGATAGGGGAGGTATATATATGTGGGCGTATAGGAAAAGTACAATGCCCTGCCATGAGGACGATGATCGGTGGACACCTGATCAAACAGAAGTACATCGTTGGTGATGAATCGCAGAGATCGAAATAGATTTTTGTTTCAAAGTAAACAAAAACGCTATTTCACAGATCAATGGGGTATATGATGACGATGATGCACATATGATGTATATGATGTGCCTATGATACAAAAGGGGTCGTCATGGTATTTGTCTAAGATTCCTTGGAAACATCGATGTAGGCAATATCCAATCTAGTCATATGGCTCCGGTGCACAAGGAGCCAAATTATTTTGTTGACATAAGTCAACAGGAACCTCGTCGACGACGGCAAAGGATCAGGCTGGATGGCTATATGTTTAGAATAATATGCGGGTAAGTAAAACGCACACAGTGGGATACTGTATGTTTAATTTAGTTTTTCAGGCGGGTCATCATATGCATGGCATGGGTAAGGTTACCTAAATAATGATCTTTTCCATGCCCAAATTCCAGGATCGGTTGATAACCGATGAAAGGGAATTGTCGCAAGTGTTGCGGACCTAAGGGTATAGGCGCGATATTCACTTATGAACCGTAGCAAGAATACCGGCTACAGCTATGTCAACAATTACGCTGGCCAGCGTGTATTTATCTTTTATAATTGCTGACTAGCTGAGCCGATTGTCTGGCACGGTGCATGTATGAATGAAATAATTTGTTTGGAGTGCATGGTTGATAAGATTTAACTTTCAGGTGAAAGAGAATGAAGGATAGCTTACGCTGCCCCAAAATTGCAGGTAGGTATAGTGGGTTGGAAAGTGGTTAATTTAAGAGGATGGGCGGTTCTTTGAGAATGTATTAAAGAGCCGCCACAGTAGTACTAAAACTTTATTGAGTCTATCTAATTACAGTCGTGGTTAGTATACCAGTCTGTCACACGAGAGACCGGGGTTCGATTCCCCGTCGGGGAGCCCCCGGTGCAAGACTAATGACCTTGCCCGGAAAATAACAAATCATTATGGAAAATTTAACAAGCCTCAGGACTTGCTAAATAAGGCCAAGACCGGTTCCCGATTGTAGTGCCGATGATGATGATGATGATGATGAATTACAGTTGTTATGTACTTATAAACTATTACAATATTGTTGCGAGCTTAGGGTTCCCTGGATTAATTATCTTAATAAATAAGAGCTGTTAAATCGATTTTCTTAGTAAACACTTTATTAGTCTGTTAATAACCACCGTTACTTGATATTTCACTAATAATTCGGTGACTCTTCTTTCACTAGAGACTTATCGTTTAATTTCTATCTTGTTTACTTATCGCTTCCTTACTGCTTGCTTCTTGATCTGTGTGCGACGTATTTATACCGTTTTTCCTCATTCTGATTCGGCGTTTTATTTCCGTCCGTTCCATAGCCTCAAATTTTCTACTGCTCATAGTCTCCAGTTTTCCATTACTTTTTAGAATATGCTAGTACTTTGTTTTGGAGACCTGCCAGATATCACAGCCGATTGTCATATGCGTCACACTACCCTGCCGCCTAGATTAGTGCGTCCCGAACTAAGTTCACTGGTCTTCTAGGTTAACAAAAAGTCGCCAGTCGGTCACGATGTATCACTTTCATCTTGGCGTTCGGTCTTCGCTGAATTCTATATCAATTTGTCACCCTCACTGATGCCGAGGCAGAAACGGTGGCCACAGTTTTCTTTGACCAAATAATTGCTCGGTATGGTGTTCCGAAGCGATTGGTCACCGATCAGGGAAGCAATTTCCTAAGCGGTTTGTTTAAAAGCGTGTACAACCTGCTCCGTATTAAAAAACTACAGACTTCAGCGTACCACCCACAATCGAATGGAGCCTTAGAATGAGCCCATCGTCCATCGTCGAAGTATTATGGATAGAAAGTCTCAATCATGGGTTCAGTACTTGAGGACGGCAACATTCGTCTACAACACCAATGTACACGAAGGTACGCCAATGGACTGTCTATTTGGGTTCACTCCGGAGGTACCGACGAGCATAAAGCAATCTCCGGAACCGGTAAATAATCATGACAGTTACCATAAGCTATTGAATCACAAACTTCAACATACGTACGAAATAGCAAGGCGTAACCTGTTAACTACCAAGAGGAAGTCGAAAGAGTACTACGACGGTAAGATACGCCCATTCACGTTCCATGTGGGCGACAAAATTTTAATACGGAACGCACAGAAGCAAGGAAAACTAGCTCTCAGATGGAGGGGTCCATGTAAGGTAATACAAATAAAGAGTCCGGTGAATAGCGTAGTGAAGGTAGGGAGAAGAAACGTGGTGGTGCACAACAACAGACTGAAACCCTACTACGAATAGAGGAGACAAAAAACGAACAAACCACGACAAATAAAGGGAAGTAACACACTACAGCCGGTACAGGGTTCAACGCTACATTCTATACTTTTGTAGCCAAGCTCCATTTCTCTTCTAAGAATGAAGCTAACACTATTTAAGGGGGGAAGGTATTGTTACGGACCTCGCGGACCTCGGGCCCATGTCCTCGCCCAACACCCACTAATTTCCTCAAATTTCCCCTCTCTACCTGTAAATGAAATAAATAAACTACTTTATGCAAATTCTACTTGGCAAAAGAAAAGAAAGAAAGATGGTTTGGCGCCGAATAAAAAAAGAAAAACGTTAACGGCAAAAAAAATTAATTACAGACAAGGCTAGAACTGAGGAACACCAGGGAAAAACTAAAGCAAAAACATAAAAAGGTAGTTGACGTAATCCTATTGCCAGAACGACTGTAACAATTGGGCATAATAGTATCAGAAGTGTGACCGTACTGGATTCCACTGCAAACCTACATCATCAACAGACTAGCCAGCTGAACAGGGGGCGTCAAGAACTCAACGCCCCCTGCAACCTGCATACCAGTGACCAGCAACAACGACCACTCCACGGTCCGTACAAGTAAGTCACTTTACTTACCCCTTTCTATCACTATATTGATTAAATTGTTAAATATTATACAACACCAGCTTCTGACATTATCCTCCTTGGCGATTTTAATGTGCACAATTCCGCCTGATTTGTACATTCTAACAGAACCGATGAGGCTGGGAGGCTGGCGGAGATGTTCGCTGTTAGCTACAATTTGACTCAAGTCGTGGAGAAACCTACGCTAGTTAGTATTAAAAGACGTGAAATTCATTAATAATCGTTACTAATAATACAGACTCCACAACCACAAATTGGAAGAGATATACCACAAACCTACAATAGTGAGAGTAATCAGGTCGCGAAGATTAATATGGGCCGGACATGTAGCCCGAATGGGCAACGATAGGACCGTGCGTAGAATTCTTGACGGTAGAGGTAGACCAACGGGAAAGAGACCGACAGGACGACCGCGACGAAGATAAGAGGACAATATTAGGTTTGACCTTGAGGAGATCGGATCGGATGATCAAGCCCGGAAGGATAGTGCACAGGGCAGGGAACGATGGCGCAGTCGAATCGGTGAGGTCATGAGCTTCCGGGTTCCTACAGGCCCATATATAGTAATAGTATAGTAGTAGTATAGTGCAAAAGACTGGGCACTTACCCTCTTCTATATATATATATATATATATATATATATATATATATATATATATATATATATATATATATATATATATATATATATATATATATATATATATATTGTGACGATCTGGAAAGACTCCAAAACTAAGTACTGGTATATTCTAGAAAGTACTGGAAAACTGGAGACTATGAGCAAAAAGAAGCGAGAGGAAAACGCTGTCTCCAGTGACAGAAGTGTCACTTTTGACAGAGGAGCAAAAAGTGAAAGAACGGTTGTCAAGAGCAGAAAAAGAAAGATTTAATAGAAAATTGATTTCACGGCTTGTTTTGTGTGAATAATTAATCCAGCGAACCCTAAGCTCGCTACAATATTTTTTATTCTTCTTTCATTATAACAAAAAAAAAAAACGTTGCTATAGTCTTATTGGAAAGAAAATTAAGAAATTTGTCAGAAATTTGACATACATACAATACTTACTCTACCCTGCCCCGAAGGATATGTAAAGAGTCGGCCCCTGGGAGACAAATAGGAAGGTGCTACAAAGTGGAGGCGAGTTTAGTCCGTAGCCAGTACCGATAAGTGAGAATGGGGAATGAAACGGGCACTCAAAAAAAAACGCCTTAACATCTGTGCCTAAAACGTTTTTTATGTATTGCGCCCATGCAAAAATATAGGTTTGCCAATAAGCTTACCATATGGTGACAAATTATGTAACTTCAGATTTCAAAAGGTCATAGCTCTCGTGGGTTGCCGCTCACTTTGTTACGGTTTATGAATTATTAAACAGTAAATCCGATAAAAAGCCAAACTTGAAAGTAACAATGTACAAAAAATATGTTTATTTTATAGCTAATCATTTAAAGAAGAGAAAATATTTCATTTGGTTCTTACTACGGTTTCGTAGTGGTTCTAGACAACGCAAAAATAAACAGTATGAGTGGAACTCAAAGTTCTGTATGCTTGAAGATTTGCGACTCGATGGTCTCCTGCAGTTTTTCAACCTTCCTGGTTTGTTTTTTAATGTGATCTTCCATTTCCTCGAATCGACCTTTTTTATCCTTGTATTGTTTTTCATTCTGAAAAAAAATCGTAGTGAAAAATATTAGTAACCAAAATAGAATAATAATAAATAAACTTAAAAAATAACAGTGATTTAGAAGTCCAATAACATACTTGGAGTTCTAAATTTTTTAATTGTTCCCCAGCTTCCGCTATTGGTATTTTATGAATAGATGATGTCCTAACTGAGACCCAGATCGATTCGTCAACTAATTCGACATATCTCCGTTACTCATGATACGACTTACATTCGAGATTCCGTTTTAAAGGCGGAGTCTGCGTCTTCTCGCGGTCCAATCTGGCTTGCCAGACGATAGAGGCGTTGAAATCCAGTAGCATAGACATCATATGGTTGAGGGTCCTGCTGAGGAGTTCTGTTAAATTTCTTTGTTGTCTTTACCGCTCCCCGAAGGACGATCGACCAGCGACATTTTTCGAACATCTTCCACGTAACGTCGACTGGATACAGATCAATTATCGTCCTTGGCGATTTTAATGTGCACAATTTAGCTGGTTGGTGCACTCCAACAGAACCGGCGAGGCTGGGGGCTGGCAGAGATGTTCGTTGATAGCCACAACATGACTCAACTCGTGGAGGAACCTACGCGAGTGCCAGATGTCCGAGGTGATTATGCGAACACCCTGGATATGTTTTTGACATCCGAACCGAGTATTTATACCGTAGAGATTTCTGCGCCACTGGGAAACTCAAATCACTGCTTGGTATCGGTCGCGCAACCACTTGTATTCTAAACGAATAACCGACCTAAGCAGCTTCACCATGTATGGAGGTATGGGGCTGCTAACTGGGATGATTTACGAGATTTCTTCGCATCGTTTCCATGGTCGGAGGTATGCTTCGGAGACTCGATGTTAACGCCTGCGCGCGGTCGGTCACAGATATTACTCTTCTCGGGATGGAGATCTACATTCTGCATTCCATTAAACGATGTGCATCTGATAAGCCTTGGTTTGATAAAAAATGTGAGCAGATTACGGCGGTAAAAAGTAGAGCTTTTAAGCAGTGGCGCTCCAATCCCACCGATGTTAACAGAGCGAATTTTGTTAGAATCAAAAACGCGTGCAACCAGGCGATTGATACCACGAAGAAGGCTCACAACGACAGAGTGACTAGTAAACTCCTTAAGTGGCCGACTGGTTCGCGTCCCTTCTGGTCAATGGTAAGGGCTGACAGCAGTAACTTCGCTTCCCCCTCTTTTACTCCGTTAGTGGCAGGCAGCGGGACGTTAGTCACAAATTCAAAGGCTAAAGCTAATGTGTTCGCGAATTTATTTTCCGGGAATTCAAACCTCGGTGCCGATCTTTTGGAGCCACCTGTGATCGCGCCGGTACAGTCTTCGATGTGGGATGTGAGGTTTCGCCCGCGTACTATTGAACGCATTCTACGTGGACTGGACTGTAGGAAGGCAACCGGCCCGGACGGAATACCAGCAATAGTCCTTAAGAACTGTGCTCCAGAACTATCGTCGATTCTTAGCAGACTGTTTCGTTTATCTTATGCACGGAGAACCTTTTCTAGCTGCTGGAAAATCGCTCGAGTTCAGCCAATCCTAAAGAGGGGAAACAAGTATCTCCCACAAAATTACCGTTC
The DNA here is from genome assembly GCA_963931805.1 of Microdon myrmicae. Classification (NCBI taxonomy): domain Eukaryota; kingdom Metazoa; phylum Arthropoda; class Insecta; order Diptera; family Syrphidae; genus Microdon; species Microdon myrmicae. The sequence continues at coordinate 68,294,118 of OZ007499.1, forward strand.
GATAGCATTATTGTCTGAGTTAATTAAGTATTTGGAGTCCAACGGACTTCGGAATGATCGTCAATACGAATTCCTTGGCAGGCGGTCCACGGAAGACCTTTTGACTCTTATAACAGATATACGGACATCTGCGATTGATGGGCATGGTTAGTCAAGGGCGGTCGCATTAGATATCTCCAAGGCCAAAGAAAAGTGGATCATCGGTTCCACAACTGGCCAGGACCTCGAATCTGGCGAAATCTTGAAATTGCTCGGCGTCACGGTCTGTGGGAATGTATCGTGGCATAAACACGTGTCAAACATCGCCAAGAAAGAAATATTTTACTCCGGCTCAACTTCTTCTCCTATATAAATCCCAAATTAAACCCGCGCTCGAATATTGCTCTCATGTTTGGAGCTCTGCTCCTTATCATACCCTCGACCTACTTGAGAGCATACAGAGGCGAGCGATCCGCCTGATCGGGGACTCGGCGCTGACGTCGGGACTTCAGTCGGTATCACATCGAAGGTGCGTAGCCGACCTCTGTCTGTTTTACAGATATCATCACGGGTGCTGTTCTTCGGAGATTCTTGGTATTGTTCCACGCAATTCGTTTTATATGCGCTCCACAAGACAATCCGACGGATCGCACCCGTTTGTGGTTCATCTCCCGACGGCGCGAACATCCCTGCATCAGAACTCGTTCCGTTACAGAGCGGGGAAGATGTGGAACTACCTTCCCGCGCGAGTGTTCCCGGAGCGTTACAACCTGCAATTGTTCAAAAAGAACTGCAACAATTATTTGGAGGGATCTCGGGGCGCCCACTCGGCGCTATAGGTTCGCTTCTCCCGAGGGAAGTGTTATAAAAAAAATTAAATTTTTTTTTTTAATTTAAAAAAAAAAAATTAAAAAAAGGGAGGGCCTTAAATGTCATTACACAGTTGTTGGGAAGAGCAAGGAAACTTCAGACAAATGTACACCAATACCAACGTCGTCTATTCCACTTCTTCTGTTACTTGCACTGTGCTTTGTATTGTTGAAGGACATCAAAAACCTTATTTTATGCACTTATTGCAAAAATCCAGAAAAAAAACTTCTTAGGAACCATAAACATTTCTTAAAACCAAGATTTATTTCCCCTGAGAGGGAAATACGAGTATGTCAGCTTTTCAGTTTTCATAAGCATTTTCCAAAAAAAAAAAAAAAAAAAAAAAAAAAAAAACAATATACACTTTAAATATTCTAATTCTACTTTCATATTTTGTTCCTATTTTAGTTTTCTGGTTTACGAACTTTATAGGATGAAGCATCTCACTTATAGGTTTTTTTTTAAATAATTATTTTCGACTCCCAGTGACTTTTTCCGTCAGGGACGGTGTTGATAGCCAATATTATTAACAAATTATACCCCATCAGTGGCATGACTTAATAATAAATGACAATTACACCCAGCGTACGTGTCCTCGATTGAATATGTAGTTTCTTCAAGCACTAATTTCCACACCAATTGTATTGCATTGTACAACCATTTTCATGAATCAGTACTGCACCCTTTAATGTTACATGGAATTTTGCAGTTCCCATCACTGCTAATATTATGCCTGTTTTGGCCGCAGATCGCCCCAAGGTGATGGGAACTGCAAAATTGCAGGTAACAAACCATGGTGTCATGCGCAGGCTATCCCAAGGTGATGGCAACTGCAACCTTGTATGAAACTGCACAATCCCGTCGTTATTCATCTTGAAGTGATAATATTATGCCTGTTTGGCCGCAGATCGCCCCAAGGTGATCGGAACTGCAAAATTCCATGTAACAATAACTACAAAACGTTGGTGTATTTTAATACTCCATTTACATATTGATGTACGAGGGTTGCCTTTTATATTTCGGGATTAGAGAACAAAAACAAATATTGATCATCGAAGATCACTTTATTGTTTTTCAAAATATTCCCCATGAAGATCTATACACTTTTGCATGCGTTTGAACCAATTGTCGAAGCACTTTTGCCACTCTGATTGAGGTATCTCCAACACATGCATTCTGAATGCAGCAACCGCTTCTTCAGGTGTCGAAAAACGTTGACCTCTCAGTTTGTTTTTTACGTACGGGAATAAAAAGAAGTCATTCGGTGCCAAGTCAGGACTATACGGCGGATGACCCATCAAATCGATGTTTTGGGTGCTCAAAAATGCAGTTGTCGCAGCCGATGTGTGAGAGCTCGCATTGTCGTGGTGAAGAGTGATCCGTCTTCGGCGGTTGGTTTTCCTGATTTCTTGGAAGACAACTGGCAAACAAATGGTTGTGTACCACTCAGAATTGACTGTTCTGCGTTGCTCTAGTGGTACGGTTGCGACATGTCCAGTTTTTCCGAAAAAACAGGCGACCATTTGCTTGGAAGTGCTTCGTGCGCGAACAACTTTTGTTGGATTTGGCTCATCTTGAAATACCCAGACAGTCGACTGCTGTTTACTTTCGGGCTCATACGCGTAAATCCACGATTCATCACCTGTCACGATGTCATAGACGTGTTTCGAAGCACCGCGACCGTATTTTTTGAGCATTTCTTTCGACCAATTGACACGAGCCTTTTATTGGGCGATTGACAAATTGTGTGGGATCAAACGCGAACAAATTTTTTGACAGTCAAATGTTTATGCAATATTGAATGTATGCTGGTCCCACTAACGCCTAAGGTTGTCTCAATCTCACGATAGGTCACATGACGATCTTCCAATATCAGTTCGCACACAGCATCAATGGTGTTCAGAACAACAACTGATTTTGGACGACCTTCACGAAATTCATCTTGGAGTAAACTACGACCACGATTGAATTCACCATACCATCGATAAACACTGGTCCTTGATGGAGCTTCATCGCCAAAAATTGAATTAAGTTCATCCATGCACTGTTGCTGAGTTAATCCACGCCGAAAGTTGTAAAAAATAATCGCACGAAAATGTTGACGATTTAATTCCATTTTTGGGCCGAGATGAATCTTTTAAGTTACTGTAAACAACACAAATAGCGCTCGTATGTCAAAACGTTCTGAGTGCGTATAACCTCAAAAATGTCCAACTTTACGACAGAGCTGTCAATTGCCGGATTGCAACGCTAGGGTTGCCAAATCCCGAAACATAAGAGGCAACCCTCGTATTAATGTATAAGTATGAAACTTATAAAAATTGAACTTGGCAGTTAAATTAGAATGTAAACATACCTTGTACTTATCCTTTTGCATTGCATGCTCAGCGTGTAAATGCCTCAACTTTAGAAGCCTGCTTTCAAAATGATGTAATTCACTTTTAATCGAGGATAACTCCTTATCTGTAAAATTACTAGCTAAAGCTACTCGCCATAATCCCTGAACTTTAGGTTCAATAAATTCTTGGCTATGTGGTCCGGCTGATACTAGACGCTCCAACCGATCATAGTGATCCTTAATTTTCGTATGATGATCTCGTAATTCATTGACGTTGTTACGGTAGCTCTCCGCTTCCATCGATGGGGTTTTTATCTCATTATCAGAATCGCTGCCACCCGCAATCACATTGTAGTTTTCCAGTTCATCCTCATTGATAGCATCTTGGTTGAAAAATAAAATAAATTTATTAACATAACATTAAAAAAAAGATTATCACTTTGTAAAAATTGTTGTTAGGATATTCTGATGATAGTGTAGTACGAGGTGTGTTCAAAAGTAATGAGAATTTTTTAATTAGGCAGACTTCATTATTATTACTTAGTTTTAAAAAATTGTTATTGCTGTAAAGGTGTGCGCGTTTCGTTGGCCGCCGATGGACGGCCACAACGAACAATGGCTGTCGAACTCGTTCGGGACAAAAGGCGAGAGAAAGGCGCGGTCTTAAATTTCGAGACCTGATATTAAGTTTTCGTTCTCTATGTTTAAAAACCAAACAATCCTCAAATATTTATCGGGCACGATTGAATGTGACTGTGAAGTGAACTTCTTTCACTTTAAAAACGATTTATTGTATATCGCGTAAGTTGCACACAATTTCTTTAAGAGTTTGGTTAAATTCGTTAGTTAAATTCCCCCCGTTGCGAAATAATCTGTCAATTCAAAAAAGGGACGCTGCTGACCTCATCGTTTTTTGACAATCGGCCAGCTGGTCCGTGACAGCTGCCGCGCAACTGGTATACTGCGAATGTACTAGATTTCTCCAGCACATCCCAGCACATCCAACTGCCAATCCGCAACAGTTATTAATTAGTTTTAAATGTTTTAATTGCGCAGGCTTCATTTTTGTTAATAAGTTTAAAAAAATTATCCTGCTGGCTTAAATTTTGCTGCAACCGAAAAAGTTATATGGTTTGGTGTGCTTGATGTTTCTTTACGTTCGTTCACACCGCACTGATAGCTCGTGATGTTTTGGTGCAAAACAAAGCCGTTATTTTGTCTCGGGCACCATATTAGCCAGACATATCCCCAGCCGATTCCTTTCTATTTCCAAAAGTGACAGGGCCATGAAGTGCTCACATTTTGCCGCCATTTATGAGATAAAAATAGAATCGCTGACGGATACCATCAATTGATTCCCAGAACGATTTCAAATTTGGAAAAAAAATGTCTGGCATATGTGCGGGAGTACTTTGGATGGGACAAAATTTATTAGTTTACAAAGATTCATTAATAAATAAGGAAAACATCATTTACGTAATTCTTTGAACACACCTGGTATACTTACTTTCATGGTGTTCCGTTTTGGTTAATTTTCCAACATTCTCTAGCAAGCTGTAGTATATATCGACTTTATCTTCATGGTGTTGGAATTCTTCTTTGAGAGATTTTAATTCTTCAGCAGTGAATCCAGAAAGTTCCGCTTTCTCCCACAATCTGTTTAGCTTCTTATCCTTAAATACGCTTTTGTTCCGGTGGCTGTCAGACTCATGAAATTTCTATTGATTTCCATTAAGACTTCTTGGTTAAGGAATATTTTATTATTTTATTTATTAAAGATGTAACAAATAAGTGAAGAGATTGCGAATTAGGAAGGAAATTGAAAATTGAAATATATACTGACGGCAAGTATTAAAATATATAAACAGGATGTCAGGTAAATAGCGTGCCACCTTTAGGGTATGCTGTTGAGCTCAGTTTTTGTATTATATGAAGGCATGTAATGGTATTAAAATGCAATTACATTTTACTTTAAACAATTAATTTTCTACACTATACAGGGTTCCGCGTAAATAGCGTGCCACATTTTTGGGGGCGACTCCTTACTTTATAATCGATCAGAACAACAAAATTTGGGTTTTTTAAAAATTTCGGAATATCCACATCTTGTTAAAGAAAATTTGATGACTTGTCCACATTTTGACATGTGTGATTTTATATATTGTGACGCATATGACAATCAGCTGTGATATCTGGCAGGTCTCCAAAACAAAGCACTAGAATTTTCGAGAAAGTACTGGAAATTTGGAGACTATGAGCAGTAGAAAATTCGAGGCTATGGAACGGGCGGAAACGAAACGCCGAATCAGAATGAGGAAAAACGGTATAAATACGTCACACGCAGATCAAGGAGGGCAAGTAAGAAGTAAGAAAGCGATAAGTAAAGAAGCGGAAAAAACAAGAGTCGCCGAATTATTAGCGAAATATCAAGTAACGGTTGTTATTAACAGACTAATAAAGTGTTTGCAAAAGAAATCGATTTAACGGCTCTTATTTATTAAAATAATTAATCCAGCGAACGCTAAGCTCGGTACCATTGGTGTCATTAATTATTGATGAAGTAAATAAGTCTGTCAAAGTCTGTTGTGACGATGTCAGATCGACATTTGGAGGATCTTCGCGTTTCTGAGTTGAAGAAGGAATTTCAGGATCGGAATCTGGATAGCAGAGGACAGAAGCAAATTCTTCGACAGCGTCTTCAAGCAGCAATGGAGGAAGAGGGTATTGATGTCGACACATATGTTTTTACGACTGGGCCAGACTGTCCGGATAGAGAAGAAACAGCGAGTCAAGATGGTGCCAATGTAACGGAAAAGAATTCGCCACAGTTGGACATTTCGGAGATGTTCAGGATGATGATGACAAAATTGGACGCGCAAGCTACTGATATTAACTCAAAATTGGACGCGCAAGTTGCAGATGTTCATGCAAAATTGGATGCCCAAACGCAATGGGTGAAATGTAATTTTGAACACTTTAAGGAAGAAATTCAGTCAAAGATTCGAAACGAAGTAGAAAATCTGGAACTAAAAAACGAAGCTGAATTTAAGAAAGTCACCGATGAAATAACGCGAATCGAAAAGAGACTTCAGTGTGTTGAGAGAAATAAGACATCGCCTAGCAATCAACATGACTACAAAGACACAAGGATGCAACCGCCAACCTTCGATGGAATGGGACCCTTTTCCGTATTTATACGTCAGTTTGACGCCGCGGCCAATTATAATAGGTGGTCGGATGAGCAAAAGTCAACATCACTAATCTTGTCACTCCACGGGGCGGCTGCAGAATTGCTACAAACCATACCAGCAGAGAAGCAAACAGATTTCCAAGCGGTAAGAGACGGCCTTGAAGCTAGGTATGGAGACAACTACGCATGCAACCGCGGAGCAGAACACAGAAACCTGGAGAAAATCCTCAACAGTTGCAGGCAGACATTGAGTGATTGGCAAACTTGTTTTATTCAAATATGACTAGGGAATTCCTGAACGAGGTAGCAATGGATGCATTTACAAATGCACTCCAAGAACGGGATTTGCAACAAGCAGTTCGTTTGGCAGCAAAGAAGACGACTAATGAAATACTGGTGTTCGCATTGGCATATGAATCTGCTAAACTGGCTACCAGGAGTACATATAGAGTCCGAGAAATATCCGTCGAGGAATGTTCCTGCCAAAGAATCGGGCATGTACAACGGAGAACCCCGAGACCTGATATGAAGCGTTGGACATGCCGCGAAGTCGGCCACATCTCTGTTGACTGTAGGAAACGTCGACGAATGAATGAAACATCAATTGAAAATTGTTGTTTATGTGCTAATGATAAGCGGAGACTATCAACGGACCATCCGGGGGGACAAATAGTTCAATGGATCGAACGACTTCCAGCGTACGATTTCCAAATTTCCCACCGTCAAGGGAAGGTGCATAATAACGCTGATGTTCTATCAAGAAGACCATGTAAGCCAGATTGTAAGCATTGCCATAGAGCGGAAGAAAAACAAGAGGTGTACGACCTTTGAAATGTACAAGTAGATATACTAGATGGGTGAACAAGTGATGCTATATGTGCAGCTCAACTTCAGGATACAAAGAAAAGAACGAGCGGCCAACTTGGAACAATATTTCCGACAAGAGTGAAACATTTAAAGCATATTGGGCACAATGGAATTCCTTGCTGGTGGAAGATGGAATTCTAAAGCGTAAATGGGAAACCGCGAACGGAAGATCCAGACCGCGGTCGGAAATACACCGGATACCCTACCCAAACAGGGGAAAGGGGGCGAGATTTTGTCAGGCTCCGAGCATTCCAACCCCACATTAATAGCTGACAAATCAAAGAATGCTAACAAAGAAGCAACAGTGGTGAAACAATCACTGCTAAATGCTTCGGACGTTGACATTTTTCTGGACAAACCGGCAATAATACCGGCACGTTCACGAAAAATGCTGAGACTTCCCATAAAAATTCGGGAAGAGGTAGTGCTAGTACCTAAACAAATGCAATCAGGGATTTTCATATCCAACTGTATTGTAGGGAAAGCGAAGAGTGCCCATGTAGAGGTACTCAATATCGCAAACTACCTCCAAACCATAGACCGAATCATGGTGGAGTTACATCCAATGAAGGACTTTTCCACCTTTCCGCTGGAAAATGAGGACAACCGTTCTACGGAATACAATGCGGATAAAAAACTTTCGGAAGGAGACAACCTCCAGTATATCCGACATTTATTCTCACAGGAGGAATTACCAAAAGATCCAAGGTTGACACAATTACACGAGGAACTCCACTTAGGTAAAAACCTAAGTCCTCAAGAATGTCAATCCATAGTGGAAATATGTGAGGAGTTTAACGATATTTTCCACCTTAAAGGTGATCTCCTAACCATACCAGTGCAATAACGCATGAGATACCGGTGATACAGGATCAAGCACCGATAAATCAAAGAATGTACCGTCTGCCAGAGTGCAAGAAAGAGGTGATCAAGGAGCAAGTACGGGAGATGCTGGAGAATGACATCATTCAACCAAGCAAAAGTCCGTGGAACTCACCACTCTTGGTAGTTCCTAAGAAAGCGGGCCCCGATGGAAAAACCCGATGGAGAGTTGTGGTCGATTTCAGAAAACTGAACGACAAAACCATCGGTGATGCGTACCCTCTCCCTCGAATAGAGGACATTTTAGACCGGCTCGGTCACTCACGCTATTTTTCCACGCTTGATTTAGCCAGCGGCTACCACCAAGTCTTAGTAGATCCGAAGGGTCAAAATAAGACAGCGTTCAGCACAAATTACGGGCACTATGAGTTCAAACGTATGCCATTTGGTCTGAAGGGAGCACCAGCTACGTTTCAGAGACTCATGAACCATGTCCTAACCGGGTTGCAAGGAATCGAATGCTTTGTTTATCTGGATGACGTGGTCATATATGGAAAAAACCTAGAACACCATAATGACAAACTCCGGAAAGTATTCGATCAAATTAGATACCACAACCTCAAATTGCAACCAGAGAAATGCAAGTTCCTCCAGAAGGAAGTAGTATATCTGGGACATGTTTGTTCCTAAAAAGGGGGAATGCCAAATCCAGACACGACAGCTAGTGTCAGGGATTTCCCCATTCCCAAAACGGTAAAGCACGTCCAATCGTTTCTAGGCTTGGCGAATTACTATCGAAAATTTGTTCAAAATTTTTCGAAGATAGTACGCCCCTTAACAAATTTGTTAAGGAAGGACGTCAAATTCACCTGGTCAGACAAATGCCAACAAGCATTTGATAACATAAAGGAGTTATTGGTCTCGCCGCCACTGTTAATCTATCCCGATTTTACCAAACCCTTTAATCTGACCACGGATGCGAGCAACGAAGCACTGGGCACAGTACTGTCGCAAGGCGAAATCGGTAAGGACCAGCCAGTCGCATATGCCAGTCGAACCTTGAATAAGGCGGAAAAGAACTACTCTACGATTGAAAAAGAGTTACTAGCCATTGTTTGGGCGACTAAGAATTTCCGTTGTTATTTACAAGGGAGAAAATTTAATATATACACGGACCACAAACCGTTAAAGGGAGTATTCAACGTGAAAGACCCCACGTCACGTTTACTAAGGTTCAATCGCAAACTACTGGAGTACGACTACCAAATCGAATATAAACCCGGTAAATACAACACTAATGCGGATACCTTGAGTCGTATCCCGCAAATTTGTGATGAGACTCCCACACTACCAAGGTGCAATGTACTAACACGCGCCCAAGCTAAAAAGTTAAGGGCAAGCGAAGGAACTCAGGATAGTCCAAATGACGATAAGTCCTCTCTTAACGAGAATCCCATTCCGGCCTGCACGGAAAAAGGAATGGAGATAATCAATACTGAAGACATTCAGTTCCTACTCCGGGAATACCATGATCCTCCTTTGGGCGGACACCAAGGAGTGAGTAAAACGTACCACAAAATACGTAGAAATTTTTGGTGGAAGAACATGATGCGCGACATTAAACAATACATCAAAGTATGTAAAACATGTCAAACCATGAAATCTTCACCGAACATACGTATGCCCATGGTAATAACCGACATTGCAAAGAGGCCTTTCGACAAAGTATACTTAGATATAGTAGGTCCTCTTGATCGCACTCCAACCGGCAATCAATATATACTTACATTCCAAGACAACTTGTCGAAGTATATAGATTGCTACGCTCTCGCAGATGCTGAGGCAGAAACGGTGGCCACAGTCTTTTTCGACCAAATAATTGCTCGGTATGGTGTTCCGAAGCAATTGGTCACCGATCAGGGAAGCAATTTCCTAAGCAGTTTGTTTAAAAGCGTGTGCAAACTGCTCCGTATTAAAAAACTACAAACCTCAGCGTACCACCCACAATCAAATGGAGCCTTAGAAAGAGCCCATCGTCCACTCGTAGATTACCTGCGAAGCATTGTGGATGGGAATTCCCAATCATGGGACCAGTACCTGAGGACGGCAACATTCGTATACAACACCAATGTACACGAAGGTACTAAGCTTACGCCAATGGACTATCTATTTGGGTTCACCCCGGAGGTACCGACAAGCATAAAGCAACCTCCGGAACCGGTATACAACCATGACAGTTCCCATAAGCTATTGAAATACAAACTTCAACATACGTACGAAATAGCAAGGCGTAACCTATTAACTTCCAAGAAGAAGTCGAAAGAGTACTACGACCGTAAGATACGCCCATTCACGTTCCATGTGGGCGACAAAGTTTTAATACGCAATGCTCAAAAGCAAGGAAAATTAGCTCCCATATGGAGGGGTCCCTACAAGGTAGTGCAAATAAATAGTCCGGTAAATAGCGTCGTTAAGGTAGGGAGAAGAAATGTGGTGGTGCACAATAATAGGCTAAAACCCTATTACGAATAGAGGAAGCCAAAAGCAGAAGAAACCACGACAAACAAGGGAAGAAAATACACCACCGACGGTGTAAGGATAAATGCTACAGTTTGATACTTAAGTAGCCAAGCTTCATTCCTCTTCTAAGAATGAAGCTATCACTATTTAAGGGGGGAAGGTATTGTTACGGACCGACATTGAGTCCAGCGGACCGACATTGAGTCCAGGTCCCCCCAGAATCCACTAATCCCCCTTTGATTCCCCTCTTTACCTGTAAAAGGAAATAACGCGCCAAGTAGTTAATTTGCATAAACTACTTTATGCAAATTCTACTTGGCGGAGAAAAAAAATAATAAAATAAAAATAACAACCGGAAATAAATTCGGAAAAATGACAATTCGTCGTAAATCTTCGAATGTTTTGCACACCTAGAGGATCGCATATATAATCAATTGGAAGTCAAAAGTACAAAGAGAACAAAGAGAAGATTAGAAAACGCAAGGAAGTGATTCACAAACGACGTGACACATTAAGCAAAGATGGGTCAAATACATATGTTCTAACAGAACCCTAACAGAACCATGGCGAGGTGAAAGTTCTGACGTTGCGGCTTTACCTATACAAGACTATCTTCTTTCATCTGACGAAGAGGAGATCAAGGAGATCAAAGCAGAACGGCTTTACCTATACAAGACTATCTTCTTTCATCTGACGAAGAGGAGATCAAGGAGATCAAAGCAGAAGGTAATAACAGCCCGTTGATAAATAAAATAGTTCAAGGTGACAAGATTGTGGATGAACTAGATGCCTTGCAGACTTTCGGAACAAAACAACTAAAACAGCACAGCGACCGCTCAACGGTCGCTCTAACTTAATCACAGTAAGTCCCCTTCTTACCCTAAATAAATTTAATTGTTATAAAATAAAAACATAACAAGACCCATCGAATGCAGATTCTAGTCCCACCATCAAAAGTGGAGGATGTACTAACAGAAATGCAGGACGGGGCATCCGGTGGACACCTGGGAGTTAATCAGACACTTTCAAAATTACGATCTCGATTCTACTGGCTTCACATGAGAGATGACGTCGAGTCTTGGTGTAGGAAGTGCACAACTTGCACTGCGACCAAAGGACCAACAGCAAATCCAAGGAGCGCTATGAAGCAGTACAACGTGGGTGCCCCTTTCGAGCGAATTGCGATTGATATCTCAGTACGATTTCCAAGAACCAACGACAACAACATATACATGTTGATCATCATGGATTACTTCAGCAAGTGGGTGGAAGTCCTCCCAATTCCAAACTAAGAAGCAACAACCGTCATTGAGCAGCTTATGAATAATTGGATCAGCAGATATGGAGTTCCCTGTGCGCTTCATTCCGATCAAGGCCGAAACTTCGAATCACAGATATTTCAAGGCATCTGTGCGGCACCGGGCGTAAGGAAAACCAGGACCACACCCTTACATCCGCAGTCAGACGGAATGGTCGAAAGGTTCAACCGAACAATAAAAAAGCATTTATCGAAGGTCGTTAGTGATCACCAATGAGATTGGGACAAATATGTACAAACCTTTCTCATGAGTTATAGATCGGCTAATCACGATACGACAGGCCATTCTCCAACAAGAATTATATTTGGACGAGAGATACGATTACCAGCCGATCTGCGATTCGGGATACCTCCAGACGCCATAGATAAGACTGAAGACTACGTAGCCGAATGGAGAAATCGCCTCGATGAGATTCATCATTTGGTTCGAAAGCAAATCAAGGTATCAAGTGACAGGATGAAAACAAGGTACGACGTTCGAGACAACACATCCGGATTTAATGCAAGCGATAACGTGTGGCTTTATAACCCTCATCGGCAAGGAGGAAGATCCCCGAAGTTGCAGCAACATTGGGAAGGACTGTATAAGATTCTCACAAGAAGTAACGATTATAGGATTCAGCGAAGACCGAACGCCAAGATGAAAGTGATACACCGTGACAGACTGGCGACTTTTTGTTAACCCAGAAGACCAGTGAACTTAGTTCAAGCCGAACTAATCTAGGCGGAGGGTAGTGTGACGCATATGACAATCAGCTGTGATATCTGGCAGGTCTCCAAAACAAAGTACTAGAATATTCTAAAAAGCACTGGAAAACTGAAGACTATGAGTAGTAGAAAATTTGAGGCTATGGAACGGACGGAAATAGAACGCCGAATCAGAATGAGGAAAAACGGTATAAATACGTCGCACGCAGACCAAGGAGGGCAAGTAAGCAGTATGGAAGCGATAAGTAAAGAAGCGGAAAAAAAGGAGAGTCGCCGAATTATTAGCGAAATATCAAGTAACGGTTGTTATTAACAAACTAATAAAGTGTTTGCAAAGGAAATCGATTTAACGGCTCTTATTTATTAAAACAATTAATCCAGCGAACCCTAAGCTCGCTACAGTATATTCGCCAGCGCAGCGAATGAAAAATCGCTATTTTGACTTTACTTAACAGTTTTGTAAAGAAAAAAATTTGTCTGACGTTTTACTTTAGCAAATTGTCATCGGTCATCTTTGAGCTACTATGGTGGACAAAAAACTTACTGGACTGTGATGGCAAATTAATTTAAAAATATAAGAATTTATGAAGATTACAGAAAGTTGCTACACTATTATATCATCTGGGCTAAAAAATGTATATATGGTATTACTATTTTTATTTAAGAGGGGCGAATTCTTATTTTTAAATTCATGAAATTGAATTGAAAACGATTGCCCCTAAACTTGATAACATCGTTACACGCAAAACCTGTCATACCGAAATACCTATCCTTGGACCATCCGCCAGCATTAAGAATTCTTTAACGAATTTGATGCTCACTCTGATTCTATCGATAGAATCTTGACCCTATATCCGCATACTAAAATCGTTATTGCGGGTGATTTTAATATGCATAACTCTCAGTGGCTTCGTCACTCCAGACACACAACACCTGGGGGTCAATATGTCCAGCTCTTTCCTGATTCAAGTAGTTTAACTCAACTTGTCAAGGAGCCACCACGGGTACCAGACATATATGGTCATTTCGCTAACACACTGGACTTGTTTCTCACCTCCCACCCAAACAAATACACAATTGAAGTTTCTTCCCCCTTGGGCACTTCAGACCACTGTGTCGTGTCAGCTAAATTTGCTCTAACCAACAGTAACGTTAATGAGACAGCTCCCAAAAGAACAGTGTGGTTCTACGAGAAAGCCAACTGGGATGGTCTGAACGACTTTTTGGAGGGTTAAATTGGTCGTTATTTTTCCTCAATAACGATGTTGACTCTATAGCGGACATATTGACTGACACGATTCTACTTGGCATGCGAACCTTTATTTCACAGAGAGTAAAGAGTATCAAACCCAAGAGAAATATGTGGTTCGATTCCGGTTGCAGAGAAGCGATTAAGGCTAAAGAGTTAAGCTTCCGGTTGTATAAATCAAACAATACTGAGGAAAACCGGAAAAGATTTAGGAGAGCTGCAATGCGTATATTCAACGCGTCAAGTTCTTGCACGACCAGAGAGTGAGACAAAAAATACTACTCTCTCCCGCAGGTAGTAGAAACTTCTGGGCATTCATGAAAAACATTCAAAACTCAGTTTCTTCACCCATTCCATCGCTTAAAGTCGATGGCACACCAGTCACCACTGCAATAGAGAAGGCGAATCTACTTGCTGCGCATTTTGCAGCGAACTCAACGCTGCCTGATACCACATCAGTTCCGGCTCAACTTGAGGATAAATAGCACACCATGAGCCAGATTTACTTCCGAACGCATACTGTTGCCCGGGCACTCGGGTTTGCTAAACGCAAACAAATCCGCTGGTCCTGATGGCATTCCCCCAATTCTCTTGAAGAGATGTTCCTCTTCACTCGCTAAACCAATGCGGAAACACTTCCATTTGTCTTATTCTACTGGCTGTTTCCTAAATAGATGGAAGTCAGCGATCATTCAGTCAATTCCCAAAAAGGGTGACAAATCATCCCTCTCTCCTTATCGACCCATAGCACTAACGTCTATTCTCTCGAAGGTAATGAAGTCACTGATTAACCGTCAACTTTCAAAATATCTGGAATCAAATGATCTCTTCAATGACCGCCAATATGGCTTTCGTAGCAACAGGTCCACAGGAGATTTGATGGCGTACCTTACCGAAAAGTGGAGCCATTCCATCCATTACTTCGGTGAAACCAAGGTTGTTGCACTGGATATCTCGAATGCCTTCGACAGAGTTTGGCATCCGGCCCTTTTATCAAAATTGTATTCCTATGGAGTGGACAATTCCCTGATCCAATGGATAAGAGACTATATTTCTGTCCGTTCACTCCATGTGGTTCTTGATGGTGTCAAATCTGTCTCCCATCAAATTAATGCAGGTGTTTCCCAAGGTTCTATACTCTCACCCACTCTCTTCTTCATCTTTATAAATGATCTCTTGTCCATTACCCACAACCCAATTCACTCGTTTGCCGATGATAGCACATTGAGTTTCTCATACTCATATGAACATTCCCGTCCAAACTCTTCGACGTCAATACCAGTCAGCAGATTATGCTTAATACAGTGAATTCCGACCTCAACAAGATCTATCAATGGGGATTATCTAACCGAGTAGAGTTCAATGCCTTTAAAACTCAGTGCTGTCTGCTGTCGTCAAAGTGAACCCAAAGTCGATGAACGGCACTTCCATCGACGAAGCCAAGGAACTATCAATCCTCTCACTCGAGTTAATTCGACTCTTAATTGGAGCAACCACATTTTTTTAAGTTGCGAAAAGTGCGGCCAAATACATGGGGTTACTTAAGAGATGCAAAAGATACTTCACTTCATCCAACCTGGCCACTATTTACAATTTAAGACCAATGTACATCGATGCCTCCTTTCCTTATCCACTTCCTCTCCTTCCGCTCGCACTGTGCTCTGAGTACTCCAAAATCCCCCTTTGTGTGCGCGTTTATGTAAAAAAAAAAAGTGTTGGTTAAATCAAGGACAGTGTGAAGAGAATAAAAGGGTCTTTTCCCAATAATGCGGCCTATTGCAATTGCAAAGGCACGATAATAGTCCGTGTGCAGCGATTGAATTTGTAAAAACGTCGTAACTACAGCCTTGATTTTGATCTGGTGACGATAGACGTCTTCAGAAGCAGTTGGTGCAACGAGGGAACAACGCAAAACAACAGGTGTGTGACATTTAATATGTTACTCTGGCTAAGCCTAACAAATCGGTTCACATGAGGGAAATGCGTTTTATGAATTTAGAGAAATCTTTCGATGACGCCAGAGGTCTCCATCAAAAAATCATGGCCGCTCCCAGTGAAGAGACGAAGACGAAGTATATAGAAGCTCTCATCTTTCATCAATTAAAGGAGATTGATTTCCAGTACTCGTCTGAATTAAAAGATCAGTTGTCCACCAACGTAAGCCATAACCATTCCCACCGTCGACGGTACTCTTGCTCTGGCCTGAATTCAAGCGCTTATTCAAAAGTTTGGTTAATAAAAATTCGTCGATTTCCGATGCACAAAAGTTGCAGTATTTATAAAATAATTTAACAGATGAACCTGCACGTCTACTGCGTAACACTGACTCAAAGTTCGAGTTTACTTGGGCATTACTGATAAAGCGATATCAGAACATTCGGTTACTCAAGGACCACTTCTGTTTGATCAGCCAACTATAATGCATGAGTCCTCAGAGGATATTAAGTTGTTGCTAGATACAACCAACGACACGATGCAGCTGCTTAAAAATCTAGGTGCTAGTGTGGATACATGGGAAGATGTGCTCATCTATCACGCAGTGCATAAGTTGCCCCTAAGCACTCGAGGCCTCTGGGAGTCTCATATAGCATCGTATGTCGATTATCCGACTTATAGCGTGTCGGAGGATTTCCTATTAATGCGCACCAGAACTTTGGATGTAATGACACAATCTTCATCAACTTTCAATCAACATAAGGGCAAAAAATTTGCTTCAGGCATTCTCCGGGCACACAATTCCACCACCGTCACCATCATCGGCACTACAACCGGGATCCGGTCTTGGCCTTATTTAGCAAGTCTCTCCACCGGTATCCGGTCCATATCCGAGACTTGTTAAATTGTCCATAATATATTGTTTTTCCAGGCGAGGTTATTAGGCTTGCGCCAACCTTTTTCAGGATGCCGCTGCATGCATTGGTTCACTACTTGGCGGGTATCAAAGTAGCTATCCAGGGGTGTCACGTGGAGACTGCATGTCAACTTGGATTGAACAGGGACAAGGATCGTCCTGGACTTCGTCGGGTTGAAAGCAGTCAGAGACTTTGCCCTGTATGTTCACTCCCAACCCCCCGGGCACACAATTCAATACTTCGGAAATGCTCCATGTGCCAAGGAACTCATTCGATTAGGAATTGTTTCAAATTTAAGGCACTCAGTCCGAGGAAGAGACAAAACGTTGTACGGAAAAAACGATTGTATGTTCAGTGTTTGTCAAATGCGTATGTCACCCAGAATTGCACTAGCACGTTTACGTGTCACAAAAAATATCATTCGTTACTACACTCGAACGAGGAAGGTAACACAATGCACTCATAAATAGTCGCTTCAATAGTGGGTACCCCGGTTCCTAATCTATAAAACGCGTCTCCTCAGCAAGCACAGTCAGGATGTCAGAATAATTTAAAACCCTCCACCAGAACAACTCAAGCATACAACACTTACCTGGCCGAAACCAGTTACACACAGACTGCCCTTCTGGCTACAGCGCTTATTAAAGTTTTTACAGCTGATGGCCAATCGTTGGTGCTTCGAGCTCTCCTGGATCTTGGATCGGAGGCTTCCTTTATCTCTGAAGCTGTCGCAGAGCAGTGGATCTCAAAAACGTCAAGAACAATGTCAACATCCTTGGCGTTGGAGCAGCTAATGCTAGCATAGCCAAGCATAATGTGTCTCTCACCATTTGTCACTAATAAAAGAAAACTTTCACTTGAAACTGACTGCTTTGATCCTACCCAAACTTACTGCCATGCTTCCAACACACCAATTCCGTTTGCTAATTGGAATCATATCAAGCACCTTCAACTTGCTGACCCGGCATTCGACAAACCGAGTAAAATTGATATTATTGATATATGATAATGGAAAACTGTTACGGACCGACATTGAGTCCAGGTCCCCCCAGAATCCACTAATCCCCCTTCGATTCCCCTCTTTACCTGTAAAAGGAGAATAACGCGCCAAGTAGCTAATTTGCATAAACTACTTCATGCAAATTCTACTTGGCAGAGAAATAAATAAAAAACGACGTTGGTGTCAGATAATAAAAATAACGTCAACGGAAAACAAATATAAAATTCAATTCGACGTAAATCTCCGAACCAGCACGGATGCCATTACATACACGAAGAAAATTACAGCAACGAATTGAGATCAAGTTAAGATTTAAGCTTACAGTACAATTGAATGAGAAGACTTAACAGGGGAGCAGCCATCAACGCCCCCTGCAACCAGTCGCAGCCAACAGCAACAACCGCACAGCGACCGCTCAACGGTCGCACAAATTTATTCACAGTAAGTCCCCTTCTTACGTTAACGTACATTAAAATCAACTATATTAAAATATAATTACCTATATTCAATTAATTGTTAAAGAACACATAACAAAACCAAGTACCTCTATGGTTCAACGCAGTGAATTTGGATGGGTACTAATCTGGGTGTATAGCTTCCAACAACCAAGCGACAGTTAAAGCTCACCATACAATCGCTGAAAGTTGTGAGTTAGACAACATCTTGCAAAGGTTTTGGGAACTCGAAGAAGTAGAAGGAAAAAACCCCCGTCATTAGAAGAGCAGTGCGAAACGCATTTTTGCAGATGACATCAGCGCGAGGCGAACGGGAAATATATAGTTCAGCTGTCGTTTAACGAGGGAAAGCGCCCAGTGTTAGGTTTATCTCATCGATCAGCTCTTGTTAGATTCTTACAGCTAGAAAGAAAGTTCCAAGCCAACTCTTCGTTCTATGAGGAATACAAAAAGGTTTTCAAGATTATAAGGAGGTGGGACATATGACGGAAATATACCCTACTTTAATTACCAAGTTTCACTGTTTCGTGCCTCACCTTGCGGTGATTCAGGAATCTAGCTCCACCACAAAACTGCGGATATTTTTGACGCGCAATGCAAAACCTCCGACGGTAGGTCACTCAACGATCGTCTGTTAGTTGGTCCACGGCTCCAGGATAACATTTTTGACCATATTATGAGGTTCCGAAAGCACAAAATACTCTTCGTAGCAGATATTAATAAGATGTATCGACAAATTTGGGTTCTCCCGGACGATGCTGCATATCAACTCGTTTTGTGGAGAAATCTTAAAAGAGAGGATATCAAAACGTATCAACTGAACGCAGTCACGTTCGGCATCATCGCCGCACCATACATAGCAGTGTGCACTCATCGACAACTGGCATTAGATGAACGAGATGACCATTGGGTAGCCTCACAAATCGCCTGCAAACATTTTTATGGCGATGATGTCATACACGGAGCAGATTCAGAAGACGAAGTCACTGAAATGCAGCGCCGACTCGTGACAATGGTGCAGCGTGGTGGTTTTCCACTATAAATGTGGGCTAGTAACTGCGAAAGGTTGATGTTTTCCGTTTCTGCAGAGAATAGTCAGGTCCAGGTGCCAAGCTCATTTGACAAAGGGACCACTATAAAAACATTATATACGAGTATTCAATGGCACACTGGAAAGGACAGCTTTTCATTCAAATTCTGTCTTCAGGATTCACGAAGGATGACGAAAAGAATGATTCTGTCAGACATTGCTCGTCTATACGACCCCATGGGATGGATTTCTCCGTGCGTCGTCATTGGCAGGATTATTATCCAAAATATCTGGAAACAAAATCAACCGTGACAGCGAGCTTCCACCAACAATTGTTTCAGCATGATACAAGTTAAAGCCCGATTTAAACGCCCTCAATGGTATTGAGATTCGTAGATGGGTCAATGTCACCGAACAATCATAGCTTCAAATCCACGGTTTCTGCGACGATTCGGAAAAAGCATATGCTGCGATAGTATACGTTCAAGCAATCAACGAAAAGACCATGTCAACCAAGCTTCTCTTATCTAAGACCATAATAGCACCACTCAAAAGTAAATCGCTGGCACGGTTGGAGTTGTGTGGAGCTCAGCTGCTAGCGCACTTTCTGGTGCATACTGTAAAGAAAATCGAACTTGAATCCGTAAAGGCATTTACTTGGTCGGATTCACAAATCACACTTGCATAGATCAAATTCCTCCACACATACGAACCACCTTCGTGGCCAACAGACAGGCAGAAATTCAGGAGCCGATAGATTCTAGTTGCTGGAGATGTGTACCGTCAAATGAGGATCCAGCAGACATAGCGTCGAGAGGACTCTCTCCAACAGATATTCTCAAAAATTACCAATAGTGGCATGTGCCTCCCTTTTTACAAACGTTTGACAAGCATCATGAGTCTCCACTATATATCAAACCTACTGAAATTCAGGACCTGATAGATCCTAGTTGCTGGAGATGTGTACCGTCAAATGAGGATCCAGCAGACATAGCGTCGAGAGGACTCTCTCCAACAAATATTCTCAAAAATCACCAATAGTGGCATGTTCCTTCGTTTTTACAAACGTTTGACAAGCATCATGAGTCTCCACTAGATATCAAACCTACTGACCTTGAATTGAAGGCCACAGGAAAGTCAAGGGTAAAAAATGATTTGATCCGGGTACCCCATCAAAAACATCTTTTAGCTCTGCATACTCTTCACCGCCCTTAAAGACATCCAGCTGTTCAATCGGCTTTCGCCGTTGCCGCGTCTACTTCGAGCCACAGCGTATTGGCATCGTTTTCTTACCAACCCGCGTCTTAAGGTCACTAAGATGTCATGACTGGACCACTTTCGGTGGATGAGATCTGCTTAGCGGAGTCACGGTTAATTAGGATCGTGCAGCAGGCATTTTTTGTCGAAGAAATTAGGAACATCACAAAAGAAGAAACGATCGCCAAGGGAAGCAAAGCGAGTTTCCCCCATAATCGATGAGAAAGGAATTCTGCGAGTTGGGGGTGGACTGGAAAATGCGGATATACCCTATTCACAGCGCCATCCAATTATATTGGCCTCAAACAATTTTTAACCTCCCTAATCATCCAAAATGCTCACCTGAGGTCGCTGCTGGTGGTCAGCAGCTGATGATGGCAACACTTCGATCTGAATATTGGATATTACATCTTAAGTCTAACGTTAAGGCTTGCATCCATAAATGTTTGAAGTGCTACATATATAAGTCCAAACAAATGCAGCAAAAAATGGGTGATCTACCCTCGCTTCGTGTCAAGCAGGCTCGCCCATTTCAAACCTTTGGAATGGACTACGCCGGGCCGGTACAACTGAAAGCATGAAAAGGGGGGTGCAGCAAAATCATCAAGCTTACATAGCTATTTTTATATGCTTCTGTACGAAAGCAGTTCATCTCGAGCTTGTCAGCGAGTATAGCACATCCACGTATCTTGCAGCGATCAAACGCTTCATTGCGCGCCGTGGGATCTGTGCGAACCTCTACAGCGACTGTGGAACTCATCTCCAAGGAGCTGCAAGAATCATGAATAATGAACAGGCATACATATCGAAACAAGGGACCAATGACATCGTCAAACAAATCCAAGCCAACGGCACATCATGGCATTTTAACACTCCTGCAGATCCTCATTTTAGTGGTTTATGGGAAGCGGGAGTGAAATCCATGAAACACCACCTCAAACGAGTCTTTGGTCACTACACTTTGACCTTTGAAGAATACGCAACCGTATTAGCCCAAGTAGAAACCTGTGTTAATTTTCGCCACTTTGCCCAGTAACTGAAGTTGCTGAAGATCGATCAATCTTAGCACCGGGACATTTCCTAGTTTGTTCTGCGCTCAATCCCGCACCAGAAAGTGACTTAACCGAGACCAAGCCCAATTACTTGGACAGATGGCAGCTAATGCAGAAAATACAACAGGATTTCTGGAAAAAATGGAAGGCTGAGTACCTCGTTCGTCTCCAATAGCGTCCAAAGTCTGGAACTGAAAATAGGCAGTTTAGTACTTCTGCCTGATGAACAATTACCGCCTACCCGCTGGCGACTGGGCAGAATAGTAGCAACACATCCAGGAGCTGATGCAAAAATTCGTGTCGTTACAATCAAGACAGCAACTACAACTTTGAAGCGCTCAATAGCCAAACTTTCTTCCGATGCTAAATTAATACATATACACACAAACACTTCTGAATTTAAAAACGTGCTCGCAAAAACGAGCAGTGAAACTTATTGGGGACTCAGCCGTAAGTCGATCAATTCCGTCGTTAGAACACAGGCGCAACGTATCATGCGTATCTCTTTTCTATAGATATTACCACGCTCGTTGCTCAACTGAACTTGCTGAATGTGCTCCACCCCTTCAGACATTTTCCCGCGATACCCGTCAATCTGTGAATGCTCATCAATTCACGTTGAATGTGGACTTCAGGCGCACAAATAAACATACGAGTCATTTTTAGCCGAACCACACGAATGTGGAATGTTCTTCCTGATCATGTGTTTCCTGGTCGTTGTGATGTCCAGACATTCGACACCTCTTTTCCTTATCCACTTGCTCTCCATCCGCTCGCACTGTGCTCTGACATTTAAGGGTACTTCAAAATCCCCTTTTGTGCGCGCGTTAGTGTAAATAAAAAATAAATAAATAAATGAATAAACATAAACTAAATTTATAACTTGAATTTAATTAACTAAAATTGAACTAAATCAGACATTATGCGGCAATTCACCAAATGCTTTTGTTCTTTTTTCATGTACCTACCTGTCAACACTTCAACTAGCAGAGCAGCACAATCCTCGCGTGACACACATCTTTAGTCGATGCTGAACGGTCAAAAAGGAATGGAAAGGGATCTCAACACCTGAGATACACAATCTTCGACAACACCGTGCAGAGATGACAGCGCACTCCGACATCCTTTCGGGGACCGGGCAGGATGTTGCAAACGCAACATGAATCCTAGACATAACTCTAAATAGTCATGACTAGACGGAATCCAAAAATATGTGTGAAGCAACACGTGAAAGGTCGCATATACAAAAATGCTATGTTTCTATGTCACCTCCCGCTACTTATCACCATCAAAGTGCAAGGAGAGAGAACTACGATCTACGTTCTAGCATGTCTTCCACTGAGCAACGGAAAAGAAAATAGCAACGATGCAATAGTTTTCTCCGGTACTTCTCCCACTGATTATCGATGGCAAGACAGTAGCTGGAGAGGTAATGACAAAAGAAAATTCAGCTGGCCGATGGACGAGATCAACGGTTCTTGGGCCTGGACAATTGGCGGAATATTGAGGTTAGTAGCCGGAATGCAGTTTCATATCAACTGGGTTGATTGGAAGGGGAAAGCCAGAACGAGGTCATGCGGCAGCAATTCACCAAGTGCTGAACATCAATTTCTCTGCACAAGCAGCCCACCAAATGTTGAATACAAATAAAGTTTAATTAATTAATTCGAAGTGGGTTGTGTTTTGTTCTGAGCATTATCACAAGTTAGTTAGTATACGTTCTGAGTGTCCATTGAAGGTGTTTGCGAATTTCTACGCGAAATATATGGTCCTCGGAGCCGGATCTTAAGGTGTATTAAACTAACCGCCGACGAGTCAGCATGTGCGCCTCTGCCTCGTGATCCGTACCATCGGATCAATGGTGTAATCCGTTTAAGAATGTAATCCCTAATTGCACTATCAGTTCGCGCGTCAAGTATTCTGTGGGAACCGAAGTAAACAAACGAATCACCGGTACGTGTCCCACTAATTATGGATAGCAAGACAGTAGCGGGAGAGGTAATGACAAAAGAAAATTCAGCTAGACGATGGACGAGGACAACGGCACTGATGTTGGCTTGTTGCAGCAGTTCTTGGACCTGAACAATCGGCGGAACATTGAGGTCAGTGGGCGAGACAGCAATTTACCCGGCTGAGGCGATAAATTGAAAAAAGGGAGTAATAATGAATAGAAATTATGTTAAGTTTTATCAAAAGCACACTCTAACTATATACGTTTTCGATGACCCACCTAAAATTGGAACACCTTGACTGGGATATTTTGATAGATTTGGGGCGTTTCTAACAGATATACACACAATACACAAGCAAATAGTGAAGAACCCCAAAAGAAAATCGAAGAAGAAAAAGTATTAGCCATATACATAGCAATTTCACTTCAGTTGAGTGTATTTGAGTTTAGAAATCGAATTCTTACACGCGACAGTGGCCTGATGTGTTGAGCATTGATTCAATTTTTAGTGATTCTAACCGTCATAGCGTCAGTTCGAATCACACGTATTTGCAAACAGCGAAACCTGATATCCTCACCCTAACTGAGACCCAGGTCGATTCGGCAACTTCATCAGAAATGATCATCCTTCGTTGCTCGGGATACGACTTACATTCGAGAATCTGTGGGGGTAGAAGTATAATGCCAACGTATGGCACAGGATTCACTTAAAAACCCCCGACACTTGTTACTCCGAAGGAAATGAAAAACACGTTTTTATTTATTTAAATTTATTTCTATCCGCATTTATTGGTGAAAACACGAGCAAATTGTGGTGAATGGCACAATATCGATTGAACTTAATTACACAGCTAAAAATTGGGTCTTAATTGTATTTGCCAACATGAATCACAGTCTCACTAGATTAATCAGAATATTTATGATTTACTATTTCACTTCTGTCAAGCAGGGAATGCAGTACGCGACGGGAACGCAAGACTGTTCAGCTGGTCGGTCGTACGCAAATCGCGAATATAGGTGAACCGTCAAAACAGGCTTCGGGAACTAAAGAACTTTACCTGTACACCAACTCTATCGAACGCCTCCTTGGGCTTTTTTTCTTTTTTCGTGGACTAAACGAACTATCTCATCCGCAGATACACCCAGGTTCAGATACAAATAGCGACTAACTCTATTTAGGGTGGAACTCGTAATTTCTGCTTTTTACACATTGATCTGCCAATGGTAATCATGCTCTCTTGTGTGTTCCCCAACTCACCACACTCATCCAGGCCGAAACGTACTTGTCTATCCGTTCGACGTCGATGGGCGTAGCCAGAATGGAGAAATCAAAAGGGAAAGCACAATAACCCAGGGTTGATCTGGCTAGGTGTGTGTGCGTCAATGCCGTGTATACGGCTGGTCTACTGACCTAGTCACAATCTCTTAGGTCAACGCACTATAGCAAGACAGAAATACGAGAGAGAGGGAAAACCTAGCTAAGGTTATTCACCAGCAAAAAGAGATCATCGATCCCAAGCGAATGGGTGATCTGGGAAAAGTCAATAGGACGCCGCATCGGCTGGGGATATAATACCATTCTGTGGAATGTTCGATAGATACCCAAGCCTATGGACTATGACGCAACCGTGTCGCTTGGTTTGACTTGGTTGTTGCTAACCAATACGAATGGAATTTCCGGTGGAAATCCCATGGTTAGCGCAATAGTGTTGCCGTATGTCGTTGATTGTAACTAAACTCAATTATGCATTATCTGAATAGAATAATGAGTTTAGCTATGCGTCCCTTTGACATGTTTTACAGGTAAATAACTTATCAAGGAAATGGGTAGGTATTGTGGTTGGAATTGTGGGCTGTTTCTCCTATAGAACAGAGAAACCCCTACAAATCCATTTTAAAGGTGGAGCCTCCTTCTTCCCGATGTCCGATCTGGCTTGTCGGAGAATGGAGGCGTTGAAACCCAGTAACATGGACATCATATGGTTGAGGGTCGTGCTGAGGAGTTCTGTTAAATTTCTTTGTTGTCTTTATCGCTCCCCGAATGACGATCGACCAGCGACATTTTTTGAACATCTTTAACGTAACGTCGACTGGATACAGATCAACCACCCGGCTTCCGAAATTATCGTCCTTGCCGATTTTACTGTGCACAATTCGGCTGGTTGTTGCACCCCAACAGAACCCATGAGGCTGAGAGGCTGGCGGAATGTTCGCTGTTAATCACAACTTGGCTCAACTCGAGGAACTGTAGCGGTTCCACCAAACCCCACGGCCCCCTTACCTGAAAACCCCCCACATCCACAACTTAAGCCCCATTGCCTCCGCCAATGCAATCGCATTGGCACCCGAAAACATTTCCTTTTCCAAAGACAATTAATGCATACAAGCATTACCCTAAAATTCCTAAAAAGAAATTTTTATTCTCTACAAGGGCATTCATACATGTATCAATGCGTTTTTCCATAAGCAACCAAAACTCGCATTTCAAATTAGTGTAGATCTTCCCACTAACATTCGACACTGGCGTCGCCATAGATACCATGTTCCATTGACACAGATGGTATATACAATCGTCATTGTGTACCCATCTAAATTACTTTCCGAAGACTTGCAACTATTGATTCGATTGCAAGCACTGCTCGCGGAAATATTTCTTTGTTTGAATCTTCAAACAATCACGACGCCACGTTTTGCCGTCGAATCGGATTCAATAGCATAAACATATGCGAACAAAAGAATCCGATTCTCCCAGTCGGCAGACAGACGATATACGATCTCTATTGTATAAAGTATCGTATCCCATTAACACCTTTTTACCAACGTCCGTCATAGCGACGTTGCATAAACATGACCCTCATTACGGAGCAAACCATTTGGTCGCCTTTTCCTTTGTTCTCGCTGACTGCCTTTCTCGTTGTTCCACTGCTTTCGAACACGTGGAACAACATTGAATCTGTTCGATCGCGCACACACACACCACTGTACCAAAAAGATCGCATTTTCTTAGTGGCCACACCCTTAAGAGAAAATTTTCTCTTTCCCCTCCATATCGCACCCTTAATTGAGGATAGAATAGAAGTCAGAGTTCTATCCTCGAAGAGTCCTTTACCATCCGCAGGCCAGTACGGTCATGCCACTCCCGCCCGTAGTCGTGCGGGCGATAGTTTTAAACCATTTTGTGTGAAGTTGTAAACGTAACGAACAGCAGACGTGTTGGTGATCGTGTCAAAGTTGAAAGTTTTAACTAAAATGTTGTCATTGTATGTGTTGTTCGATTTTAATATGCACCAAACTAAAGAATAAATGTAAGGAAATCTAATAAACGCAACGTAAAATAAATAAAGCTAAAACAAATATCTCCTGAGTTTTATATTTTTATTTGTGTGATGGCATGATCAGTGACAATCAATCGACGCTGGTGTTTCCTTTCCTGCTGCGGTGAATCATCAAGAGTTTGAGAGGAACCGTGTGAACAGTGGAGTGAATGCTGGAGGAAGAAGGGAACCAAGTGTCCGTGTCAGGCACAATACTTCTTCCCCACAGAACCTATGCGAGTGCCGGATGCCCGAGGTGAATATGCGAACACCCTGGATCTGTTTTTGACATCCGAACCAAATATTTATACCGTGGAGGTTTCTGCGCCACTGGGAAACTCACACGCTTGATATCTATCGCGCAACCGGCCTAGGCAGCTTCGCCATGTGTGGGAGTATGGGGCTGCTAACTGGAACGATTTACGAGATTTCTTCGCATCCTTTCTATGGTTGGAGGTGTACTTCGGAGACTCCGATGTTAACGCCTGCGCGGAGTCGGTCACAGAGATTATTCTTCTCGGGATGGAGGTCTACATTCCGCATTCCATTAAACGAAGTTCATCTGATAAGCCGTGATTTGGTAAAAAAATGCGAGAAGATTACAGCGGCAAAAAATAGAGCTTTTAAAGAATGGCGCTCCAATCCCACTGAGGTTAACAGAACGAATTTTGTTAGAGTCAGAAACGCGTCCAACCAGGCGATTGATACCGCTCACAACGACAGAGTGACCAATAAACTCCTTCAGTGCGCAACTGGTTCGCGTTCTTTCTGGTCAATGGCGAGGGCTGTCAGCAGTAACTTCGCTTCCTCCTCTTTCCCTCCGTTGGTGACAGGCAGCGGGACGTTAATCACAAATCCAAAGGATAAAGCTAATGTGTTCGCGAATTTATTTTCGCGAATTCAAGCCTCGATGCCGGTCTTTTGGACCGACCCGTGATTGCGCCGGTACGGCGTGGGACGTTAGTCGCAAATTCAAAAGATAAAGCTTATGTGTTCGCCAATTCAAACCTCGATCCCGGAGTTTTAGAGTCACCTGTGGTTGCGCTGGGACGTATTTCAATGTGGGATGTGAGATTTCGCCCGCGTATTATTCAACACATTCTACGTGAACTCGACTGTAGGAAGGCAACCGGCCCGGACGAAATGCCAGCAATAGTCCTTTAGAACTGTGCTTTAGAACTATCACCGGTTCTTGGCAGACTCTTTCGTTTATCTTATGCACGGATGACCTTTCCTACCTGCTAGAAAATCGCTCGAGTTCAACCAATCCCAAAGACGGAAAAAAAGTGTCTGTCTATGTTATCTAATGTGACGGAAAAAGTCATCAATACTGAGTCATTTAAGAATTTGGAGTTCAACGGACTTCTGAAGGATCGTCAATACGGATTCCGTGGCAGGCGGTCCAAGGGAGACCTTTTGACATTTATAACCGATATGGGCATCTGCGATTGAGCGGTATGGCGAATCAAAGGCGGTCGTATTGGATATCTTCAAAGCTTTTGACCGCGTCTGGCACGAGGCATTGCTGAGCAAACTTCGTTCATATGGACTTTCTCAGCACCTTTCCGACTGGACGAAGAGCTTCCTCGAAAATCGATCGATCCGGGTTGTTGTGGACGGCGAGTGTTCGGATAAGTATCCTGTTAATTCCGGGGTGCCTCAAGGTTCTATTTTGGCTCCAACATTGTTTTTGCTTGACATAAATGATTTTGTTGCAGTTCCGCAACATATATCACATTACACCATTCCGAAAAAACATACCACACGGAACTCTATTGCTGAATAGACAAAAGCAAAATTGTCTATTCGTGTGACGTTTCCATGTTACTGTTTACAGTGCTTGTTTTACTACTGTACGGTGCTCACACTGTTTTTGACCTTTTTGTATACGGTGCTTTCAGCACCTGTTGTTTTGATAACGTTTGGAGAGGACGGTTGGTGCTGGACAGTTTTTAACTACGAGAGACTCTAATCGTTTACTCAACGTGTTCTAAATCGTTTTTAATGTGACATTAAAATTCGTAATAAAGTTAAATTAATGTAAAATGTTAAAAAATGTTGTTTTAAACTATTTGCTATTACTGGGCTATAACGCCACAAAATTTGCTGGGCAATAACGCCACAAGATTTGCTGGGCAACAACGCCAAAAGGACTTTGCTGTCACGTCGAGGAACCTATCTCGACGCTGAACAGATTTGTTCGAGTCGACGGATAACAGGGTGTTCAGTTTTGCGGATGAGAGTACGCTTGTTTCCTCTTTTTCGAGTGATCGGCCGATTAGTGCATCAACGTCGCACCAGCTGAGATGTAGACAGATTGACTCTCTGAATCAGGATCTGAATAAAGTCCTGCAGTGGGAAAAGTCCAATCTCGTCGACTTCAATACAGCGAAGACACAATATACAACATTCACAAAGAAAAGTGGATCATCGGTTCCAGAGCTGATGATGAATGGTCGGCCCCTCGAATCTGGGGAAGCTTGAAATTGCTCGGCGTCACAGTCTGTGGGAAGGTGTCGTGGCATAATCACGTGTCGAGCATCGCCAGGTCAGCCTCAGGCAAACTGAGCTATCTTTTTACAGCCAAAAAATATTTTACTCCGGCCCAACTTCTTCTCCTGTATAAATCCCAAATTAGATCCGCGCTCGAATATTGCTCTCATGTTTGGATCTCTGCTCCTTATCATACCCTCGACCTACTTGAGGGCATACAGAGACGAGCGATCCGCCTGATCGGGGACTCGGCGCTGACATCGGGACTTCAGTCCACAAGACAATCCGACGGACCACACCAGTTTGCGATTCATCTCCCGAGGGCGCGAACATCCCTGCATCAGAACTCGTTCTGTTAAAGAGCGGGGAAGCTGTGGAACTCCCTTCCGGCGCGATTGTTCCCGGAGCGGTAAAACCTGCAGCTGTTCAAAAGGAACTGCAACCATTTTTTGTTGGCATCTCACGGCGCCCACTCGGCGCTATAGGTTCGCCTCTCCCGAGAAAGGTGAGAAAAAAAAATGCTGTCAATTCTTGTTCTCCAAATTTGTTTGTCTTAACATAAGTACACACTAGAAAAATATTTAAAAGCCAAGCATTACAAACAACTCTTAGACTGTTGTCCCAGTTGGTGTAAAGTCATGATTAATTCGCGTGAATACATACCCAAGATATTACCCCACTATATGTACTTTCCACATATATACAAGTAAACTTTTGTGGTTGAGTTCATTCATCTCAAGTATTTGCCCGCAAAAGGACCGAATTAATTTGAGACAGACAGATAAACCGCTCTCTATACTATCTCCCACTTCTTTCTGTCATTTAAATCAGTTAAAGATATCACAAAATATCTTTTGTGAGCACCTATTATATAAAAAAAAAACTCTTTCATCAGAAATGATCATCCTTTAAGGTTGACAGAACAAGGTTCAAGACATAACACGAGCTTTTAAGGAAAATTTTGCTAACCGATCTGTGAACTGGTAAAGGGCCAAGGAACTATATGCCACCAATATTGGAACAAGGTAAATAAAGAATATGCACCATATTTTCGCTAACATTTTACAGCCGTAATATACGAGTAATGGCTATGCAAATGAAAATCCATAAAAAGTGTACCCTTGATCAGCATGTAAAATCCCAAAATATTCCTCTATACTGCAATACAATTTTAAGAACTATACAATAAAAACGTTTTCAGAAGCAAAATTAGCACTAAACCTCACACTTTATACTACTTTGTCTAGCATACATACCATGTACTGCTTGGTCTTAACGGCATCATGTGCATCATCAAAATGTTCCAATAAATCGTACGTGCTCATGATACCAATAAGTTTCTGTCGCAATTCTGCCGCCTTAAGACCTTCTTTATCTTTGTGTTGAGAGTTAAGCTGCTTCCATGCAATCTCTTCCTTGTCTTGGATTTTTAATTCCATGTACAATGACTTTAGTTTAGGTTCCGTTAATCTCTAAAAAATAAACGAAACAAAGCAAAGTCATGGATCTGTTAACAAAAATATATCATTTCTTCTTAACATGTTGCGCTTTGGCCCACACGAAATTAAGCTTCGCCATTCTAAATGGTCTTTGTAGATTCCTTATATCAGGATCGTAACTTTCTGTTGTCAATCGCGGTGAATTAGCTTCCTTCGAGTACTTGCTATGTTTTTTGTCCCCTAACGCTGGAAGGACCAACAAGAACATTAGTATCAAAATTGGTCCTGCTTTTCGGAACACCATTTTAAGACGTTTCTTATACGTAAAAAGCTGATATGCTTCTAATAATGATAATTTTCGGTACTGTGTTCTGTCCAGTCAGACCGCTTCCAAGGCTCCAACCTGTAAAAGAAATGATTACTGCACTTAAAAAATGAGTTCGCCTATCTTACTAGATAAGAATTTTAATGGTGTTCGAGAGCTTCCGATTTGTTGAGTGATAAATCTGATCTGTTATTTAATACCCTGTTATAACTTCTACTTTGCACTGTAGCGGCTCCCAGTCGACATTGGTGAAGTGTTGTTGATTTAAGATGTGTGTTCGCAGTGTTATAAGTTTCTCGCTGGATGACATTTGTTACAAAGGAGAATATTATATCAGCTGTGACGAGTTGTCACATTATGATATGTCAAATCTAGTGTGTGCTACGTGTGGTGCTAAATGAATTTTAAATAATATTGTAAATATGCAACTTCCACAGATCAACAAATATAAGAGAAAAGAAAATTGCGCGTGTTGGTTACACAATAAGAAAATCACACGAATTTAATATAAATACTGATTAAAGCGTGCATATACACTTTTTCTAATGTCTATATTATGTTTATCCCAGAAAAAGTGGATACAAATAATATTATATTGTTTTATTCAAATATGAATGCGAAAAATCTAATAATAATGTGGAATTTATTGGATTCTCAGATGACATTGCTGTTATCATGGCTAAACATATTGTGACGCATATGACAATCAGTACTAGAATATTCTAGGAAGTCCGAAACAAAGTACTAGAGTATTCTAGAATGTACTGGAAAACTGGAGACTAGGAGCAATAGAAAATTCGAGGCTATGGAACGGACAGAAACGAAACACCAAATCAGAATGAGGAAAAACGGTATAAATACGTTGCACACAGATCGGGAAGATAAGTAAGAAGTAAACAGTCAAAGACGCGATAAGTACGGAAGCGATAAGTCAAGAAATCGTTAAGTGTACGGTAAAAGTAACGGTTGTTATTAACGGACTAATAAAGTTGTGGCGTTTCTAGCAGATACACACACGACTAGTAAAGGACAACACCACCGAAAGCACTTCCATTAAAGCCGTATACCATAGCAAGAATATACCATTACCACATTAGTCGAATGTAATTGAGTTTAGAAATCAAATTCACACCAGCGGCAGTGGCCTGATGGGTAAGAGCTTTGGTTCTTTTAGTGATTCTAATCGTGATAGCGTCGGTTTGAATCACTCGCTCTTCACTATCGTCGCAAACGCTATAAAGTGTTACATTAATCCAAAATCAATTTAAGGGCTCTCATTTATTAAAAATAATTAATCCAACGGATCGCTGGACATGCCAGTGATCGCCAAAGTCGGCGCGTGTATATTGCGACGTTCCGTGGGAATCGCTACGTCGACCGAACCGATGGACATGTGTCATGGTGGCACAGTGGAGTCTAAAATATATATTGCATTATTGACACCTTAAATTGAATGTTTAAAATATTATTTAAATAAATGATTTAAAATATTATTCAATTAAATGTTCAAAATATCATTATTCTATCTGTTTTGTAGCACGGTGCGTTTACCGTACCGGTTCAATTATAACCACACAAATAAACGACAAATAAAAAACGAAACACGAGGAAGTAATGCTACGAAATGCTCCTTTATTAGTTTTAGTATTTAAATCAAAGCAGATAACACAAACCGCAACGAAAAATGCAACACAATACGCTAAGAAAGACTATGAAATAAATTTAATTTTTTAGCGATATAAAAGCATAATTTTCTTGTGCTGCTTACGACACGAAAACATGTTTTAGCGAGACGATGAACGAAAAAGGAAGAAGGGGCATAAACATAAAAACATATTGCTTTTATAGCGTGTAAATATTAAACACAAAATGGCGGTGCAACGCAGTGGCAGCGAAACACTTTAGAGGCAGTTAATAGATTTAATATGGAATTTCATAATAAAGGCAATATTGAAGAAAGTACTAAAAGAAATACACGGAATACAATTTACAACAGTTAATGCATTAAAACCAATAAAAGAAAATCCTTAAATGTGTGTATTCTTCAATGAAACTAATTGTGGTAAAACTAAGCATGCTGTTACACTAAGCGTGCTGCGACACTATCTACAATCTAACGTGGGGAGGTTTGTTATCATAACTATTAGACTCACTAAAGAGTAACAATGCTTGATTAGAACTAGCCGACTCCAAAACAGAGACCGTCCTAATGATAAATCGAAAGCGTGGAGACTACGCGAACTTTCAGAATGAAAATCCAATCATACTATCCAAGATAGCGAACCAGGGACACGTAAAGCGAAACACCATATGTCTAAACATAGCTATTCTAAGTTCATGTCACAACATTGGCAAATACCTATTATCATAAATAAAACACTCGGCGAGAACGTCTTTCAAGGAATATGAATGGGTTTAAATTCTGAGATTGAACAAGGGATGAGTGAGTAATAATAATAATAATAATAATAATAATAATAATAATAATAACTATCATTCTTACAATTAAATGTAACATTCAATCTCCCCACACATTAAACAGTTTACACACCCACTGCAGTTAATGATATACACAATGTTTTCGTTTGTTAAAAACTTTATTATCCACACTTAAGATTAACGTATTGTGGCGAGCTTAGGGTTCGCTGGA
The DNA here is from genome assembly GCA_963931805.1 of Microdon myrmicae. Lineage (NCBI taxonomy): Eukaryota > Metazoa > Arthropoda > Insecta > Diptera > Syrphidae > Microdon > Microdon myrmicae. Next base: position 68,327,797 of record OZ007499.1, read on the forward strand.
TTAATTATTTTGAATAAATAAGAGCCGTTAAATCCATTTTGAATTAATATAATACTTTATTAGTCCGTTAATAACAACCGTTACTTTTACCGTACACTTAACGATTTCTTGACTTATCGCTTGCGTACTTATCGCGTCTTTGACTGTTTACTTCTTACTTACTTTCCCGATCTGCGTGCGACGTATTTATACCGTTTTTCTCCTTCTGATTCGGTGCTTCGTTTCCGCCCGTTCCATAGCCTCGAATTTTCTATTGTTGTAGATAACTATATTGTTGCGAGCTTAGGGTTCGCTGGATTAATTATTTTTAATAAATAAGAGCCGTTAAATCGATTTTGAATTAATATAATACTTTATTAGTCCGTTAATCACAACCGTTACTTTTACCGTACACTTAACGATTTCTTGACTTATCGCTTCCGTACTTATCGCTTGCTTACTCTGCTTACTTCTCACTTATTACTTATCTCCATGATCTGTGTGCGCCGTATTTATACCGTTTCCTCATTCTGATTCGGCGTTTCGTTTCCGTCCGTTCCATAGCCTTGAATGTTCTTCTTTCATAGTCTCCAGTTTTCCAGTACTTTCTAGAATATTCTAGTACTTTGTTTCGGACTTTCTAGAATATTCTAGTACTGATTGTCATATGCGTCACACTACCCTCCGCCTAGATTAGTTCGCCCCGAACTAAGTTCACTGGTCTCCTGGGGTAACAAAAAGTCGCCAGTCGGTCACGATGTACCACTTTCATCTTGACGTTCAGTCTTCGCTGAATCCTATAGATAACGTCGTTAATTCTTGCGAAAATCGTATACGGTCCTTCCCAATGTTGCTGCAACTTCGGAGACCTTCCTTTTTGCCGATGAGGGTTATAAAGCCGCACATTATCGCCTGCATTAAATCCCGATGCGTTGGCTCGAACGTCGTACCTTGTTTTCATCCTGTCACTTGATACCTTAATTTGCTTTCGAACCAAATGATAAATCTCATCGAGGCGATTTCTCCATTCGGCTACGTAGTCTTCAGTCTTATCTATAGCGTCTGGAGGTATTCCGAATCGCAAATCGGCTGGTAATCGTATCTCTCGTCCAAATATAATTTTTGCTGGAGAATGGCCTGTCGTCTCGTGATTAGCCGATCTATACTCATGAGAAAGGTTTGTACATATTTGTCCCAATCCCGTTGGTGATCACTAACGACCTTCGATAAATGCTCTTTTATTGTTCGGTTGAACCTTTCGACCATTCCATCTGACCACGGATGTAAGGGTGTGGTCCTGGTTTTCCTTACGCCCAGTGCCGCACAGATGCATTGAAATATCTGTGATTCGAAGTTTCGGCCTTGATCAGAATAAAGCTCACAAGGAACTCCATATCTGCTGATCCAATTATTGATAAGCTGCTCAATGATGGTTGTTGTTTGGTTTGGACTTGGAAGGACTTCCACCCACTTGCTGAAGTAATCCATGATAACCAACATGTATTTGTTGTTGTCGTTGGTTTTTGGAAATGGTCCTGAGATATCAATCGCAATTCCCTCGAAAGGGGCACCCACGTTGTACTGCTTCATAGCGCTCCTTGGTTTTGCCGTTGGTCCTTTGGTCGCAGTGCAAGTTGTGCACTTCCTACACCAAGACTCGACGTCATCTCTCATGTGAAGCCAGTAAAAACGAGATCGTAATTTTGAAAGTGTCTTATTAACTCCCAAATGTCCACCGGAGGCACCGTCGTGCATTTCTGCTAGAACATCTTTCACTTTTGATGGTGGGACTAGAATCTGCATTCGATGGGATTTTCCGTCCGCGGCTCCCCATTTACGCTTAAGAATACCATCTTCCACCAGCAAGGAATTCCATTGTGCCCAATATTGCTTAAATGTTCCACTCTTGTCGGAAATATTGTTCCAAGTTGGCCGCTCGTTCTTTTCTTTGTATTCCAGAATTAGCGACATATCTTCATCCTGAAGTTGAGCTGCGCGTATAGCATCACTCGTCCACCCATCTAGTACTTCTACTTGTACATTTCGCAGGTCGTACGCCTCTTCTTTCCCTTCCACTCTATGACAATGTTTACAATCTGGCTTACATGGTCTTCTTGATAGAGCATCAGCGTTATTATGCACCTTCCCTTGACGGTGGGAAATTTGGAAATCGTACGTTTGAAGTCGTTCGATCCATCGAGCTATTTGCCCTTCCGGATTCTTAAAATTTAGCAACCATTTCAGGGCGGCATGATCCGTCCGAAGGTGGAATCGACGTCCGTAGAGGTATTTATGAAAATTCTTAACGGCTTCTACGACAGCCAGCAGTTCCTTTGTTGTTGCGCAGTAATTTCTCTCTGGCTTAGATAGAACTCGACTATAATATGCGACAACTCTCTCTTTACCATCGACTTCCTGTGACAACACTGCTCCGATTCCTGTGTTACTTCCATCAGTATCCAATATAAATGGGCAATCCGCTCTTGGGAATGCCAATGTTGGTGTCTTACATAACTCGGCCTTCAAGGAGTTGAATGCTGCCTCACACTTTTCTGTCCAATTGAATTTCTTGTCTTTACCCGTTAGTTCGTGTAGGGTTCTAGCCACGTTGGCAAAACCTTTAACAAACCGTCAGTAATATGTGGCTAATCCCATAAAGCTTCTCAACTGCTGCTTGTCTTCTGGAGTAGGCCACTCTCGGACGGCTGCTATCTTATCAGGATCCGTTTGAACTTCTGCAGATGAAACGATGTGTCCCAGAAATTTTACTCTCCTTTGGAAGAGTTCACATTTCTTCGAATTGAGCTTTAAGTTGGCCTGTCTTAGTCGTTCGAAGACGGAGCGCAGATTGTTGATGTGTTCTGGTAAATTCCTTCCAACAACGATGATATCGGCCAAGTACACAAGATACGTCTTCCATGTAAGTCCCCGTAGAACACTTTCCATTAATCGTTCAAACGTTGCTGAGGCATTACACAATCCAAAAGGCATCACGTTGAATTGATAACGTCCTTTTCCGGTAGTAAATGCTGTCTTCTCCCTGTCCTCCTCCTTCACTTCCACTTGCCAGTAACCGCTTTTTAGGTCCAATGTTGAGAACCACTGAACTCCAGAAAGGGTATCTAGTGTGTCGTCGATTCGAGGAAGCGGGTAACTGTCTTTCTTCGTAACGTCGTTTAACCGGCGGTAGTCGACACAAAATCTAGTTGTCCCATCCTTCTTCTTGACGAGCATTACCGGCGAAGCCCATGGGCTCGATGATTTCTCGATGACTCCTTGCTCTTCCATCTCTCGAATCATGTTGCCGACTTCTGATTGTTTGGCCAACGGTAGTCGACGAGGTGGCTGTCTTATAGGTCTTGACTCACCCGTGTCAATGCGATGTTTAACCATACCGGTGCGTCCAAGTTTATCATGTCCTGTCACAAAAATATCAGAAAAATCGTTCAGGAGTGATTTAACGCTTGCCTTTTCTCTGTCTGTTAATCCGATTTTCCGGGACATCAACTTATTAACCGCAGAGGATGCACCAGAGGGCTGTTGAATTGAATGGTCCTCTCCTCTTATCTGAATTGAGTTTATCATTGACACGGGTGCACACTCTGCGATTACCTCTCCTTTTCTTATTGCGATCGGCTCCTTGGACGCATTTAGTACTCTGACGGTTACGATGTGCTTCTTCGCATCGATAAGGGCTTTCCCAGCAAGGATGTTCCCCTTGCGCTGATTTTGTACAGCTTCGGTGATGTAAAATCGATTGTCACCGGGATCTCTCTCGAGACTGGTCCAAATTACCGAGTCTGAACGAGCTGGGGTCTCATCCTCCTCACGCACATAACATTCCAGTCTTCGCAATTGTTCGTCCTGCAGTGTAATAGCAACCTCCAAGTTACCAACTCGCAGTGTTCTTTGCCCGATATCTAGAACAACTTGGTGCTCCTTCATGAAATCTATTCCAAGAATGCATTCGTCCGTAATATCGGCAACCAAAAATTTGTGGGAGATGGAAATATTGCCCAGCACTATTATGGTCTCGAATTCTCCGTAGACTGTAGAACATTCTCCTGTAGCAGTCCTCAAAGCGTATCTTCTATTTTTGTTAAGGGCAATTTGGCCCACGACATCCGGCCGAATTATGGATCTCGTTGCTCCAGTGTCGATTGTCACTGTTGTTGTCCTTGCATTAACAATCGTAGTTATAACCAAACTTTGGTTACCCCGTTGGAGTTGTGATACAGTTACGATGCTGGGGCTGCACATTTCACCAGGCGACTTTCGCCCCTTAAAGTCTGCCCTTACAAGTTTCCCGAGCTATTGGCCTCAGGTTGGTCCGTTGATAGTCTCCTCTTATGATTAGCGCATGAACAACAATTCTCACTTGATGTTTCATTCATTCGTCGACGTTTCCTACAGTCAACAGAGATGTGGCCGACTTCGCCGCATGTCCAACACTTCATATCAGGTCTCGGAGTTCTCCGTTGTACATGCCCGATTCTTTGGCAGGAACATTCTTGGACGGACGTTTCTCGGACTCTATATGTACTCCTGGTAGCCAGTTTAGCAGATTCATAAGCCAATGCGAACGCCAGTATTTCATTAGTCATCTTCTTTCCCGCCAAACGAACGGCCTGTTGCAAGTCCCGATCTTGGAGTGCGTTTATAAATGCATCCATTGCTACCTCGTTTAGAAATTCCTTAGTCATATTTGAATAAGACAAGTTTGCCGATCGCTCAATGTCTGCCTGCAACTGTTGCAGATTTTCTCCAGGTTTCTGCGTTCTGCTACGCAGTTGCATGCGGTAGGCCTGCTGCATGTGGTTGTCTCCATATCTAGCTTCAAGGCCGTCTCTTATCGCTTGGAAATCTGTTTGCTTCTCTGCTGGTATGGTTTGTAACAATTCTGCAGCCGCCCCGTGGAGTGACAAGATTAGTGATGTTGACTTTTGCTCATCCGACCACTTATTATAATTGGCCGCGGTGTCAAACTGACGTATAAATACGGAGAAGGGTCCCGTTCCATCGAAGGTTGGCGGTTGCATCCTTGTATCTTTGTAGTCATGTTGATTGCCTGGCGATGTCTTATTTCTCTCAACACACTCAAGTCTCTTTTCGATTCGCGTTATTTCATCGGTGACTTTTAGATACAGATTTTCTACTTCGTTTCGAATTTCTTCCTTAAAGTGTTGAAAATTACTTTTCATCCACTGCGTTTGGGCATCCAACTTCGCATTTTGGGCGTCGAATTTTGAATTTACGGTATCGAATTTTATCATCATCATGCTGAACATCTCCGAAATGTCCAACTGTGGCGAACTCTTCTCCGTTAAATTGGCACCATCTTGACTCGCTGTTTCTTCTCCATCCGGACAGTCTGGCCCAATCCCAAAAACATATGTGCCGACATCAATACCCTCTTCCTCCATTGCTGCTTGCAGACGTTGTCGAAGAATTTGCTTCTGTCCTCTGCTATCCAGATTCCGGTCCTCAAGTTTCTTCTTCAACTCAGGAACGCGAAGATCCTCCAAATGTCGATTTGACATCATCACAACACACTTTCACACACTTATTCACTTAAAAAATAATTAATCCCACTTCTGACACCAATTGTAGCGAGCTAAGGGTTCGCTGGATTAATTATTTTTGAATAAATAAGAGCCGTTAAATTGATTTTTGAATTAATATAACACTTTATTAGTCCGTTAATCACAACCGTCACTTTTACCGTACACAACGATTTCTTGACTTATCGCTTCCGTACTTATCGCGTATTTTCCTTCTTACTTCTAACTTGAGACTTATCCTTCCGCTCTGCGTGCGACGTATTTATACCGTTTTTCCTCATTCTGATTTGGTGTATCGTTTCCGTCCGTTCCATAGTCTTGAATATTCTATTCCAGTTTTCCAGAACTTCCTAAAATAATCTAGTACTTTGTTTCGGACTTTCTCGAAGATTCCAGTACTGATTGTCATATGCGTCACAAAATATTCTATTGAAATGGATTCTGTTGGGAGTTTTGGGAAATGCCTTTTATTGCAGATTGCAAGATGAATTCTTGCAAGTTCGGGATGGATGCGCTTGCAGATTGGGATTTATTTTGCATGTTTACAGGTTAGGGTAGGGTGACGCGCTGTTAGCGCATTGGTTGGCATTGTGGGTTGGTTCTCCATGTGGTATAGAGAACCGCCACATACTCTCTCCTCTTTCCTTCAAAATCGGATAGCCCCATACACTAAAGTCATCATTAATCAATATCAGTGTGGCTTCATTCCAGGCAAATCAGCTATTGATCAAATATTCACCCTTAGGCAGGCGAATTTAATTTAAGATTCCATTATATCATCTATTTATAGACTTTAAGGCGGCCTACGAAAGCATATCCAGGGTAGAACTATATAACGCCATGAGAGAGTTCGGCATTCCAAACAAATTGATACGACTTTGTAGCTTGACTATGACCAACGTAACTAGTCAAGTAAACATAGCGGGATTGCTGTCCAAACCAATAAACATCTTTAATGGACTCCGACAAGGGGACAGCCTGGCCTGCCTCCTCTTCAACCTGGCGTTGGAGAAAGCAATCCGTGACTCTGACAACTAGAGGGACTATTATCACCAAGTCTGTACAGGACTCCTTACCCAGATCCAGCAGGCGGCACAAAAACTGGGACGGCACATTAATGAGGGGAAATCTAAGTACATGGTAGCAACTGCGAAGAGAAGACCTAACGTTGGTCAAACTATCAGGGTAGTGGAGCACGAATTTGAAGTAGTGCAATTGTGGCGTCTCTAACAGATACACACACAATTCACAAGCAAAATAGTGAAGAACACCGAACGAAAATCGAATAAGAAAATACATCAGAGCCGTATACCATAGCGATAACATAACAATTCACATCAGTGGAGTATAGTCGAGTTTAAAAATCAAATTGTAAACACGGCCAGTAGCCTGATGGGTAACGCTTAGGTTCAATTTTTGGTGATTCTAACTGTCATAGCGTCAGTTCGAATCACACGTTCTTCTTCACTATTATTTCAAACGCTATACAATCCTTTAACTACCTTGGGTCAATAGTATCAGCCGATAACAATATGGAAGAAGAAATACGCGAACGGCTGATCAAATCCAACAAAGCCTACTATGGTCTATCGAGGCTGTTTAAATTTATCCAAAACATCCAAGCTACTACTGTACAAGACCATGGTCTTACCAGTACTCATGTATGTATCCGAGACCTGGCACTCTGAACTCAGCCGCGTTCGAGAGGAAGCTCTTAAGCAGAATTGTTGGCCCGTATGTGAGGGAGGAGACGCTACAACCATGAGTTGTACGCAATCTACATTGAAGCTAATCTTGTAAGAAAACTCAAGCTCGGTAGATTCCGGTGGGCGGGATACCTAGCTCGAATGAGCGAAGAGGAGCCTGCCCGGAAAGACCTTTGTGGCAGGATGTATGGAAGGAGACAGCACGGCAGACCTTGTCTGCGATGGAGGGATGGCGGTGACCAGGACGCCCTGAGCCTGGAAGTGCCAAACTGGATGACATCGGCTCGAAATGGGGACGGGTGGAGAGATTTGTTAAATAAGGCCAAGACCTAGGAGCACGGAAGGAGGCGGTACGCACCCTCGTCTAACCTCTCTCACACCTCCAACGGGGACAACCAACTAACCGCAGGTTTAACTCCTCGACAGTCCCCCAAATTAACCTCAGGATGCAGCCAACCCCAGAGGAAGGACGGGAAGTCCCCCAGCAAGATATAACAGAATCCTTACGGACCCCACAAGTCGAAAGCAACCCACACAGGCTCAAGCAGCCGGAAGCCGACTACAAAATAAAGTAAGTAGTACATATAAATATTATAAATAAAAATAAATGTTGTATAAGCAATATACAACAGGCTGATTATTATTTAACAGTGCCTGGCAAAATGAGAATACAGAAGGTAACCAAATCAACCTAGTCTCCGTCAGTCAGTCACCACCAATGTCTTCGTCGGATGCGCTCGAATAACACTTTGCAATTTTTATATATGTGAAAAACAGTTTTGATAAATTATTTGTCAGTGAATAAAGAAAGTATTATATTGACAGTCGGCCTTTTCACTTCATCGCGATTTAACATTTCACCTTAATGTGTTTGGATTTGTATTCATTAAGAAAGTTCAAAAAAATGTTCCAGATAATGAAGCCTTCGCAGTGCACTAGGAATGTGTGATTTTCAGAAAGATATTTACTTCAAGTTCTCACTAGAACTCAATTGTGGTCCTTCGAGTTTTTCTATTGCTGGTTTCCTACCCGGATGCTTAAGAATAATTACTTTGAAAGACATTAAAATCATAAAAGACAGAGTGCTGTGAGTGAAAGCGTCGTAACTACGAGCACGAAATTGATCCTGTGACGACAGTCTCTATCAACAGAATTTGGTGCAACGAGGTAGCAACGCTAAAGAACAGGTGTGTGGCATTCAATATTCTTATCTTTATCTTATATATATATATATATATATATATATATATATATATATATATATATATATATATATATATATATATATATATATATATATATATATATATATATATATATATATATATCATCGGTACTACAACCGGGATCTGGATCTTTATATAGCAAGTCTGTCCATCGGTAATCGGTCTTTATCCGAGACTTGTTAAATTGTCCATAATAATTTGTTTTTCCGGGCAAGGTTATTAGCCTTGCGCCAACCTTTCTCAGGATGTAGCGGCATGCATTAGTTCACTACTTGGCGGGTGCCAAAGTAGCTATCCAGGGGTGTCGCGTGGAGACTGCATGTCAACTTGCATTGGACAGGGACAAGGATCGTCCTGGCCTCGCCGGGTTGAAAGCAGAGACTTTAACATATATGTTCGCTCCCATCCCCCTATATATATTGTGACGCATATGACAATCAGTACTGGAATCTTCGAGAAAGTCCGAAACAAAGTACTAGATTATTTTAGGAAGTACTGGAAAACTGGAATAGAACATTCAAGACTATGGAACGGACGGAAACGATACACCAAATCAGAATGAGGAAAAACGGTATAAATACGTCGCACGCAGAGCGGAAGTTAAGTTAGAGATAAGTAAGACAGTGAAGCAAGCGATACGTCTCGAGTAAGAAGTAAAATACGCGATAATCACGGAAGCGATAATAAAGAAAACGTTAAGTGTACGGTAAAAAAAGTAACGGTTGTTATTAACGTACTAATAAAGTGTTACAGTAATTCAAAATCGATTTAACGGCTCTTATTTATTTTAAAATGATTAATCCAGCGAACCCTAAGCTCGCTACAATTGGTGTCAGAAGTGGGATTAATTATTGTTTAAGTGAATAAGTGTGTGAAAGTGTGTTGTGGCGATGTCAGATCGACATTTGGAGGATCTTCGCGTTCCTGAGTTGAAGAAGGAACTTGAGGACCGGAATCTGGATAGCAGAGGACAGAAGCAAATTCTTCGACAACGTCTGCAAGCAGCAATGGAGGAAGAGGGTATTGATGTCGGCACATATGTTTTTGGGATTGGGCCAGACTGTCCGGATGGAGAAGAAACAGCGAGTCAAGATGGTGCCAATTTAACGGAGAAGAGTTCGCCACTGTTAGACATTTCGGAGATGTTCCGGATGATGATGACAAAATTCGACGCACAAGCTGCAGATGTTAAGGCAAAGTTTGATGTCCAAAATTCAAAATTCGACGCCCAAAATTCAAAATTCGACGCCGTATATTCAAAATTGGACGCGCAAGCTGCAGATGTCAATGCAAAGTTGGATGCCCAAACACAATGGATGAAATGTAATTTTCAACACTTTAAGGACGAAATTCGAAACGAAGTAGAAAATCTAGATCTAAAAAACGAAACTGAATTCAAGAAAGTCACCGATGAAATAATACGAATAGAAAAGAGACTTGATTGTGTTGAGAGAAATAAGACATCGCCAGGCAATCAACATGACTACAAAGATACAAGGATGCAACCGCCAACCTTCGATGGAACGGGACCCTTCTCCGTATTTATACGTCAGTTTGACGCCGCGGCCAATTATAATAAGTGGTCGGATGAGCAAAAGTCAACATCACTAATCCTGTCACTCCGCGGGGCGGCTGCAGAATTGCTACAAACCATACCAGCAGAGAAGCAAACAGATTTCCAAGCGATAAGAGACGGCCTTGAAGCTAGGTATGGCGACAACCACATGCAGCAGGTCTACCGCATGCAACTGCGGAGCAGAACGCAGAAACCGGGAGAAAATCTTCAACAGTTGCAGGCAGACATTGAGCGATTGGCAAACTTGGCTTATACAAATATGACTAAAGAATTTCTGAACGAGGTAGCAATGGATGCATTTATAAACGCACTCCAAGATCGGGACTTGCAACAGGCCGTTCGTTTGGCAGGAAAGAAGACGACTAATGAAATACTGGCGTTCGCATTGGCATATGAATCTGCTAAACTGGCTACCAGGAGTACATATAGAGTTCGAGAAACGTCCGTCCAAGAATGTTCCTGCCAAAGAATCGGGCATGTACAACGGAGAACCCCGAGAACTGACATGAAGTGTTGGACATGCGGCGAAGTCGGCCACATCTCTGTTGACTGTAGGAAACGTCGACGAATGAATGAAACATCAAGTGAGAATTGTTATTCATGCGCTAATCATAAGAGGAGACTATCAACGGACCAACCTGAGGTCAATAGCTCGGGAAACTTGTAAGGGCAGACTTTACGGGGCGAAAGTCGCCTGGTGGAATTTGCAGCCCCAGCATCGTAACTGTATCACAACTCCAACGGGATAACCAAAGTTTGGTTATAACTACGATTGTTAATGGAAGGACAACAACAGTGACAATCGACACTGGAGCAACGAGATCCATAATTCGGCCGGATGTCGTGGGCCAAATTGCCCTTAATAAAAATAGAAGATACGCTTTGAGGACTGCCACAGGGGAATGTTCTACAGTCTACGGAGAAGTCGAGAGAATAATAGTGCTGGGCAATATTTCCATTTCCCACAAATTTTTGGTTGCCGATATTACGGACGAATGCATTCTTGGAATGGATTTCATGAAGGAGCACCAAGTTGTTCTAGATATCGGGCAAAGAACACTGCGAATTGGTAACTTGGAGGTTGCTATTACACTGCAGGACAAACAATTGCGAAGGCTGAAATGTTATGTGCGTGAGGAGGATGAGATCCCAGCTCGTTCAGACTCGGTAATTTGGACCAGTCTCGAGAGTGATCCCGGTGACAATCGGTTTTACATCACCGAAGCTGCACAAAATCAGCGCAAGGGGAACATCCTTGTTGGGAAAGCCCTTATCGATGCGAAGAAGCACACCGTACCCGTCAGAGTACTAAATGCGTCCAAAGAGCCGATCACAATAAGAAAAGGAGAGGTAATCGCAGAATGTGCACCCGTGTCAATGATAAGCTCAATTCCGACAAGGGGAGAGGACCATTCAATTCAACAGCCCTCTGGTACACCGGCTGTGGTTAATAGGTTGATGTCCCGGAAAATCGGATTAACAGACAGAGAAAAGGCAAGCGTTAAATCACTCCTGAACGATTTTTCTGATATTTTTGTGACAGGACATGATAAATTCGGACGCACCGGTATAGTTAAACATCGCATTGACACGGGTGAGTCAAGACCTATAAGACAGCCACCTCGTCGACTACCGTTGGCCAAACAATCAGAAGTAGGCAACATGATTCGAGAGATGGAAGAGCAAGGAGTCATCGAGAAATCATCGAGCCCATGGGCTTCGCCGGTAATGCTCGTCAAGAAGAAGGATGGGACAACTAGATTTTGTGTCGACTACCGCCGGTTAAACGACGTTACGAAGAAAGACAGTTACCCACTCCCTCGAATCGACGACACACTAGATACCCTTTCTGGAGCTCAGTGGTTCTCAACATTGGACCTAAAAAGTGGTTACTGGCAAGTGGAAGTGGAGGAGGAGGACAAGGAGAAGACAGCGTTTACTACCGGAAACGGACTTTATCAATTCAACGTGATGCCTTTTGGATTGTGTAATGCCCCAGCAACGTTTGAACGATTAATGGAAAGTGTTCTACGGGGACTTACATGGAAGACGTGTCTTGTGTACTTGGATGATATCATCGTTGTTGGAAGGAATTTACCAGAACACATCAATAATCTGCGCTCCGTCTTCGAACGACTAAGACAGGCCAACTTAAAGCTCAATTCGAAGAAATGTGAACTCTTCCAAAGGAGAGTAAAATTTCTGGGACACATTGTTTCATCTGCAGGAGTTCAAACGGATCCTGACAAGATAGCAGCCGTCCGTGAGTGGCCTACTCCAGAAGACAAGCAGCAGTTGAGAAGCTTTATGGGATTAGCCACATATTACCGACGGTTTGTTAAAGGTTTCGCCAATGTGGCAAAACCCCTACATGAACTAACGGGTAAAGACAAGAAATTCAATTGGACAGAAAAGTGTGAGGCAGCATTCAACACATTGAAGGCCGAGTTATGTAAGACACCAACATTGGCATTCCCAAGAGCGGATTGCCCATTTATATTGGATACTGATGGAAGTAACACAGGAATCGGAGCAGTGTTGTCACAGGAAGTCGATGGTAAAGAGAGAGTTGTCGCATGTTATAGTCGAGTTCTATCTAAGCCAGAGAGAAATTACTGCGCAACAAGAAAGGAACTGCTGGCTGTCGTAGAAGCCGTTAAGAATTTCCATAAATACCTCTACGGACGTCGATTCAACCTTCGGACGGATCATGCGGCCCTGAAATGGTTGCTAAATTTTAAGAATCCGGAAGGACAAATAGCTCGATGGATCGAACGACTTCAAACGTACGATTTCCAAATTTCCCACCGTCAAGGGAAGGTGCATAATAACGCTGATGCTCTATCAAGAAGACCATGTAAGCCAGATTGTAAACATTGTCATAGAGCGGAAGAGAAAGAAGAGGCGTACGACCTGCGAAATGTACAAGTAGAAGTACTAGATGGGTGGACTAGTGATGCTATACGCGCAGCTCAACTTCAGGATGAAGATATGTCGCTAATTCTGGAATACAAAGAAAAGAACGAGCGGCCAACTTGGAACAATATTTCCGACAAGAGTGGAACATTTAAGGCATATTGGGCACAATGGAATTCCTTGCTAGTGGAAGATGGTATTCTTAAGCGTAAATGGGAAGCCGCGGACGGAAAATCCCATCGAATGCAGATTCTAGTCCCACCATCAAAAGTGAAAGCGGTTCTAACAGAAATGCACGATGGGGCCTCCGGTGGACATTTGGGAGTTAATAAGACACTTTCAAAATTACGATCTCGTTTCTACTGGCTTCACATGAGAGATGACGTCGAGTCTTGGTGTAGGAAGTGCACAACTTGCACTGCGACCAAGGGACCAACGGCAAAACCAAGGACCGCTATGAAGCAGTACAACGTGGGTGCCCCTTTCGAGCGAATTGCGATTGATATCTCAGGACCATTCCCAAAAACAAACGACAACAACAAATACATGTTAGTTATCATGGATTACTTCAGCAAGTGGGTAGAAGTCCTTCCAATTCCAAACCAAGAAGCAACAACCGTCATTGAGCAGCTAATCAATAATTGGATCAGCAGATATGGAGTTCCCTGTGAGCTTCATTCTGATCAAGGCCGAAATTTCGAATCACAGATATTTCAAGGCATCTGTGCGGCACTGGGCGTAAGGAAAACCAGGACCACACCCTTACATCCGCAGTCAGACGGAATGGTCGAAAGGTTCAACCGAACAATGAAAGAGTACTTATCGAAGGTCGTTAGTGATCACCAAAGAGATTGGGACAAATATGTACAAACCTTTCTCATGAGCTATAGATCGGCTAATCACGATACGACGGGCCATTCTCCAGCAAAAATTATATTTGGACGGGAGATACGATTACCAGCCGATCTGCGATTCGGAATACCTCCAGACGCCATAGACAAGACCGAAGACTACGTAGCCGAATGGAGAAATCGCCTCGATGAGATTCATCATTTGGTTCGAAAGCAAATCAAGGTATCCAGTGACAGGATGAAAACAAGGTACGACGTTCGAGCCAACGCATCCGGATTTAATGCAGGCGATAACGTATGGCTTTATAACCCTCATCGGCAAAAAGGAAGGTCTCCGAAGTTGCAGCAACATTGGGAAGGACCGTATAAGATTCTCACAAGAATTAACGACGTTGTCTATAGGATTCAGCGAAGACCGAACGCCAAGATGAAAGTGGTACATCGTGACCGACTGGCGACTTTTGTTAACCCAGGAGATCAGTGAACTTAGTTCGGGACGAACTAATCTAGGCGGAGGGTAGTGTGACGCATATGACGATCAGTACTGGAATCTTCGAGAAAGTCCGAAACAAAGTACTAGATTATTTTAGGAAGTACTGGAAAACTGGAATAGAACATTCAAGACTATGGAACGGACGGAAACGATACACCAAATCAGAATGAGGAAAAACGGTATAAATACGTCGCACGCAGAGCGGAAGTTAAGTTAGAGATAAGTAAGACAGTGAAGCAAGCGATACGTCTCGAGTAAGAAGTAAAATACGCGATAATCACGGAAGCGATAATAAAGAAAACGTTAAGTGTACGGTAAAAAAAGTAACGGTTGTTATTAACGGACTAATAAAGTGTTACAGTAATTCAAAATCGATTTAACGGCTCTTATTTATTTTAAAATAATTAATCCAGCGAACCCTAAGCTCGCTACAATATGTATGTATATATATAATATAAATTAACACAATGAGCAGAGGCAAGTTGGGGACGATTATCGATTCAGTACAATCGATTCTTGTAGAGTTGGAAGCCGAGTATAAAGCTTAGGGTACGCTGGCCAAGTCTACCAAATCGATTCATATGAGTGAAGTGCGTTTGGTGTATTTAAAAATTTCTTTCGATGGGGCCAGAGGCCTCAATCAACAAATTATTGCTGCCCCCAGTGAGAAGGCTAAGACGAACTACATGGAAGCTCTCACCTTTCATCAATTAAAGGTGATGTACTTCCAGTACTCGTCGGAGTTGAAAGAACAGTTGTCCGATAGCGTCTGCAAACAGCAAGAGAGGAAGAGGATATTGATGTCGGCACAGATGCTTTTACGAGTGGGCCAGACTGTCCGGATGGAGAAGAAACAGCGAGTCAAGATGGTGCCAATGTAATGGAGAAGAGTTCGCCACCGTTGGACATTTCGGAGATGTTCAGGATGATGATGGCAAAATTGGACGCGCGAGCTGCAAAATTAGACGCGCGAGCTGCAGAGTTTAATGCAAAATTGGATGCGCGAGCTGTAAAATTAGACGCGCGAGCTGCAGAGTTTAAGGCAAAATTGGATGCGCAAGCTGCAGACGTTAATGCAAAATTGGACGCGCGAGCTGCAAAATTGGATGCGCGAGCTACAGACGTTAATGCAAAATTGGACGCGCGAGCTGCAGAGTTTAAGGCAAAATTGGATGCCCAAAGGCAGTGTATGAAAGAATTCTGGGACTCGGAAGCGGAAGAATCTGAGGATGAGGAGAAATTGGCGCCACATGAAAGGAAGAAACTCGGGAAGAGCAAAGCTATGGCCGACAGCAGTGAGGAAGAGGAGGAAAATGACGATGATGTGTTACGTGAAGAACTGAGGGATTTCATCGATGATAACCCGATTGAAGAGGACGGCAGTGATGATGAAGACACTGATGCTTCAGGCCGTTCCCCGAAACGGATTTACAATGATGACGACGAGTTGGACGACCGACTGGAAGACGAAGACTGTGACCTAATTGAAGAGAATCTTGGTTTGAAAGTCGAACGCAGAAAGCGTCCCAAGCGTCTGCGTCGTACAGAGGACGAAGAAAGTGATGGAGAGGAACAGCACGTCGATGAAGGTTCAGCACGTGACACTATAGCCGAACAGATATTCGACGACGAAGACGATGTTGAACGCCGCTCTGAACGTAGTCACAGGGAAACTGAGGTGGCAAAACATTTCAATGATGATGAGCAATCGGAGTCTGATGCTGAGGATTTTATTGTAGACGACGAAGGAAAGCCAATTTCTGAGAAGAAAAAGAAAAGACGACTTCTCGGACTAAAGGCCGAGTGGTAGCCGGGGTCCCAACGCCCTGTGAGCCCGGTTAAATACCACCCAATCAAGCTTTAGGCTCCGTGAAATGGTCGGAAGAAATCCCTGGCCATCTTTCGGAGCTTGGCTGATGAACCGGTTCGAGAAAAGGTTGGTTAGGTGGTAGTCGATCCCAAGGTGAGATACCACCCCGTCATCGCTGTAGATTTCGACTATGAGGATTTCACTAATTATGACGAGGACGGATATGAACGCGAATACGAACCTAGTGAATTGGAAAGGGGTCACTTTACGGATTTGGACAATGAAATCTGTAAAACGGATATTCCTGAGCGAATGCAATTGCGCGAAGTTCCGGATGCGCCTGTTCCAGAGGGACCCAATGAACTACAGGTGGAAGCTGAATGGATTTACAAACATGCGTTTTGTAAATCAACAGTTTCCGAACAAGAGAGATCAACGGATGTTGGAGGTCGAAACCGGTATTGTAAGCCACCACTACAATCAAGCAAGCCCTAGATTGTAGGCGTAATCAACAGCTAGAGGTGCCGTTGATTGCGTTCTATAGAAAAGAACACGTGAAAACAGAATTAACGTGCTAACGATCTATGGGAAGTCTATTACTACAACGCACGCTGGTGTTCACTGTCAGCTCCAAAGAACAAACCGCTCCAGTTATTTGAAAAGATGCGGAACTACCAGTTGGATACAGTTATGAAATCGACAGATCCTCCAACACCAGATGATATGCGTGTAATTAAAGATGAAAATCTAGATCGCTTACGTGATGTGCAAACTCCAGAAGAGCTTAAGAGTGTGCACATGCATTTTCTCTTATACTATTCGCATGAGATCCCTAAAATGCAAGAGGAATTCCGTCGTCAGGAAAAGAAAGAATGGCGGCCGGCTAGAGCTGACGCGAAAAGGAGAGCGGTAGAAAATTTGGAAGAAGGTCAAGAACTTGCACCGCCAAACGCCAAGATGAAGGTGGTGCATCGTGACCGACTGGCGGCTTTTGTTGGCCCGGGAGACCAGTGAACTTAGTTCGGGAAGAACTAATCTAGGCGGAGGGTAGTGTGACGCATATGACAATCAGTACTAGAATATTCTAGGAAGTCCGAAACAAGGTACTAGAATATTCTATAAAGTAATGGAAAACTGGAGACCCTGAACAGTAGAACATTCAAGACTAGGGAACGGACGGAAACGAAACGCCGAATCAGAATAAGGAAACGGTATAAATACGTCGCACACAGATCATGGAGACGAGTAAGAAGTAGAAAGTGAAGCAAGCGATAAGTACGGAAGTAGAAAGTAATAAGTAAGAAAGCGAAAGTAAAATACGTGATAAGTGATCGTTAAGTGTACGGTAAAAAGTAACGGTTGTTATTAACGGACTAATAAAGTGTCACATTAATTCAAAATCGATTTAACGGCTCTTATTTATTAAAAATAATTAATCCAGCGAACCCTAAGCTCGCTACAATACTAACAGATTTGGTGCACTGTAATACATAAAAGAAATACTAAATTTTTAATTAAAAAAAAAGGGAAAAAAAGTGAAAAAAACACAAATTAGTTTTTTGTTTGTGTTTTGTGAAGAATTAATTTACAGTAAAAGTGTTTCATATCCTTTTAATACTTAGTTTTTGCACCTTTGTTTCTGATGACTGCTTCGCATATTCGTCCCATGGAATTGACTAGTTTGGTACAAGTCGCGGGTGGTATAGAGTACAGTTCATCTTTTATTTTGGACCAAAGTTCTTCCTTATTTTTGGCTTTGCAGTCTCCGAACTTGCGCTTAAGAATGCCCCATATATGTTCTATTGCTTTAAGTTCAGGGGACTGCGATGGCCATTCCATAACATCGACTTTGTTTTGAAGAAACCTTTCTTTAGCCAATTTTGAGGTGTGCTTGGGGTCATTATCCTGCATAAGCTCCCATTTAATAGGCATGTCCTGTTCAGAAAATGGTAGCATAACGGTGTTTAAGATTTCTACATAATCTTTAGCACACATTTTGTCCTTTATAAGAAAAATTGGACCAACACTAGATGCTCAATTATTCTCGTTTCACTACTTAGTACTCTATAAAGTTTTATCGAACTTTTAGAACGATTTAATATGATTATTTACTTAAGAATCACGACTCTTATTAGCGAGATGGATCTTTCTGATGTGCAATGTAGCAGACATCCTCGTTCGTAGTTTTACGTCGAATGAATATTTTTTTGTTTTCGCCGTTGACGTTTTGTTTTTATTCGGCGCCAAAGCCGTTTTTTAATTATTTTTTCCTGCCAAGTAGAATTTTCATAAACAAATTAGCCACTTGAAGATTTTTCTTCCCTTTACAGGTAGAGAGGGGAAATTTGCGGGAATTAGTAGGTGTTAGGCGAGGACATGGACGCGAGGTCCGTAACAATACTTCTCTTTCCCTGAGATCTTCTATTGTTTTCTAATGTATTTCGGTTACATGCTGAACTAAGATCTATAATCGGCTGTTATATAAAAAGGGAGCAAATATCACAAAAATCTATTGCAATCACTGTGTTTATGTATAAGATTTCCCGAAATAAATGTATCATCAACTTAGAGAGAAGTTTTAATCAAAAGACAAAGAAAGTAAGATACAATAAACTCTCGACCGTGTATGGAGACATTTCACAAACAATATATAAATAACCTCAACTATAGATTGAGCTGGATCAATGGGGGGTTTCGCCCTCAACAACATTGAAATCAAATCAAATAAAAAACACTCCATTTACAATATACTTGTGAGTTCAAAAGGTTTTCACCTTGGTGAAGTGAAATTAGGCTATAGACAATTGTAAAATATATTTTATAATACATTATGTTGCGGATTGGCAGTTGGATGTGCTGGGATGTACTGGAGAAATCTAGTACATTCGCAGTGTATACCAGTTGCGCGGCAGCTGTCACGGACCAACTGGTCGATTGTCACCAACGATGAGGTCATAGCGTCCCTTTTTTGAATTGGCAGTTATGCCCACTGAGTCAGTCTGCAACCAACCTTCAACGGGCTCGTTACATCGGAGCAAGCATCGTCATCACGAGTAAAACGGAACAAGAAGTCAATCATTGTCGTTGTTGTTAACATAACAGAATATTCAATAAACTAATTCAATCTCTTTAAAAGGTAAATTCCTCGAGTCGTTTTCTTCTTCCATCTGCCTTGTTCGTGCAAAGACCAACGGAATTGAATTACGCAATCACTGGCGTAATTGAATTGCATCACACTTAGGACAGTGGTTCGCGAGAATCACCATCATCACCCATCGGTGGACGCAGCCTTCATCCTAACGGTTGCACCCATCACATATCACGAAGACTTTTTTTCTCCAAATAACGAATTGAAGATATCCGGAAGGAAAGCACTCACCTCTTGCCTTTTATCTCTTTTTCATAATCTCCCTATTCACCCCCCCCCCCCCCCCCTCTCTCCTTAATACCCGCCTTTGTATCAGTCCCTCCACTGTCGCACAAATGCCGTGTTTACCACCCCTCCATACACTCGCTCTTCCCTGGCCCCTTACCTCCCCTATCGCCAAGTAATCTTAAACTTCCTGGTTTTCTTCTCCTTTTTTTTCAATTGAATAATTGAATAATGTCTTAATCACTCCTCTAGATTTTAGGATACTCTGTATGGTTTTATGTTAAGTTCATTTAAGTATGCATTAAACTAAATAAAAATGGAGGTTCCGCCCTCAATCAATCAATCAACCCTTTCCTGTGCATGAAACATCAGGGGGGAATTGAGAAAACTTTATCACGAACATATTTTAACAAAAATAAATGGGGGCAAATCAACATAGGCCGCAAAGCAAACTTCGAAAGAAGTACAATTGGATCGTTCAGCGAATAAATGGAAACTCAAACAATATAAAGGATTTTTTTTTATGAAATTATAAAATTATATATATTTACCCGAAATCAACTCAAAAAATCTGGTGTTAATAAAGTTTATAATAATAATTTTAATATATAAAACAATTATACATATTCCTACATTTACGCGCCGAAGAACAGTATAATATTAAAAAAAAAAAATGGTATAACAACCCCGCTCAGGAGAGTACTAAATGCAGTATTTTATACCACGTAATTCCAATTAGAATGGTTGGAACAGTAATCATTCTCTTACGGTACTTGACTCAGTAACTGCACTACCGTTATTTCTGTTATTTCGTGTAAAGGAATATTGCATCTATTAATAATTGTTTTTGTTAAAAATTGTCATCTTTAATATTATAGTCATTTAAAAAATACCAAATTAGTGATAAAGTTGCTTATTCCAACTTAAATTAATGATTTTTTTAAATGTCTACTCTACTTTCCACCAGATGTCATACGGTAGATATTTTAGAAGTTTCTAGCAGTTGTTTTACTACTCTCCGCAAAGTGATGCTAAAAAAAATATGCATCCGGAAACATGATGGCGATCCTGACTCGAGTGAATGACGGACACGATATCGTTGTAATAAAGTTATAAATATTGCGCTTTACTTTAATCGGTATTAAATTAACTATTCGTAAATATAATTTTAATATCTCGTGAACACAAATACATTATTTTCACGATACCACGTTATTCGTAAATCTGGAAAAGTCTTACTGAAAATTTTACCCTTTCTCATTTTTTTTCCCCATACTAAGCTTTTGTGTTAATGTGTGTAAGTGCTGAAGCAAGAGTTCATCGAATAAGAAAAAACTCATATTCCGATTAAACGAAAAAAGAAAAGAAATAAAAATGTGAAAAAACCAAGAAAAAGTTGAATTTATGTGCTCAGCTCTCGTGTTTTTTTGCGTATTTAATTAATTCATTTCTAATGAAATGGTAGGAAAATAATGGATAACGTAACATTTTAGTTTCCTGTCATTTCATCAGTAGAATATATGGAAAATAATATTGGTCGGGAATTGTTCGAATTTCACAGGATTTAATTTTATTCATCGTAGAGAAATTTTGAACGAACTTGTGGGAGTTTTTTTTCTGTCTATCTTGAATCGAAAAAAAGTATTAATAAGTAAAAATTTATAAAGTGAGAAAAAGTGGAAAAAAAGGAAAAACAGAGTAAGAAAGTAGAGATAAAAAAATGAATAATGAATCTGATAAAAAAACCGATTTGAATGTGTGTGGCAATTCGACCAATACATACACAACACAATTCACCGACGTTTCACCAACATCATCAGCTGCAATAGCAGGAGTAGCAGCAGCACCACTTTCGGCAACTGGAGTCGGTTCAACTATTGTTACAACAACAACAACGGTGACATCGTCTACGCCGAAATCAAGAAATCCACACCATACGTCGTTGTCATCATCATCAAAGAAAAGATATAACACCAATAATAATAGCAATAATATTTCAGCAGTGATGACAAAGAAATCGTGTAAAAGCTTGGTGGTCGGTGGAAGCAATAGTGGTAACATAGGACCCACTGCACATAGTAATAATCAAAATAAAAGTTTTAATAAGAATAATGTAAAACATCATAAGATTGGTGATAATTGCCCTAATAATGCTACAGTAACCGCAACAACAACTACGGCATGCAGTACGGTTAGTAATATTGCAAATAGTAGTAGTATTTGTAGCAATAGTAGCATCGGTAGTATTAGTGGCACTGGTGATGGTATTAGTAACATAAATAATAGTGGTGGTGCAAATGCAAATGGGAAAAATGTGTCTAAAACATCGGTGACAGCAATTACAACGCCTTCTTTAACCACAATGGCGGCCGTTGCTTGTGGAAATGATACCTTGTCGTGTAATCCATCAACATCGTCCCAATTTCACGCCCCCAATTCAATAGCATTAACTTTAACACCAACCACTAATGTACATTCTATATCGAAAAATAATAAAAGTAAATCTTTATCTACGTCTGCTGCAAATAATCGGCAACAGCAAGAACAACAACAAAAACAGCCATCACCTCCGCCACCGCTACCTAGGCAACTACATCAACACTCATCTAAAGATACATGTAGTAGTTGCGGAAATTTTAGCGTTAGTAGTGGTGGGCCGAACGGTGATGCAGAAAATGCACCAATCTCCACTGCCTACACCAGCAATATCACTACCAGTCAAAAACAACACATAACTGCTGATTCCAATATTCCCTATCCATCATCTTCAACTTCCTCAACAAATACTATAATTACTCAAACATCAGCGGCACATCTTCTCAAACAACATCAGCAGCAGCAACAACAGAATTCTTCATGCTCAACATCGTCATCAGTTTCCTCCAATTCTTCATTATCTTCATCTGTTGGGATTGTTAATGCCATCTCGACAGCCCTGCAAAACATCATTACTAGTGATAATTCGGATACGGACACGGAAGTCTTTCCCCAACAGAGGATTACTGATTTATCTGAATCCGACGATGAATCTGTATCAGAGGTGAGTTCTTTATTTTCTATTATCAATGACATCTTTTTGTCTAAAACACAACACAAAGTGGATATCTAGTTGTCTCTTCGACTCTAGCAGTGGTGTGAATTTTTTATTATTATATATACAGTTTTTTTGACGGCATTCCAGTTATAAACAATAGGTGTATTATTCAACGTGTCGGGTCGAGTGACGTAAAACACGTAATTTGCGTTCTGCGAGAAATTTCGTCATACAACTAGGTATTTTATTATCTTTCATTAAAATTGGTAGAAATATTTCGTCTTTAGCAGGCTTTACTACTGCGAAACGGTCTTCCAGTGTTAATGATTTGTAGTTTTCCTTTAGAGGTAATAAGTATCAAACACATCTCATATATTGTCAAATGAAATCGTCAAAATACATACATCAGGTTAAGTATAAATCTATGTTCTTCTTCAGTTTACTTATATTCGTCATTCGACGTTAAACTAAAATTTTCCGAATTATTTTACTTCATCGGAAAACATCCAGCACATTTCCGAAGTGGTTAATAAGAGTAGACCCTTGGCAATACAAGAAAACAATCTGATCTATTTGCGTTGAATCCAATTAGACTACCACTACTCCGAGTCGTGGAATAAGATAGTTAAACTCGTGAAATGAAACAAAGTTGCGCAACCTAAAAGGAGTTGCGATTTACAAATTTCCTTAGAACTGACATTAGCTTACAACTCTTAGTTTAAGTGAATTATAAGAAACATTAATATAGATATGTGTATTATGTTAGTGACGTCCCTGACTTGTTGACATTACGTAGGCGATGACACCTTAGTTAAATAATACTTGAATTATGACCGCTTGTTAGTTTGACGTTTGTGCTAATCGTGTAAACATTAGTGTGGAAATTTCAAAACAATATGTTTCTGGGTGGAACTAAGTTGATTTGCTGCAAAAAAACACAAATAAAAACATTGTGTGAATTTCACTTCCACAAAATGTATTGAGAGGAGAAAACGAAACTTGTCTTTAAGAGCTTTTTTATCATATCAATGAACCCGGACACATTTTCATCAGCACCACTCATATTTGACAGATATGGCTTTATTTCATCCAGGGGCGCTTTATAATAAATCGCTGTAGTTTAGTGTTCATTGGCTTATCTAGCGCGCATTGTGTCTCTTTGTAGAAAATTATCAACCCAGTGCAGACTGCAATAGAAAAATCCCTATTTTTTTGTTTTAAAAATTTAAACACGTCAAATAAATTATATAATTATATTGTTGCGAGCTTAGGGTTCGATAGATTAATTATTTTAATAAATAAGAGCCGTTAAATCGATTTCTTTGTAAACACTTTATTAGTCTGTTAATAACAACCGTTCCTTGTTATTTCGCTAATAACTCTGAGACTCTTCTTTCTCTCGAGACTTATCGTTAATTCCCATCGCTTCTTTACTTATCGTTAATTCCCATCGCTTCTTTACTTATCGCTTCCTTACTGCTTACCCCGTCCTTGATCTGCATGCTACGTATTTATACCGTTTTTCCTCATTCTGATCCGGCGTTTCTTTTCCGTTCGTTCTATAGCCTCGATTTTTCTATTGCTCATAGTCTCCGGCTTTCCAGTACTTTCTAGAATATTCTAGTACTTTGTTTTGGAGACCTGCCAGATATCATAGCTGATTGTCATATGCGTCACAATATTATACCCGCAAGGTTCAAGATACGGATACCTTTAAGATTTACTTACACAGGAAAGACAGAAAAAAAGAAGGATAGCACTAACAGAATGGGTACATGCTAATATGCTAGGGTTTTGCGTATGACGAGTCGGTAGTGAATCGCTAGAAATTTATTGTAATCTGAGTAATGAAATGGAATAATGCTGTACAAGTAGGAGCTCGATTTTTTGTTAAATTCAACTTTATTGGGAAAACTACTTATCATCATCATCATCGGCACTACAACCGGGAACCGGTCTTGGCCTTATTTAGCAACTCCTGAGGCTTGTTAAATTTTCCATAATGATTTGTTCTTTCCGGGCAAGGTCATTAGTCTTGCGCCAGAGGCTTCCCGACGGGGAATCGAACCCCGGGCTCCCGCGTAACAGGCGGGTATACTAACCACTATACTATCGAGGAGCAAAAACTACTTATACAAAGGTTAATATTCGCCACTGCTAACTATAGCCGTTTGCCATTTATCGGGTATCGGCTGCTTGACGTGTGAAAATTTTAGGGTTCGTTACAAGTACAGTTTTTTTTTTTCTAGGATTTGTTTACCATGCTGTCGGCAGTTCAAATTCGAACCCTCTTCCTTTATGAATTTATAATGATTATACAAAGATTAATAATCGAAATATTCACCACAGCTAACTATAGTCGTTTGCCGTTTACCGGGTATAGATGAATACCTTCGCGATAGAAACTGTGGTTTCGAAGCAACATACCCATCAAGCCGTTTTCATCTTCAATTTTTCATAAACCGCTAGTCTTTCAAATAAGACGACATCAAATACACAATTGAAGTTTCTTTGCCCTTGGGCACTTCAGACCGCTGTGTCGTCAGCTAGATTTCCTCTAACCAACAGTAACGTTAATGAGAAAGCTCCTAAAAGAACAATACGGTTCTACGAGAAAGCCAACTGGGAATGTCTGAACGCCTTTTTTGGGAAGTTAAATTGGTCGTTATTTTTCCTCAATAACGATGTTGATTCTATAGCGGACACATTGACAGACACGATTCTACTTGGCATGCGAACCTTTATCCCACACAGAGCTAAGAGTATCAAACCCAAGAGAATGTGGTTCGATTCCGGTTACAGAGAAGCCATTAAGGCTAAAGAGTATATATCAAAAAAAAAACTGAGGAAAACCGGAAAAGATTTAAGAGAGCTAAAAGCAAAGTTCTTGCAAGACCAGAGAGTGAGACAAAAAATACTACACTCTCCCACAGGTATTAGAAACTTCTGGGCATTTGTGAAGAACATTCAAAACTAGGTCTCTTCATCCATTCCTTCGCTTATAGTCGATGACAGACCAGTCACCACTGCAATAGAGAAGGCGAATCTACTTGCTGCACATTTTGCAGCCAACTCGACGCTGCCTGATATCACAGCCATAAGCCAGATTCGCTTCAGAACGCGTACTGTTGCCCGCGCACTCAAAGAGCTAAACGCCAACAAATCTGCTGGTCTAGATGGCATTCCCCCAATGATCGGAGTCGCATTCTGCTCCTCTATATGATCTTACGTCAAGGATGTTCGAGTGGTGTTTTTTGTCTATGAGGAAGTGGTCTATTTGGTTACGCGTTACGCCGTCGGGTGATATCCATGTACCTTTATGAATTTGCTTGTGCTTGAACATCGTACTTTTCACTACTAGATATTTTGACACTGCGAACGCGATAATTCGAATTCCATTATCATTTGAACCGTCGTGTAGACTTTCTCACACCATGGGCCAGATTCACTTCTGTTGCCCGGGCACTCAAGGAGCTAAACGCACCCAAATCCGCTTGTCCTGATGGCATTCCCCCAATTCTCTTGAAGAGATGTTCCCCTTCACTCTCTAAACCACTGCGGAAACTCTTCCATTTGTGTTATTCTACTGGCCGTTTCCCAAATAGATGGAAGTCAGCGAACATTCAGCCAATTCCCAAAAAGGGTAACAAATCGTCCATCTCTTCTCGACCCATGGAGCACACTTCTATTCTCTCGAAGGTAATGGAATCACTTATCAACCGTCAACTTTCGAAAAATCTGGAATCAAATGAGATTTGATGGCGTACCTTACCGAAAAGTGGAACCATTCCATCCACTACCTCGGTGAAATCAAGGTAGTCGCATTGGATATTTCAAAAGCTTTCGACAGAGTTTGGCATCCAGCCCTTTTGTCGTTGCTCAACTGTAAAAAAGTGGTTTGCAAGATTTCATGAAGGAAATTTTAGTCTTGATGACGCTTCACGTCCTGGTACGACGAAGAACTTCAAATTTTACTAGATGAAAATCCATGTCAAACTCAAGAAGATCTTGCAGAACAGTTGGGAAAGACATAGAAAGAAGGTTCCTTATAAACTAACGGAAGGACACAAAAAACGAAGAGCTGACATTTGCATGAATTTGCTTTCTCGATACAAAGGAAAAAATATCGGATTTTTTTACGCAATCCTAAAGGTGGAATAGCATATGTTTATCCAGTTCAACCATCAACACCAGTTGCAAGACCGAATAGTGTTCCCCAGTATCTGGTGGGATTGGAAAGGAGTCATTTACTACGAGTTTCTAGAACCTGGTCAACCTGTTACAGCTGAATGTTACCAATCCCGATCGATCGAACAAATCCATCAGCGCATGGCTTGGAAATACGCCGCAAGCATTAGGAAAACACTAGCGACGAAACACATCAGTCTTGACTCCACAAGAAATGTCGCAAGGCGGACCTCGAGGATATAAACGGGAGCGTGTTGTAGATTATGGGTACGTTTTATCTGTGATTATGGAATTAATCGGGAATCTAAATGTATTCGGGCCAATTCCATCGACAAAATAAGCTAGCATAAACAAATGCGAGTTTTTATCATTTTAAGTTAAGTAAATTCGAATTATTGATCCCATCATCATCATCATCATCACCGGTACTACAACCGGTCCATATCCGAGACTTGTTAAATTGTCCATAATAATTCATTTTTACGGGCATGGTTATTAGCCTTGTGCCAACCTTTCTCAGGATGTCGCTGCATGCATTGGTTCACTACTTGGCGGGTGCCAAAGTAGCTATCCAGGAGTGTCACGTGGAGACTGTATGTCAACTTGGATTGAACAGGGACAAGGATCGTCCTGGCCTTCGCCGGGTTGAAAGCAGAGACTTTGCCCTTTAATTAGTACAAAGATTGCATTGGCTTTAGACAGACACACAATATTCGCGCTCTGGTTTAAACGAGATTGATAAGTAGAAGAGAGGAATGAGGGTGCCTTCTCCGGTGACGTCTCAGCTTTCTTCTCTTTGCGCAGACTGTATTTCGGCGTCAGCCGGCCAAACGATTTATTTGGCTAACGTACTGTACTTCCAGAACCGCACTCTGCTCTGGACGAAGGGCGTTGTTGTTTTGCCCAGTACGATCGTTGTATTCTCCAAATAAAACACTGCTCCTATAGTCACTTGTTCACTCTTTATTACTTGTTATCCACTGATTTTTATTGTAGCCTTATGCAGCGGGCAAGGGTATTATGTCATTGTTTAAAAGCTCTATCTCTTTGCCGCTGTAATCTTTTCGAATTTGTTTTATCAAACCAAGTCCTATCAGATTGTTTAATAGAATGCAGAAGGTGAAGTTCTATCCTGAGAACAATAATCCCCGTAATTGACTCCGGGCAGAGGTTAATATTGGAGTTTCCAAACCACACCTCTGACCACAGGGTTGCGTAAAAATCCCACAAATCGTCCCAATCGGCAGCCCCGTAGTTCATACTTGACGATGCTGCTTAGGTAGGTTGAATGTTTCGAGAGCTGTTGGTTGATCAATAGACTTTGTAAAATTCCTTTGAACTGAAGGAATCGTTTTGTGTCGGTAGGGAGATTTTTCGGAATCAACTATATATTTGTCGCTTTCAACTCATGCAGGAAGACGTCCAGCTAAATGGAATCAATAAAAGATCTTTCCCATTGGTTCAACGAGTGAATTATAATCTCTTCAAATTCCATTTGCGCGAATTTAAATATATTTAACACCTTACTCGGGTTCATGAAATGCTTTTTAAGCTTGAATAGAGTATATTTCCTTTCTCTGCTGACTTGATTGCTAAACTATACTTTAAGTGGTGGAATGATTAATTTGAAGTAAGGAAATAGAACTGTTCAAACGGGAAGACATTCTAGATAATAATCCGAATAATACGAAATTTAAACTCATTGCAAAAATGCCAGAATAGGATGGTAAGTCGAATACTATCCCAGCATTTTTAAACGCGAATGATTTTACAACAAAGTACTAATAGACATTTAAATCAATGGGGCGAGGAGGTAGGATTTTTGCACCTGGAATAGGGAACGTAAAGGGGAATAGATTTAAAGATTTCGGTGTAAAGATTGGTGGTAGCACCATCTTCTACCGTCAAATGATCCAAATTGAATGAAATTTTGTTGTACGTAATCGTTAATAATGGCGCAAGACTAATGACCTTGCCCGGAAAAAAACAAATCATTATGGAAAATTTAACAAGCCTCAGGACTTGCTAAATAAGGCCAAGACCAGTTCCCTGTTGTAGTGCCGATGACATTTCATTTATTCTCAAAAACATATTTGAAAGTCATTATTTCCCCATAACATTGAGTGCAATGAGTATAATGCGTTTTACGAATGTGGGTTCGGATTTGACTTCTTCTAGCATGTCTTCATCGACCCCTACGCGATTGAGTTTTGGAAGAATATTCAGGGAAAATCGCAAAACTCTCGGGAGATGAACTGACAAACTCGAGCACTGTAAACAAACTAAATGATATATCGCGCTCAAACTTAACGCCAGGATAGACCTCAATTGTGCCAACTTAACGACAAAAAGAATGTTGACAATCCCTTTAAGTGGGTATTTAAATGATCCATTCCTGGTGCATTTCTCACAGAATGTATATTATTGCCGCGCCGATTTCTCCAATTATGCGATCGTGCCATATTAACCTAATATCCAAGGAACACCCTACCAATGACAGATAACGCTTATTACTATTTTTTGTACAACTGCATATAAATTGGTTCTGTTTCATTTTGTTTTATGTGGACATTTATTCTCGTATTAGGTCAAACATGATAGTTTTCACGTCAAACCATTAATACTGGTTGACCGTATTTTATGTATGCATTCGCAAGTTTATTGACCATTTCCTCTGCTTTCCAGTACAGCCAGTACTTCTTTTCCCATTAAAGGCTTTTTGTTTTCATTAGTCACAATTTCTTTATTTGGTTTTTCGCCACAACGGATATTTAAAAGTACTCATTATCTCATGAGTGCGGAACAAAAGTATGAAGAACACAAACGAACACATGCTAGCAACTACCATTTATCTAACGAACAACATCTGTTTCAAACTTACTTCTTACTATCGTCTTTTACTTCTTCCAAATTCATGGTTGTCAACTTTAAGTTTTATTATTACTTATCATTAAATTATTTTTATTTTAGTACTTGTTATGGCCAACTACGTGTATTGTGTTTAGCATAAAGTAGTTTTCTACATATTGTATAAAATCTTCAACAGTTTTGCTGTACTTGTCCTTGCCTAATTGTGAAATCGCTTAGTTTGGGACACGAATGAATCCAGGTGGGAAATGAATTTGTAACGCTGGGTTTTTCTTTGTCCTCATAACAAAGGAATGTATTGTGAAACCCAAAATAACTCTCAGAAGGACAAGTGCCTAACATAACTACATACGAATATTGTCTTCAGAACCACTTGCATATTTGCGAATTTGTTACTGTATTCGAGTTCACGATCTGTTTCTTGTAACATACCTACCTGAACTGTGGATGTCATCGAATGTTGCCATTAAAAATAGTAAATGTTCGTTCTCATCACGTGGAGAACATGAAACAGAAGTTTTTATGAAAAATTCCAATCACATATTTTCATTATTGTTGAGGCATGTTCATATCGAAATCACATTATGGCTGTGTTCGTGAGTAATGTTTGGTTGCCCTTCACTATACAAAGCTGCCGCTCGTTCCGATGCACGCATTTGCCTCATGTTCTCAGCGTAAGTAATTTAATCGAGAAAACTCCAACCTTTCGCAATGGATCCGACAGTTGTAAAGAAATTAATGTGAATTGCCTGCAGATAGATTTTCTCTTTAACAAGTAACTTGGTCAAAGTCCGTTTGCTAGAATGATATGGAATTTGTAACACTAAAAAAGCCTTCTCGGGGCAAAGATCGTTTAATTTTTATTATTTCCAGTGACTCAATTCTAATGGCAGACGAGTAATAATATCGTTGATTTATTAGATTGATACTAGGCAATGAAAACGTTGCGATTTTATTTCGTGTTCGTTGGAAGAGCAGATTTCTCAGAAAAAAATTGATAGTTT
Organism: Microdon myrmicae; assembly: GCA_963931805.1. Taxonomy (NCBI): domain Eukaryota; kingdom Metazoa; phylum Arthropoda; class Insecta; order Diptera; family Syrphidae; genus Microdon; species Microdon myrmicae. The sequence continues at coordinate 68,358,382 of OZ007499.1, forward strand.
TTTCGATGCGGAACTTGTCTTCCTATTTCTATATTTTTCCATATTCAATACTACGATTGCATCGCAGGTTATTGCAATGCAATCACGTTTAGAATATTAAGCTATTGCGATTTGCTAGGTGTATGCTCAATTAATGATTGTTCCTTTGAAATGAACATTTACTATTTATTCTTGTGTAGGTTGGTCACCGTGGAATAATATTAAAACGATCGATTCAAATACCATAAAAGAGAAAGAGAAACATGACTCATATTTTCCTCCATATAGGACCAATGAATTCATCAAATTAGTTTCTTCCACAATTTTGTTAGAGTAAGTTAAAGTTAACTTTGCAAACCCTCACAATAGTATGGAGTCATCATCACCTGTATACATCCAACTATACGCCAGTTTCAACTGCTTTAAAACCTTAACTACTAATTGAGGTTTATACATTATTCTTTAGCAGTGCTGAGAAAAAAAGTAAAATGATTGTAGATGGTGCATCGCTAAGCCATTGCACAATAAATTTAATATTCATGCATGGAAAACTTAGTTGAGTGCTTTAAACCATCTACTTTATCGAGCTGAGTTAATTGTTAAATGCACACTCGAGAGATTCGCTTTCTCTTGCATTGATCACTAGCCTCTTATCTAAAAAGATCAATGGGATGGATAACGAAGGAGAGTTTTTAATGTTTCTCATAAATGTCCATACATTTCTACTACCTGGGTCAGTGAAGTATTTTTTGTTTTACGATTCAAAGTCGGTCTATTTGTTAAATTTGACAAGTGGACAAAGGAGTTAACGTGATCTTCTTTCATTCAGTAGCAATACTACTCCAATTCAAAACCACTATTGCCTCTAGTAGTTACATGCCTAGATCACTTCTATTACTCCTATTACTTACATTAGCGCTTCTCTTTCTTCCACAGTACACTACACCTGCAAATCCGGCTACTATTTTTATTGTTAGTACTTCAACTCGTTCTACTAGTGCTTTTACTGAAGCTACTCCTAATAATCTTTACTACTTCCAGTACTTTTCACCACTCAGTATTTTTCAGTACTGGTGTTATCGCTCCTTCCATAACTAATACTGCTACTACTACACTACAACTAGTAATTCTATTATTACGACACTATTACTGCCTCCTTGGCTCCTCGATAGTGTAGTGGTTAGTATACCCGCCTGTCACGCGGGAGACCGGGGTTCGATTCCCCGTCGGGGAGCCTCTGGCGCAAGACTAATGACCTTGCCCAGAAAAAAAAACAAATCATTATGGAAAATTTAACAAGCCTCAGGACTTGCTAAATAAGGCCAAGACCGGTTCTCGGTTGTAGTGCCGATGATGATGATGATTACTGCCTCCGTATTCACTCTTAGGCAGGCGATAGAAAAATGTCTGGAATTTAAGATTCCATTACATCATCTATCTATAGACTTAAAGGCCGCCTACGATAGCATAGCCAGGGTAGAACTATATTATGCCATGAGAGAGTTCGGCATTCCAAACAAATTGACATGACTTTGTAGGTTGACCATGAGCAACGTAACTAGTCGAGTAAAAATAGCGGAAGTCCTGTCCAAACCAATAAACATCTGTAATGGACTCAGACAAGTGGACAATCTGACCTGCCTCGTCCTCTTCAACCTGGCGTTGGCGAAAGCAATCTGCGACTCTGGTATTACAAATAGAGGGACTATTGTCGCCAAGTCCTGCCAGAACTCGTTCCGTTACAGAGCGGAGAAGCTGTGGAACTCCCGTGCCACGCGATTGTTCCCGGAGAGTTACAACCTGCAACTGTTCAAAAAGAACTGCAACAGTTATTTGGTGGCATCTCGGGGCGCCCGCTCGGCGCTATAGGTTCGCCTCTCCCGAGAGAAGTCTAATAAAAAACAAACAAAAAAAATGCTTGTCTACGCAGATGACATCGACATCATCGATAGATCCGATTCGGCTGTACATGACTCCTTCACCCAGATCGAGCAGGCAGCACAAGAACTGGGACTGTACATTAGAAGAGTACTTCAAAATCCCCTTTTGTGCGCGCGTTAGTGTAAAAAAAAAAGTGAGGGAAAAACAAAGTACATGGTGGTAACTTCTGCGAACAAAAGACCTAGCGTTGACCAAACTATCAGAGTAGCGGAGCACGAATTTGAAGTAGTGCAATCCTTTAATTACTTTCGGTCAATAGTATCAGCTGATAACAATATGGAAGAAGAAATACGCGAACGGCTGATCAAATCCAACAAAACCTACTATGGTCTATCGTCATCATCATCATCGGCACTACAACCGGGACCCGGCCTTGGCCTTACTTAGCAAGTCCTGAGGCTTGTTAAATTTTCCATAATGATTTGTTTTTTCCGGACAAGGTCAGTCTTGCGCCAGAGGCTCCCCGACGGGGAATCGAACCCCGGTCTCCCGCGTGACAGGCGAGTATACTAACCACTATACTATCGAGGAGCACTATGGTCTATCAAGGCTATTTAAATCCCGAAATTTATCCAGAACATCCATGCTACTACTGTACAAGACCATGGTCTTACCAGTAATCATGCAGGGAACCCAGACCTGGGTGCTTAATAAAAGGCACTGTGAACTCTTATCCGCGTTCGAGAGGAAAGTCTTAAGGAGAATTGTTGGCGCCGTATGTGAGGGAGGTCGATTCCGGAGACGCTACAACCATGAGTTGTACGCGATCTACCTTGAAGCTAACGTTATAAGAAAAGTCATGCTCGGTATACTCCAGTGGGCGGGACACCTAGCTCGAAAGAGCGAAGAGGACTCTGCCCGGAAAGTCCTTTTTGGCAGGATGTATGGAAGGCGACAGTGCGGCAGACCTTATCTGCGATGGAGGTATGGCGTAGATGAGGACGCCCAGAGGCTGGGAGTGCCAAACCGGATGACATCGGGACCGGTGAAGAGATTTGTTAAATAAGGCCAAGACCGGATCCCGGTTGTAGTTCCGATGATGATGATGATGATGAAGAATGTATAGGAGGGGCCCAAGATGACTGCCCTGGGAAGAAACGGATTGGAACGGCGGGTCTAAATCTGACTGTAGATTCGATCGTTAAGATAGAAGAAATCCACTTAATCAGTAGGGGTTCGAAACCAAGGAAGGATAGCTTAAAGAGGATGTGATTGTGAGAGATATTGTCGAAGGCCGTGCTGCAATCAGTTATGATTACATCGACTGTTCGAAACCAAGAGAGGATAGGTTTTTAAGAAATTAAGTGTTGCCATTTACACCAATTTATGGCCCACCCTATACAACACTATACGTACTTTTGCAACGCAAGATAGCATTTTTGTTTAACGCATTTGAAAAGAAAATTACCTTAAAATAATGACGGGGAGGAATAATGGATCAGTCTTTTTACATATATTAATTAATTTTATTCGTATATAACTGTAATCCCATGTTATAGTGAAAAGCGTTAGATTACGAGCCATTCCGCGGTGAGACTTGTCTCAAAGATAATATAGTGTGTATTGTGAGAAAGCCCACCCACACCGAAACGGATAAAATGCAATTCGCCATCCTCATGTTGTACCCATCTGTTGTGAAACGCAATCGCTGCTGAGTGCACACAAGTGATAAGCTATTCTATTTATTGGCCTATAGGAACCCGGAAGTTATAAGAAATATAGTAGGTACTAAATCGTTTAAAACTGGAGAAATAGTTTCCACTTAAGAAAAGGTACTAAATCGTTTAAGCTATAGGCTCTGTAAAATGGTCGAGAGAAATCCCGGGGCATGTTTCGGAGCTTGGCTGATTGACCTGTTCGAGAAAAGGCTGGTTTAGGTGGTAGTTGGTCCCATGGTGAGATACCAGCCCGTCATGCTGTACATTCCGCGATATCGTCGGGAGAAATCTTAGACTATGTTTTGGATATATGGCTGATGGCCGAGACTGACACGGAGATATGTCATGATGATGGCACCTTTCGAGATAAAGAATTCCGGAGGTAAACTAGTTTCCCATTCGGATCTCCGGGGTGACTATGCCAGGAGGAACATCATGCAAATATTTTGATAAATAACCGAACTTTACCAATTTGTCATTGCATAATCGGGCTCGCTCTCGAGGCTCTGTCGACGCTCGACTGGTAACGACATTTTGTAACATCAGGTGCATCGGTTTCACCAATACGAATGTAAACGCTGTCCACCAATATTTGCAAACAACGAAAGCCTGATATCCTTGCCTTAAAAACCCAGGTGGATTCGTCAACTGATTCAACATATCTTCGTTACTCAGGATACGACTTGCATTCGAGACTCCGTTTTAAAGGCGGAGTCTGCGTCTTCACCCCGTCCGACCTGACTTGCCAAAGGATGGAGGCGTTGGAACCCAGTAACATGGACATGATATGGTTCAGGATCGTGCTGAAGAGCTCTGTTAAATTTGTTTGTTATCTTTACCGCTCCCTAAATGCCTATCGATCAGCGACATTTGTCGAATATCTTTCTCGTACCGTCGACTGGATACTGATCAACCACCCGGCTTCTGAAATTATCGTCCTTTGCGATTTTACTGTACACAATTTCAGCTGGTTGGTACATTCTAACAGAACCGACGAGGCGGGAGGCTGGCGGAGATGTTCGCTGTTAGCGGCAATTTGACCCAACTCGTGGAGGAACCTACGCGAGTGCCGGGTGCCCGAGGTTATTATCCAAACACCCTGGATTTATTTTTGACATCCGACCCGAGCAACCACTTACATTTCAAACGAATAACCGGTCTAAGCAGGTTCGCCATATATGGAGCTATGGGGCTGCTAATTGGGACGACTTGCGAGATTTCTTCGCATCCTTTCCATGGTCAGAGATGTGCCCATGTTAACGCATGCGCAAAGTCAGTCACAGAGATTGTTCTTCAAATGAAGCTCATCCGATAAACCTTGGTTTGGTTAAAAATGCGAGCATATTACAGCGGGATCCCACCGAGATTAATAACGAATTTTGTTACAATCAGAAACGTGTGCAACCAGGCGATTGATACCACGAAGAAGGCTTACAACGACAAAGTGACCAATAAGCTCCTTGAGTATCCGACTGGTTCGCGCTCCTTCTGGTCAATGGCAAGGGCTGTCAGAAGTAACTTCACTTCCTCCGTTTGTGACGGGCAGTGGGACGTTAGTCGAAAATTCAAAAGATAAAGCTTATGTGTTCGCGAATTCTAACCTCGATCCCGGAGTTTTAGAGTCACCTGTGGTTGCGCTGGGACGTACTTCAATGTGGGATATGAGGTTTCGCCCGCGTGCTATTCAATGCATTCTACGTGGACTGGACTGTAGGAAGGCAACCCACCCGGACGGAATACCAGCAATAGTCCTTAAGAACTGTGCCCTGGAACTATCGCCGGTTCTTGGCAGACTCTTTCGCTTATATTATCCACGGATACCCTTCCCTACCTGCTGGAAAATCGCTCGAGTTCAGCCAATCACAAAGAGGGGAGAAAAGTGTCTCACAAAATTACCGACCGATAGCTTTACTGTCTTATGTCGTCTAAGGTAATGGAAAAGGTCATCAATGCCGAGCTAATTAAGTATTTGGAGTCCAACGGACTTCTAAATGGTCGTCAATACGGATTCAATGGCAGGCGGTCAACGGGAGACCTTTTGACACTTTAACCGATATATGGACATCTGCGATTGACGGGCATGGGGATTCAAGGGCCGTTGCATTGGATATCTCCAAGGCTTTTGACCGCGTTTGGTATGGGGCATTGCTGAGCAAACTTCGTTCATACGGACTTTCCCAGCAGCTTTGCGACTGGACGAAGAGTTTCCTCGAAAATCGATCGATCAGAGGTGTTGTGGACGGCAAGTATTCCGATCTGTATCCTGTTAATTCGGGGGTGCCTCAAGGTTCTATTTTGGCTCCAACCTTATTTTTGCTTCACATAAATGATTTTGTGGCGATAACGGAAAACAATTGCGATAGTACATGTCGAACATTGCTAGATCCGCCTCCGGAAAACTGGGCTATCTTTTTAGAGCTAAGAAATATTTTACTCCGGGTCAACTTCTTCTGTATAAATCTCAAATTAGACCCGGGCTAGAATATTGGTCTCATGTTTGGAGCTCTGTTCCTAAACATACCTTTGACCTACTTGAGAGCATACAGAGACGAGCGATCCACCTGATCGGGGACACGGCGCTGGCGTCGGGACTTCAGTTGCTATCGCATCGAAGGCGTGTGGTCGACCTCTGTCTGTTTTACAGATATTATCATGGGTTCTTCGGAGATTCGTGGCATTCTTCCGCGCAATTCTGTTTATATGCGCTCCACGAGACAATTGGACAGATCGCACCAGTTTGCGGTTCATCTCCCGACGGCGCAAACATCTCCGCATCATAACTCGTTCCGTTACAGAGCGGGAAAGATGTGTAATTCCCTTCCCGCGCGAGTGTTCCCGGAGCAACCTTGAACTGTTCAAAAAAAAAAAAAAACTGCAACAGTTATTTGGTTTCATTTCGGGGCGGCGTGTCAACGCTATCGGTTTGTCTCTCCCAAGAGAACTTTAAAAAAAAATCTTCGTCGAAAAAAATCTTCGTCTTCCTGTAGATGCGTTCTTTAGAAAGTACAATTATAGATTTTTCGGCTGGCTTAAAATAAAAAGAGGAAAATAAAAAACTTTTAGAGTTTTACTTAACGATAGAATTTGTTGATATACCATTAATCGGGAATGTTTGTGTCATATAACTCGCCATCCAAATTGATAAGATTTTGCGTCTAGTATAAGTATTTAAAAAGGCACAAGGCTAATAACCTTTCCCGGAAAAAGAAATTATTATGGACAATTTAACAACTCCCGGATAAGGACCGGATACCGGTGAAGAGACTTGCTAAATAAGGCCAAGACCGAATCCCGGTTGTAGTGCCGATGATATAAGCATTTAAAATGGAAAAAATTGTAGCGTGGAGTGCCAAGTCTTTTATTTGCTGCGGATAGAAAAACAAGCAATTTTAATATTTCCGATTATAATTGATTTATTTTTTTAAAGATTGTTTAGTCAATTTGTAAGCAACAAATTTTTCGATTTTTTAAAGATGCTAGATTTTGCCCCTTTAACACACTATCGGCGGGGAGGGTATTAATACCTTTTCCACAGACTGGCGCCGATCGGTGGGTCGGGTATTAAAACTGTGACGCATATGAAAATCAGTACTAGAATATTCTAGAAAGTACTGGAAAACTGGAGACTATGAGCAATAGAAAATTCGAGGCTATGGAACGGACGGAAACGAAACACCGAATCAGAATGAGGAAAAACGATATAAATACGTCGCACGCAGATCGGGAAGATAAGTAAGAAGTAAGCAGTAAAAGACGCGATTAGTGTGGAAGCGATAAGTCAAGAAATCGTTATGTGTACGGTAAAAGTAACGGTTGTTATTAACGGACTAATAAAGTGTTATATTAATTCAAAATCGATTTAACGGCTCTTATTTATTAAAAATAATTAATCCAGCGAACCCTAAGCTCGCTACAATACCTTTTATGCAGAACGTAGGCTAAGTGTTAATAAAGCATTTACCAATGCTTTTTTTTTCCACATATAATATATATTTTGTTTTGCACAACTCTTTGTAAACAACCTTCAAATATTTTCGACCGCTAGACGTGAATCAAGCCCGTGGTGTTAGCCGCCGATAGTGCGTTAAGAAATGACTACATGATGATAACGTTCAGCGCTCGTTAGCTATGCCAAGAATACAAGTTCTTATTAATCGACCCCCGCCTCTGTCCGTTTCATCGCTTACTCTATTCAAATTGTTGTCGAATCTATTGGATTAGTCGCCATATAAAACGTTTGAGCACTCGTAATATCAAAACCACAAATTCATACACAATTTTAATGGTTATAATTAACTTGACATCAAGTATGAGGTGCATATTTACATTGTTTTTTTTTCTCATTTTAATGATATTAAATCGTTTTATTTTCTCTTAATTATGATTTATTATAAATTAATTTTCGATTAAACTGTGCTGGAATTATTTAAACGCAAAGCCCACACCATTAATTTCATTAATTTCAGATCATTAATTTTTTCTTGTGATTGCCAATTTGTGTAAAAATATTAGCGTCCAAAAAATGTATTAACTTTTCATTTCCAATCATTTTGCTTCTTTTCATATATCGCCTTTGAATGCTTCTCCACGAATTTGGCACATGGCCTCATTAATCCACATTTTTCTCACTCACGGAGAAATTTTCTTTCTCATGAAATTATTTTGGCGTAGTCATCAGAATCTTCAGACATTTTTCAGCAAGTTTCTGCCTTGACCGGTTATTGAGTTTTTGAAGTAACAACAACCGGTTTTATACCCTTAGAAAGTGCTCATAAAATGTCGAGCTAACCGATATTAAATAACCGGTTATCGGTATAATTTACCAGTTATTGACATCACTATAATATTACACATGATTATTATTATTTTTGAACTACCGCTTGTGTGTTCAATGTTGAATTCAAGGAATTCTTAATTCCCTAGAAATTGTGTTTCTGTGACGTTGCAACTTTTGGAATATTAAGATCAATATGCTTCCGTACATCCTCTTCTTTATTTGTTGTTATGTTTAAACGTGGCATTTATTAGTGTTCCATGAACTCCCGAACAAATATGTGTGCTATTTATCAACAACCACAAAGCTGGAGACGATAAATGAAATTCTTAGTTTGAAATCGTTTTTTTTCTTCTTTTCATTAGGTCTGCTCTTTCAGTAAAGAAGTTACTGGAAAACACGTCCTATTACCATGTAATAAATAAATCTATAATCTCATCACTAGATTCAGAATTATTTACGAAGTGTAGATCTGGTTAAGTCTTCATGTGAGTGTACTTTTATATAAAGCGTGTTCATATTAGAGGTATCGAATATGAATGTTGTTCCCTTTTTTTTAACTTGAAGTTGTCAAGTTTGGAGTATTGGAGATTAAATCGTGGGGCCCTGTGGCGCCGAGGAACGAGCTTTCGAAATTGCACGTTCAAACAAACGTTTCACTCATCACGCAAGCATTTTCTTCTGCCGAACTCACAATTTGGAAGATCCTGCAGATATCCAAAAAATACTAGCCTCTAAAATTCGGCTTCGACCGGTCCCGTATCGTCATGAATATCAATGACTTTCGTTATAGTGCGGCAGAACACCCGGACACATCGATTCGTAATCGTGCTCTCAGCCATTGAACCGCACACCGACTAGGTTTTTCGAAATTTTGACAAACAATTTGAACCTGCATGCGCACAAGGTCCAGTGGGAATAGAAACTATTGGGCAGGGTCGCTAGAGCGCTCAATATATGCATTGAATGGTCACTGTTTGCGTAAAGTCACCTTCAGCAATGACGCTCACTTCTGCCTTAGTGGATTAGTTAATAGGCAGAGTTATTGCATCTGGGCGGATGAAAGTACAAGACTGATCGTTGAGACACCTAAGCATCCAATATAAGTTGTGGTTTTTGTGGTTGCGACGTCATCGGTCCCTACTTTTTCGAAAATAACACCAAACGGGCAACTACTATGAACGGCGAAACTGAATATAGTGGTTTCCGGCGCTATGTGTTTTCAACAGAACGGTGCTATGTCGGTTTTTGTGGTGATCCGCCAACACGAATCAAAGTCATTTATCTTATTTTCATTAATTTTTTTTTGTTTTATTTAAAAACGTTTGCTCGGTTATGAACACTGGTACTTTATGAGATTACTTATGTCAAGCTACTCCGCTTTTAATGTTACCACGCAGACGACCGCCCGTGTTAACTGAAGTCAACTGACTCCCTTTTTTTTCTTCAATCCGTATAAAACCTACGCCACCAGAATTTGTCGGAAATTCTAAAGATTTGATGTGCCTTTGCTGTTGCTTTTCCGTTCTCGCTAGCCGTGTTCGGGAAATGTGTTCTGCAATTTCAAGGTGGCACAAAAGTGCTATATAACACTATATGTTTTGATGGCGGCTTGATTTGAAGCCAATTACCATACGGAATTATTAACGAAATATTGCGGTATTATTAGTAAAAACCAGCTACCACTAGACCATGTGATTTGACCTTGTTAGACATTTTCTATGGGGTTATTTAAAATTGATAGCGTATGTGGGTAAGCCTAATACCATTTAAGAGCTGAAGCCGGCTAGAATTGCATGGATCAGCACAGTCGATGAGCGATTGTGCCTCCAGATCGACAAAAATGTGAACAACCGGCATTATTTCTGCCTACGGAGCCTGGACGAACATCTGTCAGATATTGTTCATCAAAACCTCGCTATTTTATTCTATGGCTTTACCCTGTATGTCTTAAGGGAACACCATTTACTAGTGTTTAGGGAATTTATCGTTTTAAGTGCCATGCGCTTTATTGGCATTACAATATTCGGAAGAAGCTATTGACTTATGTTCCGCTCGCACTGTGCTCTGACATTTAAGGGCACTTCAAAATACTGTAGCGAGCTTAGGGTTCGCTGGATTAATTATTTTGAATAAATAAGAGCCGTTAAATTGATTTTTGAATTAATATAACACTTTATTAGTTCGTTAATCACAACCGTTACTTTTACCGTACACAACGATTTCTTGACTTATCGCTTCCGTACTTATAGCGTATTTTCCTTCTTAATTCTCACTCGAGACTTTCGCTTGCTTCACTCTCTTACTTATAACTCCTCTCCATGGTCTGTGTGCGACGTATTTATACCGTTCCCTCATTCTGATTCGGCGTTTCGTTTCCGTCCGTTCCATAATCTCGACTTTTCTATTCCAGATTTCCAGTACTTCCTAAAATAATCTAGTACTTTGTTTCGGACTTTCTCGAAGATTCCAGTACTGATTGTCATGCGTCACAATACTCTTTTGTGCGTGCGTTAGTGTAAAAAAAATCTAAAATAATCTAGTACTTTGTTTCGGACTTTCTCGAAGATTCCAGTACTGATTGTCATGCGTCACAATACTCTTTTGTGCGTGCGTTAGTGTAAAAAAAATTAGGTGTTGATCATCATCATCAGCACTACAGCCGGGGACCGGTCTTGGCCTTATTTAGCAAGTCCTGAGGCTTGTTAAATTTTCCATCATGATTTGTTTTTTCCGGGCAAGGTCATTAGTCTTGCGCCATGGGTGTTGATAATATATATTAATTGGTAAAGTAATAATTAGGTTTGCTAAAAATACATATTCTACGATTTTATTTGGTATCGATCCAGAAATTTCAGAAATATTAAATGATGTTATGAAAGCATAAGGAATCTCATCATTCGATGTGAAATTTATTACTGACCGAATCTCGGTGCTAAAAATACAGGGCCCATGGTACAATTATGTACTTATAAACGTACACGCCCCAACAGAATCTATCGACGAGACGCTACAGGAGGTATTTGATGGGATCTCATCATTCGATGCTAAAATCTCCCTCGGCGACCTCAACGCAAAAATTGGAAAGGAAGATATCTACCAACCAACTATAGGTAAAGAAAGTCTACACGACGTTTCAAATGATAATGGAATTCGAATTATTACGTCCGCATCGTCAACAGATCTGGTAGTGAAAAGCACGATGTTCAGGCACAAGCAAATTCATAAACCCACATGGATATCACCCGACGGCGTAAGGCGTAACCAAATAGACCACTTCCTCATAGACAAAAGACATCACTCGAACATCCTTGATGGGAGATCATATGGAGGAACAGACTGCGACTCCGATCATCTTCTAGTGATGGGCAAAATTAGGAGTCGAGTCGCAGCAAACCCACACGGGCAGTCAGGGGAGACGAGCAAAAAGTTCGACACTGATAAACTAAAACACCTGCCCAAAACGGCTGAATATCAAGACGAACTAACGAATAGATTTAGCATTCTAGAGAATGGGAGCAGTGAGGAAAAGGAAGCCAATAGTGTGGACACTAAATGGACATCGATCAGAGACACAATCAAACAAACAGCCCAAAAGGTATTAGGATTTACGAAAACAATTAAGTCCAAACCTTGGTTTGACGATGAGTGCAGGGCGAAGATCGAAGAAAGTAAACGCCTCAGAGTGATCCACTTAGAAAGATATGAAGTCAACACAGAAGGATACGCGACAATTCGGAAAGAGACAATGAGACTCTTCAAACGCAAAACATGCGAATGAGAGAAGACTCGGATCGAAAAGATCCTAGAAAATGCCAGGGCAAAGAACATCAAAGATATGTATGCCGGCATAAATCAGAAATGGCTATGGAGGGAGAGCCAAAATAATTCGACGCGCAAAAGCCTACGACTCAGTCGCAGGGCAAAGACTCTACCGTATTGTAGTTGAGTTGGTAATCCCGACAAAATCTGCCGCCCTCATTCAAATTTGCATGAACGAAAACAAAGGGCGAGTTAGAATAGAAAACCACCTCTCAAAACCATTTGAAATCCACGACGGACCAAAACAGGGGGACGGCCTCTCACCATGTCACTTTAACCTTGTGCTCGAGTATGTCACCCGAAAGCTACAAGACGACAACATGGCCGCATCATCCCCGAATGGGGTCACACAAGTCCTCACATATGGGGATGACATCGCCGTTTTGGGCGATAATCTCTAGAAACTGTAAGTAAAAATAGTGAAATCATCATGCAAGGGGCAGAAGAGGCGGTTCTAGAAATTAATGATAAAACAAAATACATGATTATGGCGAGGGCAGGTGGACCACAGGGACACACATAAATGTCAGAGATAAGATATTTGAAGAAGTTAAAGTTTAAATATCTGGGAAATATACTGACGGCCAGTAATGAAATATCGAAGAAAATTAACAAGACTGCATTCCGGCAATGCTAGTTGACATATAGTCAGTAAACTGCTGAAATCCAAATTACTACCACTTAATATAAAGCTCCGCGTTTATAGAACCATAATCTTGCTGATTGTTCTATACCGATGCGAAACATGGGCTCTCACAATACGAGAAGAAAACAAATTCCGCGTATTCGAGAATAAAGATTTAAGGGGTATCTTTGGCGGTAAATATGACGAGGAGGCAGGACAATGGAGAAAACTCCATAACCATAAATTAGAAGCGCTATATCGCAAACCTACAATAGTGAGAGTAATCAACTCGGGAAGATTAAGATGGGCCGGACATGTGGCGCGAATGGGCAACGATAGGACCGTGCATAGAATTCTTGACGGAAGACCAACGGAAAAGAGACTGGTAGGACGGCCACGACGGCGATGGGAGGACCATGTTGGGTCTGACCTTGAGGAGATCGGAAGGAGAGTGCACAGGACTGGGAACGATGGGGCTGCCGAGTCAGTGAGGTCATTAACTTCCGGGTTCCTATAGACCAATAAATAGTAATACTAGTATAAAGTAATATGAATTAGGAAAAATTTCGTACTTATACATAACCTATTTATTTTTCGTCGTTTCTTACTGGACGTACAGTATGTCAGAAATTACCAGTAATTCCTAAATAAAGCACGCTTTCATTTATTCATCAGAATTATTGGATGACCTTCATAGTATGCTCCATTTGATGCAACGCACGTATGCTATCGTTTTACTGATTTTCGAAACATTTCTAACATCTGCTTTTCGCTTGCATGACCTTCGCGCGCGGAATTTTGGTTTATGGTTTCGATGGACTCAAAACGCGTACACCGGAGCAACAATTTCAGGCTTGAGAAGAGAAAATCAAAGACAATACATATGTTGAGGTTTCAACGAGAAAATCAGTTACTATCGTAAGTCGGTGAGACGGCGCTTTATCGTTACGTAAAATCCAAGAATTACTCGCCCACAAATCTTGGAACATTTTGCGGATACGGTCACGCAAACGTCGCCTAAGGCCTACATAATATACTTTGCCCGTTTGAAACGAGGTTGTAGTGCACCACACCACGGATATTGAAGAAAACAATGAGCATCATCTTCACATTTGAACGGCTTATGTGTGGTTTTTCGGTTTCAGCTCGTTTTTTCCTCCATTCCGATGCATATTGGCATATTGTACACCTATATGTCATCACCAGTTTTGATGCAATCAATGACCATGGACGTGAAACGATGCGTTTTTGAATTGAGGTTTTTGGGACGAGTCATGCAACGACTCGTCTTATGCCACGATTATCGATCCAAGGCAATCAAACTGACTCATTGGATATCTCAGTACCCGTGCTACCTCTCTCAAACTTGAATGACGGTTTTCGCATATACTTTCCGTCACTTTTCTATATTCCTTTCGGTCAAACTAGCGTCATTGGGTTTCCAGAACAAGGCAATGTTTCGACGACTATTCACTCCTCCTTAAAAACGTTGTACCACCCATATGCACAGGTTTTTAAAAGTGCCGAATCACCATAAGCCTACTTCAACATTTTCACCGCATCAGCATATAAAGTTTTGTCCGTCACATAAAATTTGGGACAAACTCTGTTCAATATGTTCACTGTTTGTAAAAAGTGGGACGCACTACGGACATAGACTGATTGAATCAATTGTTTTTAAACGCATTGGTTGACCAGATTGTGCTCAAACTAGAATCAATTTTTTTTAAACACACTGGTTGACCAGATTGTACTCAAACTTGATATCGTAAATGAGAACATTGGTATTAATTTTAGTAAAAATGCTCATTACCTTAGCCTACTACGGGCAGTTTAAAATGAAAGCTCCCAATATTTTTTTGACAGAATGACAGAATGTTGGAAACAAAAGCCTTTGCTTTACCATCTCATAAATTCATCATCACAATGATATTAAACAGATGCCTTACATATCTCCACGGATGAATTGAATTCACCGAAAATATCTGATGGTATTGCCCCTAAAGATATTAATTGCTCTCCCTAGAAAATGTCGATTATCTGGGGAAATGCGTTGATAAATAGGTGGTGTGTTAAAATCACTAAACCACCCATAATGAATGGTCACATCCCATTGCGGTGATACAACGTTGCCAATTCAATCGTAACATGAGTATATTTCTTCATATTCGTGTTGTTCAAAGCTATTTATATATTTTTTGAATATAAACAGATCAATATTGAAGTATCTTGTCTGCCATTTCTTTTTTTTTTCAATTGTCTGTCTGCTAATGAAATACAGTAAAACGCTGCTCACCTTTTGTTAACTTTTGATTATAAAGTTTACTAGATAATGTCTGTCCAAGTAGTCTTGAGTAGCTACGATGTTCGCATTTTATCATAAAATGTTTGTATTTTGCTCTCGCTTGTCGCATTGCGCCTGGTGTACTACTATCTTACCTTGATCGGGCGTGTAGTTATAAATAATTCCCAATTACTTTTATCTTGCTGATTCAATTTAACCACATAATGGAGACTTTGATCGTAGATTCCAGTGTACCCATTACTCAAACAAAGACTTAAAGACCTAATATTTTGTTGATATACAGGGTGTGGTGCATTTATAATCAAAGATTTATGGTCGGTATAATCGTTTGTCTAAACCTCTGATGAAAATCTGGATATTTTCGAATACCTATTGAGTTGTTTTTAGTCCCTATGGCAGATAGGATATATCCACTTCCTCTCCTTCCACTCGTACTGTGCTCTGGCATTTTAGAGTACTTCAAAATCCGTTTCTTTTTTGTGGTAGGAAGGTGGAAATCTTCAAAGATATCTCTGAGGCATGCCAGATTTTTACCGACCACCAATACACCGGTTTGATATCCCCTGCTGGTTGTCTTTGTCGTGTCATAGAAGCATCGCATGCGTTAGTTAGTAGCTACATGACTCTTCCAGCCTGTCTGTTCGCATCGGGCTCTGCGTCGAATTGTTCGTTTGAGTTCCCAAGTATATAATCGAGCTGCTCCGCATCGATGTCCTTCTCCTTCCACCCTTTTTCTGTATTGGGTGGTAATATTTCGCACATCACGGCTTGGTGGTCACTATGGGCATAGGTTACCAAAACTTGACACTCCATATTTCTTGCCAACATGGAGCTGTCAACGGCGATGTCAATTTGAGGCGGCCGATCTCGTTTAAAAATGTGTCCTCGCCGCCATTATTAACTAGCACTATATTTAAGACTGCGGCGCCTTCGAGTAGTGCATATGGTCTCTACTGTTGGCCCTGGCGCTTCCCCATTCTATCACCCATGCATTGAACATGCATTCGGGTTGTACATTACAGCTCATCGCTTTGTGGCCGTTTCCATCGCATTTCAAATAGTTTTCCGAACGATCTTCTTCGAATTTGCAGGATTTCGCCACATTCTTCCCCTATTGCCATCATCTGAAACATCGTGTGGATGTAATGTATTCCCGTAGTCTCCATCTCACCCGTCCAACCCCTAGGAAGCCGGTAGCTAGCAAGATGCTAGTCTTTTCTCTTGGAAGGGGGATCATGGCAGTCTGTGTGCCATCTGGTTTTCTTCTTAAGCCCTATACCGCTTCCTTTGGGATTGCGTTTGTGGGGTGTAAGTAGGTGCCTGATACGACACGGATTCACTTAAATCCCCAACTCTTATCCAGTCGAAGTAGTACGAAAAATAAAAAAAGCACTGTGGTCGTTTTACTGGTGAATGTTTTTCTTTATTCTTACTTTTTAATAAGTTAAGGAATGACAGAAGAAAGATTATATCACAATAGACGTCCTCTCGTATTATTGTTCGATTCACTTCCCACACACTGACTACTATTTGGTGATATACTCGCCCGAAATAATTTAATCTGATTACAGCAATTGCGCGATAAAGAATTATAACTAACCGCGACCGTACCGACACGCTTGATTATTTTAATTTTGTAAGTGTCCACACACCACTGGAGACAAAATCTAACTACTTAACGCGAGTATCCGACAGGGGATGAATTTTGACTCTGATCACGAGACCTTGAAACGTGTGTCCGACTGGATGGTAAAAATCTGACTCCTCGAGCTGGGCGACGCTGACCCAGCCTTCCACGCATGTCATCGCAGGGGAAAAACAATCTTTCCTTTTCAAGAAAGACACCCAAACACTCGCTGGGCGCAGGAAAGGAAAAACAAACATGGAGCTGGTCAAATATGATGATCGATGTACGGCTGGGTGTATTCTCATCGTACGATAGGGGATCGATTTTGGGTTGGCGATAAGTCAACAAAACTTTGCTGCGACGGCAAAGGCTACTAGATTTGGGTGCATGTTTATTTTAGGCATTGGATAATGCACAGGAATACTGGCATGTAGGCAAAAATAATTTCTTCTATTTACGTAGAGTACACAGAAGCATTTCGTTTAGAATAGCCAGCGTGAGAATAGTGGCTGGTCGTTGTTTAGACAACGAATCATTAGACATGATCATGGGTATGATTGTCTAACGTCAATCATATTCGTGCCCAAATCCCATGATCGGTAGATAACCGATAAAGGAAATTGGTCGCAACTGTAGCGAACCTTGGGATTGGAACAATATTCACTCATGAACCGTAGCAAGAATATCGGCTACAGCTGTGTCAACAATTACGTTTGCGAGTGTTTATCGTTTATAATTGCTGACAAGCCGAGACGATTGTCTGGCACGGTTCATGTAATATGAATGAAATAATTTGTTTGATGTGCATGCTTGCTGGGGTTTTATTTTCAGGTATGAAAAATGCTGCTGAGAGCTTACGCTGCCCAAAATTGCAGGTAGGTACGGTGTCTTGTGGAGTGAGGGAAAAACAGGTTGATTTAAAAAAATGGATGGTTCTTTGGGAAAGCTTTAAAGAACCGCCACACGTTCAGTGTAGATAATTCTATAGCGATCGTTGTCGGAATTTCCACGACTGGGGTAACCTCATCTGGATTACGACACTCGATCGTGATTTCCTGAGCCACTTTTTTCACATTGGCATCTTGTTTAATACTTATCATCATCATCGGCACTACAACCGGGGACCGGTCTTGGCCTTATTTAGCAAGTCCTGACGCTCGTTAAATTTTCCATACTGATTTGTTTTTTCCGGTCTTGCGCCAGAGGCTCCCCAACGGGGAATCGAACCTGTCTCCCGTGTGACAGGTGGGCATACTAACCACTATACTATCGAGGAGCCTTAATACTTATAGTACTTTTGTTTTCAGTGTCTCAGTGGTGTCCTCTGGTCGGCGTTTCAGTTCTAGCACCAATTTCCTTTGTACTCGCATTTCTCTTCTTTCCTTTTTCGGGCAAATGTGAACCATGACTCGCCACCAATCTACCTCGGAACCCTACTTCGATCCTATCTATGGGGGAGTTTTGGTTTGGTTGGGTTTGCCACTTTTTATCGCTTGCTTTTAACCGGCTCACATGGCTTCTTTAGACGATTTTGCACTTTATCATAGAGACTCTCTCGCACGGCATTATTAATATGGCAAAAATAAAGCCATATTAATAATTAATATGGCTTTATTTTTTTATTACGATATTTTTTCGTAGCTTTGCGCTTCTTGCCGCCATAAGTTATGCCCGAAACTCTTTCGTTGCACAACTGAAATGCAGCCGGTGAGTACAGCTGACTGTCTGCCAATTGCAGTGAATTCTGTTTGGTAGATAACAGAACTCACCTGTGATATCACCTGTCTGATGCTGTGATGAACCTTTATAGTATCGATTGCTGGAAGTTCAATTTTCGATAGACAAAACTCACCACGTACTGAATCAATTACTCAGGTAGCTTATATTCACTTTTATTATTTTTTTAACTGATTGAGATTCGCTTTTATTATTTTTTTAACTGATTGAGATTCGCTTTTATTTTATTTTCTTTTTTTTTCACTGATTGTAAGTATTCTACTTTTTTCCACTGATTGTCACTTCACTTGACAAATCGTCCGCTCAGCGTCGCCGCTTTGGTTTTTAGTGTCAAATTTCGGAGATGTTAAGTTTCCTCTACGACACACAGAAGTCGGTTCTCGACTGTTTCTCTTTTCTTTCACCCTTTAACTATATGCCCTTTTGTGCACGCGTTAGTGTGGAAAAAAAGATCAGAACTCATTGGAATCCACATTACTTTTTTGTCAATAATGCTTGATAGTAATAACGATGCATGCACGCACAAAAGGGGATTTTGAAGTCCCTTAAATGTCAGAACACAGTGCGAGCGGATGAAGAGGAAGTGGATAAGGAAAGGAGGTGTCGATGTATATTGGTCTTGAATGTCTGGACATCACAACGGCCAGGAAACATATGATTCGGCAGAACATTCCACGTTCGTATGGTTCGGCTAAAGAATGACTATGACTAATGAATGTTTATTTTTCCACTTTCAACGTGAAAAACTTTTACTGATTATCCCATTTTATTATCGAACCATAGCACTAATTTCCATTCTGTCAAAGGTTAAGAAGTCACTAATTAGCCATGAACTTTCGAAATATCTGAAAGCAAGCGTGGTCTTACCAATTGTCGATATATGTTGTATAGCATTAGGTCAGCAAGAGATCCAAGGCATATCTCACCGAAAAGTTGTCACTTGATTCACTATTTCCGTGAAAGGAAGATTGTCGGAGTGGATATCTCAAAAGCGCTCGGTAGGACTTGCCCCTTCGAGCCTTCTGTGAAAATTGCTTGCCTTTGGAGTTGATGATGTACTGATTCCATGAATAAGACTACATTCATATCTATCGATTGTTCATTATTCACAACCCAATCTACTCACAATCATAGCACCTCGATTTTCTAGTACTCATTCGAACATGCTCAACCATATCCTTCGAATCTTATTGTCAACTACATGTTATGCTCAACCCATGGAATACCCATCTCAACAAACTATACAAATTGGGGTCATCTAACTGAATACACTTAAACGCCTTTAAACCTATTGCGGCCTTAGTCAGCAAAGACAATTTTGAGCCATTGATAATGGATCTGTTTTTGACATCCGAGCCGAGCAATTATTCCGTGGATGTTGCTGCGCATTGGGAAACTCAGATCACCGCTTGGTATCTGTCGCACAGTCAGTTGCGTATCCACCGAATAACGGACCTAAGCAGCTTCGCCATATATGGAGGTATGGGGCTGCCAACTGGTGCGATTTGCGGGATCTCATCGCACCCTTTCCGTGGTCGGAGGTGTGCTTTGGAGACTCTCATGTTAACGCATGCGCAGAGCCAGTCACGGAGATTATACTTCTCGGGGTGGAGATTTACATTCCGCATTCCATCAAATGAAATTCATCTGATAAACCTTGGTTTGATAAAAATTTACAGCGGGGCAAATGATAGAGCTTTTAAACAATGGCGCTGCGATCCGACCGGTGTGAATTTTGTTAGAATCACAAATGCGTTCAACGTGGCGATTGATACCGCGAAGGAGGCCTAGAATGACAAAGTGACCAATAAACTCCTTGAGTGTCTAACTGGTTCGCGTCCGTTCTGGTCAGCAGTAACTTCGCTTCCTCCTCTTTTTCGCCGTAAGCGACGGGCAGCGGGCACTAGTCTCGAATTCAAAAGTTACAGCTAACGTGTTCGCGAATTTATTTTGCGCGGATTCAAGCCTCGATGTCGGTGTTTTTGAGCCACCTGTGATAGCCGATGCGGTCTTCCATGTGGGATGAAGTTCCGTCCTCCTACTATTAAAGGCATTCTACGTCGACTGGACTGTAAGAAGACAACAAGAGTCCTTAAAATTGTGCTCCAGTACTGTCGCCGGTCCTTGGCAAACGCCTTCGCTTGTCTTATGCACGGAGGACATTTCCTACCTGCTGGAAAATAGCTAGAGTTCAGCCAATCCCAAAGGGGGGCCAGAAAGCGTCTCCCACAAAATTACCGGCTGATAGTATAGCGTTTGGGATGATAGTGAAGAACGTGTGATTCGAACTGACGCTATGACAGAATCACCAAGAATTGAACCAATGCGTAACACATCAGGCTACTGGCTGTGTTTTGAATCCGGTTTTTAAACTTAAGTATATTCAGCTGATGTGAATTGTTATGTTATCGCTATGGTATACGGCATGATGCATTTTCTTATTCGATTTTCGTTCGGTGTTCTTACCTATTTGCTTGAGTATTGTGTGTGTATCTGTTAAAAACGCCACAATAGCATTATTGTGTATGTTACCTAAGGCAATGGAAAATGTCATCAATGTCGATTAATTAAATATTTGGAGTACAGCGGACATCTGAATGATCGTCAATACGGATTCCGTGGCAGGCAGTGCACGGGAGACCTTTTGACACTTATAACCGATATATGGACATCTGCGATTAAGGGGCATGGTGAGTCAAGGGCGATCGCATTGAATATCTTCAAGGCTTTTGAACGCGTCTGGAACGGGGCATTGCTGAGCAAGTAGATATCTCCTGTATAAACCCCAAATTAGACCCGCGCTCGAATACTGCTCTCATGTTTGAATCTCTGCTTCTGGGCATACCCTCAACCTACTTGAGAGCATACATAGAAGGGCGATCGACCTGACGTCGAGACTACATTCACTATCGCATCGAAGGCGCCTAACGGACCTCTGTCTGCTTTACAGATATTATCACGGGTACTGTTCTTTGGAGTTTCGAAGTACTGTTCTTCCGAGATTCGGGCTTATATGCCCTCCGCGAGACAATCCGATGGATCACACCACTTTGCGGTTCACTTCCCGACGGCGCGAACATCTCTGCGTTCGTTCCGTTACAGAGCGGGAAAGCTGTGGAATTCCCTCCCAGCGCAAGTGTTTCCAGAGCGTTACAACCTGCAACTGTTAAAAAAGAACTGCAACAGTTATTTGATGGCATCTCGGGGCGCCGACTTGGCGCTATAGTTCGCCTCTCCTGAGAGAAGTAAAATTAAAAAAAAAAAATAACGAAGGGTTCTTGTGGCCCCCTTAAACGTTTAGACACGGTGAGGGTGGAAGAAGAGGTCCGGAGATTATAATGACCAGGAAACACATATGGTCAAGCAGAAGATTACACAGTTGTGTGATTTAGTTAAGTAACTAATGTCTGTGTCCATCGCTAAACCTGCATTTTTAAAGTCGACTGATGCGCACTCTATGGCGCAAGGCTAATAACCTTGCCCGTAAAAATAAATTATTATGGAAAATTTAACAAGCCTCGAGACTTGCTAAATAAGGCCAAGACCGGATCCCGGTGGTACTGCCGATGATGATGATGATGCGCACTCTAATTGGCGTGTTTAGGGAAAATGATTGGTAAGGCGAAATTCACTCATAACTTCAGTTGAGCAATGACAGTGATAATATCTTTAGCAACGAGATAACCGAATTGTAAGATTTGCAGCTGAGCCCCAATAAGTTTCACCGGTCGTTTTTGCATCTTATCAAACAACGCTATTTTCGATGTGCCAGCAAATAAGGCAAGTGAATTCGAATTTAAAACGAATCTGCACCACGTAAGGACTTTTTGGCACTCTTAAGAAAACTTACTCTTACTTTTCGCAGCTTCTAATTGTGGTCTACTAAATAACCGAAATAACTCGAATGTCAAGGATTGGAAGTCCCTTCGACGAGTTGAGTCAAGTTGTGGCTAACAGTGAACACTTCCTCTAGCATCCTAGCCTCGTCGATTCTGTTAGAATGTATCAACCAGCAGGAGTTGTGTACATTAAAATTTCCAAGGACGACAATTTCAGAAGCCGGGTGGTTGTTCTGTATCCAGTCGACGGTACGTGAAAGATGTTCGAAAAATGTCGCTGGTCGATCGTCATTCGGGGAGCGATAAAGACAACAAAGAAATTTAACAGATTTCCTTAGCACGACCTTCAACCACATGATGTGCTAGTTATTGAGTTCTAACTCCTCCCTCCTTTGGCAAGCCAGGTCGGATTGCGTGAAGACGCAGACTCCACCCATAAAACGGAATCTCGAATGTAAGTCGTATCCTGGGCGACGAAGATATGTCGAACCAGTTGACGAACCGACCTGGGCCTCGGTTAGGGCAACGATATCAGGTTTCGTTATTTGCAAATATTGGTGGAGGCGTTTACATTCGTATTGGTAAAACCGATGCCATTGATGTTACAAAATGTTGTTATCGGTCGCACGTCGACAGAGCCTCAAGAACGAGCCCGATTTTGCGATGGCGAATTTCTTACAGTTCCGTTATTTATCATAATATTTGCATGATGTCCTCCCCTGATATAGTTCCCCCTGGAGATCCGAATGGGAAACTAGTTTACCTCCGAAATTCGTTATCTCAGAAGGTACCATCATGACTTGTCTCCCTGTCAGTCCGGGGCATCAATCATACATCCGAAACATAGTCGAAAATTTCTACCGACGATATCGCGGAATACACAGCCTGACGGGTGTCTAACCTTCGCCTGACATCACCTAAACCAACCTTTTCTCGAACCGGTCCATCAGCCAAGCTCCGATAGGTGGCCAGGGATTACTCCCAACCATTCCACGGAGCCTCTAGCTTGGTGGGTTTGCTATTTCACCGGACGACAGGGCGCTGGGACCCCACCTACCACCCGGGTTGTTGGACGCATATTATAAAAGAAAAACAAAAAACGAGAACTCGTCGTGTTACATTGAACACAACCCCTTTAACACGATTCGGGATGTGCTGGCATATTTTTCCTTCCCATCAATAACGTCGCAAAGTATGAGACGTTCAAATAATAATTCAATTAAATCATTCAGTTGTTTTACAATTTGTGCGGACAGCATATAGTGCTATTCGATTTCACAACTTTGATGTTTCGAATTTAGGGAAACCTTGAGAAAATCGTCAAAAATTATCAAATGGAGATCATTTGAGTCGTTTGTATTTAAACTTAATGTGTCCCGGCGTTTTGACATTATATACAATTTGTAAATATATACTTTATTGTTCATTCGTTTGATTTCTATTTTGAAAGACATGCCGATTTTCAATAATTGTTCAATATGGATACGGGAATTATTTTTGGAAAGTTTACGCGGTAAATTCCAGATGTTCATTAAAAATATGTCAGTATCAAAATTATTCAATATCATTTTATTTTGGGAGCCACCGATTGCAATTATGAAAAGGATGCTAAAGCCTTTAGTCAATAAATTTCGTCGAAGGGCGAAGATAATACAGGAACATTATGTAAGTGTGTTTGCTTGTGTTTTGTACCAAGTTTATTCGTTTCTACCATAATTTGTATTTTTCTTCTTTTTTTCAGGGTTCAGTTTACTTTAAATATCGATTTTTTTGGTGAAATTTTATCAGTTGCTTGTCGTTTGATAAGTAGCGACGAACCACAATAAGTCCGTTTTCAATTGTGCTATTATTGGCCTATAGTAACCCGGAAGTCCATGACCTCACTGACTCGGATGCGCCACCATTCCTGCCGCCTGCGGACACCTTCCACGCTTGGCCATTTGATCCAATCTCCTCGAGGAAGCGCGTCACATTGTCCTCCCATCTCTGTTGGGGCCTTCCCACCGATCTCTTTCCCATTGGCCTCCCGTCAAGAATTCTACGTGTACGGTCCGATCGTTGCCCATTCTCACTACATGCCCAGCCCACCCTAATTCTGATTATTTTAACTACTATCGGTTTGGAGTATGGCTTTTCCAATTCGCGGTTGTGGAGTTTCCTGCATTGTCCTGCCTCTTCATCATATTTACCGCGACTGATACTCCTTAAAACACTATTCTCAAATATGGGGAACTTGTTTTCATTCCGTTTTGCAAGCGCCTATGTCTCGCATCTGTGTAGAGCAATCGGCATAACTATGTTTCTATAAAAACGGCACTTCGTATTATGTAACAGCAGTTTGTTGACTGCGTACCGTCTAGTATTACGGGAATGCAGTCTTTTGTTAACACACTATCGACCGGTACCACCATGGGCTTGACTCACACGTCTTTATATATAATATATATTAATATTCATACGTCTTTATATATAATATATATTAATATTTATTACACGAAGAAAAACAAGCATTGGTAAATGCTTTACTAACACTAAGCGTACGCTCTGCATAAAAGTTATTAACACCCTATCCGCCGATTGGCGCCAATCTGTGGAAAAGGTATTAATACCCTTCCCGCCGATAGTATGTTACTTTCCCTTGACATTTCGTTTCTGGCCGCCGGTATTGTTCTCAGACATTTAAACTGTTTAACGTTCTCAAATATCTTTCCCCTGACGTTTATGTGTGTTCTCTGAGGCCCACCTGCCCTCGCCGGAACCTTATATTTTGTTTTGTTTTCATGTATTTCCAGGCCCTTCTTCTGGCGCTTGCATAATGGTTTCACTGTTTTTACTTACAGTTTCTAGATTTTCGCCCAAAACGGCGATGTTATCAGTTACTAGCCGTTATCTGTTGCCCTTTTCTGAAAATTACAAACTATTGGGGTTTTCCATTCTTCGGGAGGGGTTTCTTATCCCATATTGTTTTGTTTAATTGGTGGACCATCCGAGCTGGTCCTCCTCCTCCATGCTGGTCCTCCTCCTCCATGCTTCATAAGCTCTGCTGATATGCAGTCGATTCAGAGAGCCATGTTATATTTCACAGTATTAAATGTATCTACTACTTCGTTGAAGGAGGACTCTGGAATCTGTGGCTCGGCTGTATGTACCTATGATACATTTATTTGTGGTTGATGGGTGCTCACGTTAAGCAGGTTTTCAAAGAATTGCTTCCACCTTGTCACGTTATTATTTGTTTGTTACCAGACAGTCATCTGCGTCCCGAACTATTTTGGCTCTCCCTCGGTACCCATTTCTAATTGAATTTATGCTGGCATATGTACATTCCTCCGATGTTCTTCATTCTGGCATTTTTTTAAATTCATACGATTCGAATCTCTACCCATTGGCGTTTTTTTTTCGTTTAAAAGGTCTCGTTCTTCCGGTCCGAATTGTCGCGTATCTTTCTGCGTTGACTTCATAATATCTTTATAAGTAGAGTGTGAGGCATTTACATTGTTTGATCTTCGCCCGCACTCATCTTCAAACCAATTCGAACGATTGAATGAACTTGGTTTGAATAGATTCGATCTTGTCTGTATAAATGAGAAATAGACTGTGCAAGAATACCCTCAGAGATTACAGATCAATCGTCATCCAGATTCGCTGTGACTCCGTCGTCCAGAAATTAAATGTCTTGTCCATCGAATTAGTTAGTTTTGCATCGAATTAGTTAGTTTTATACTGTTGGATTCTGCAATACGGAGTAAGGTAGAATCTACGATCGAGTTGATACAGAACGTGGCATTTCAAGAGATGTTGGCCCTTCCATGTCTGCTTCCACTTTGCATTTGAGTCACTGCAATGTTTTAGCAACTGCTCATTAAAGATTTTAACAATTAAATGAATCATATGACATTCTCTAAAACGGTGACGTGTGCGAATTACAATGCCCAAAAACTATCTTTATTGTCGAAATTGCATTTCCGTAGAGTTGACGGTACGTAGATCTAATGATAAGGTACTATCTTTCTCATCGCCCAATCTCAATACTTGAGCGCCGGATACGCGAAGTGATTATGCGAACACACTGGATTTGTTTATGACATCCGAGCTGAGCTTTTATACCACGGAAGTGACTGTGTGGCATTTCTAACATACATACACAATATAGAAGCAAATAGTGAAGAACACCGAAAGAAAATGCATCAGCCGTATACCAAGCAATAACATAGCAATTTCACATCAGTTGAGTGTACTTGAGTTTAGAAATCGAATTCGTACACGCGGCAGTTGTCCGATGTGTTGAGTATTGGTTCAATTTATAGTGATTCTAACCGTCATAGCATCAGTTCGAATCACACGTTCTCGTCGTAAACGCTATATCTGCGCCAATGGGAAACGTACAAGACTGCTTGATATCAGTTGCGGAACCACTTGCATTTCAAACAAATAACCGATCTATACAGCTTCGCCATATATGGAAGTATGGAGCAACTAACTGGGAGGATTTGCATAATTTCTTCGCATCCTTTCCATGGTCGGATGTGTGTTTTGGAGACTCCGATATTAACGCATCCGGGGAATTGGTCACGGAGATTAGTCTTCTCGGGATGGAGATTTATATTCCGCATTCCATCAAACGAAATTCATAGGATAAACCCTGATTTGATAAAAAATGCGAGCAGATTACAGCGGTAAAAAAATAGAGCTTTTAAGCAATGGCACTCCAACCCAACGGAAATCAACAGAACCAAATTTGTTACCATCAGAAACACGTGCAACCTCGCGATTGATACTGCGAAGAAGGCTCACAACGACAGAGTGAACTCATTGTCTGTCCAACTGAAGTCGCATCCCTTCTGGTCAAAGGCAAAGGCAGTCAGCAGTAACTTTGTTTCTCCCTCTTTTCCTCCGTTAGTGACGGGCAGCGGGTCACAAATTCAGGGAGAAAGCCAATTTGTTCGCGAATTTATTTTCCGTGAATTCAAACTTCGATGTCGGTATTATGGAGCCACCTTTGATCGCGCCGGTACGGTCTTCCAAGTGGGAACAGGTCCCGCCCACCTACTATTCAAGGCATTCTACGTGGCCTGGACTGTAGGAAGGCAACCGATCTGGATGGAATATCAACAAGAGTTTAAAACTGTGCTCCAGAACTGTTGTTGGCAAATTCGTTCCCTTGTGTTATGCACGGAGGACATTTCCCACCTGCTAGAAAATCGTTCGACTTCAGCCAATCCGAAAGAGGGGAAAAGGTGTCTCCGACAAAACTACCGACTGATAGCATTACTGTTTGTTATCCAAGGTGATGGAAAAGGTCATCAATGACGAGTTGATTAAATATTTGGAATGCAACATACTTCTGAAGGATCGTCAATACGGATTCGGCGGTAGGTGGTCTATAGCGTTTGCGATGAAAGTGAAGAGCATGCGATTCGCACGGACACTATGACTGTTAGAATCACTAAAAGATAGAACCACCGCCTCAATAATCAATCATTATTCTCAAGTAGACTCAACTGATGTCGGATTGCTATGTTAAGTGTTATGGTATATTCTGCTTTGCTTATTCGATTTTGTTTCGGTGTTGTTCTTCTCTATTTGCTTGTGTGTTGTGTTTGTATCTGTTAGGAACGCCAGAGGTCCACAGGGGAACCTTTGACCCTTGTATCTGATATATGGACATCGTTATTGAAGGGCATGTTGATTCAAGGAGAGCCGCATTGGATATTTCCAAAGGTTTTGACAGCGTCTGGCACGGGGCATTGCTGACCAAACTTCGTTCATATGGACTTTCCCACTAGCTTTACGACTGGACGAAGAGCTTCCTCGAAAATCGATCGATCAGAGTTGTTCTAGACGAGTCTTCGGATCTGTCTCCCGTTAATTCCGGTATCACTCGGGTTCTTCCTTGAAAGTCTATCGATCAAGGTTGTTGTGAACGATGAGTGTTCGGGTCTATGTCCTGTTAATTCTAGGGGTCCCTCAAGGTCCAATTTCGCTCCAACCTTGTTTTTGCTTCAGATAAATGATTTGTTGGGGTCAACGAGTAACAAACTGTTCAGTTTTGCGGATGATAGTACACTTGTTTCGCCTTTTTCGAAAGATCGGGTGATTGGTGTACCAACGTCGCACCAGCTGAGATGTAGTAGATCGACTCTCTGAATTGGTATATGGTATATCGGCCGATTAGTGCATCAAGGTCGACCGATATATTGACATCTGCGAGGTGAGTCAAGGGCAGTCGCCTTGGATTTCTCCAAGGCTTTTATTCGCGTCTAGCACGGAGCATTGCTGATCAAGTACATTCATACGGACTTTCTCAGCAGCTTTGCGACTAGACGAAGAGCTTCATCGAGCATCTATCGATCCCGATTGTTGTGAACGGTGTGCTTTCGGATTTGTATCCTGTTAGTTCCGGGGTGCCTCAAGTTTCTACTTTGGCTCCAATCTTGTTTTTGCTTCACATAAATGATTTATTGGAATCAACGGGTAACAAAGTGTTTAGTTTTGCGAATTTAGTGCACCAACGTCACACCAATTGAAATATATCCAGATCGACTCTGAATCGGTATCTGTCAACTTCAATGCAACGAAGACGCAGTATACAACATTCACAAAGAAAAGTGGATCGTCTCTTCTACCGCTGATGATCAATGGCCAGGCTCTTAAATCTAGGGAAAACATGAAATTGCTCGGCGTCATGGTCTGTGGGGATGTATCGCGGCAAAAGCGTGTGTCGAGCATCGTTAGTTCCGCATCAGAAAAGCTGAGTTATCTTTTCAGAGCCAGGAAATATTTTACTCCGGCCCAACTTCTTCACCTGTATAAATGTCGAATTAGACCAGCGCTCGAATATTGCTCTCATGTTTGGAGCTCTGCTCCTAAACATTCCTTCGATCTACTTGAGAGCATAAAGAGACGAGCAATCCGCCTGATCGGGGACACGGCGCTGACTTCGGGACTTCAGTCGCTATCACATCGAAGGCGCTTGGCCGACCTCTGTCTGTTTTACAGATATTATCACGGGTACTGTTTTTCGGAGATTCGTGGTATTGCTCCGATCAAGTCGGTTTGTTGGCGCTCAACAAGGCAATCTAACGGATCACACTAATATGCAGTTCATCTCCCGACGTCGCAAGTATCACTGCATCAGAACTCGTTCCGTTATAGAGTGGGAAAGCTGTGTTCAAGAAAAACTACAACAGTTATTTACTAGGGGTACCGGTATGAAGTGAGCGATTTTTTTTAGTAAAGTAAAAGTAAAAAAAAAGGAAAAAACATTTTATTCGAAGTATTGGCCATTGCTTTCTACACATTTCGACCACCTTTCTGGCAATTTGTGGATACCACGCCGTCTTTTGAGGCAAACCATTCGGAGACCCAATTTTCGACTTCTTCGTAGGAATTGAAATGCTGCTCAGCCAAAACGTGTCCCATGATGAAAATAAATGGTAGTCGGAAGGAGCCAAGTCTGGTGAATACGGCGGGTGGCGTAACACTTACCAGCTAACAGCTTTTATAGTTTCCTTGATGAGTTTTGCTGTATGACTCGGAGCATTATCATGCAACAAAATTACCTTTCCGTGTCTTGTGGCCCATTCTGGTCGTTTTTCGATCAATACATGGTTCAAATTGGACATTTGTTGTCGGTAGCGTTGCGCATCAACAATTTCGCCAGGTCTTAGAAGTTCATGATACACCCCACCCCCCTCTGGTCCCGCCAAACGCAGAGCATTGTCTTTTTTCCGAACCGATCGGGCTTTGCAGTCGATGTTGACGCTTCCCCTGGATGTACCCATGATTTTTTGCGTTTAAGATTTTTAAAACAAATTCATTTTTCATCACCAGTCACAATTCGATGCAATACTGACTTCCTTTCCTGTCGTAGAGGCAAAGTTTCACATGTGGTGTTTCGTTTTTCCATCTGCCTGTCATTCAATTCATGTGGCACCCAGTTTCCACACCTTTGGATCTTTCCCATCGCTTTTAAACGGCCAGAAATAGTTTGTTGTGCAACATTTAACATTTGTGCCATTTGTTTTTGACTCAAAGTGTCATCTTGATCCAATATTGCTTGCAATTCGGCGTCATCAAATTTTTTTGGTGGTCTTCCACGTTCTTCATTTCGCACATCAAAATCATTATCTCTGAACCGCTTAAACCATCTTTTGCATGTTGCCTCCGATAGAGCATGATCACCATTAGCCTCGACAAGCATTCGATGCGACTCTGCGGCACTTTTCTTCAAATGAAAACAAAAAAGTATTGCTTTCCGCAAATCATCATTTTCTGGTACAAAATTCGACATTTTAAACAGGATTAAAAAAAATGATGTTGTTTGTACAATGACTTAATGCATACTAAATATGTTTGACAGATGTCACAGCAACGAAATAAAAAATGTATAAGGGCTCGTTCACAACAAATGTTCCCTATCGATGCATTTGTATCTTGACGCTCACTTCACACTGGTACACCTGGTAGTGGCATCTCGGGGCACCGAGTCAGCGCTATAGGTTCGCCTCCCTTGAAAGAAGTATAAAGAAAAAGATAAACCAAGCAGTTTCGAATGGTGTCGAATCTGCCTTCGATGGAATTAATGTTCCCCACTCTCAAATGTTCAGAATAGAATGCAATGGCGTAAATGTTCTTTATCGACATCCATCTCTTATACATTTGATGAACACGGAGTGACAGCCTGTAAATGACTAAAACTTACTCATGATTACTTACAGCAATGACTATCATCATCATCGGCACTACAACCGGGAACCGGTCTTGGCCTTATTTAGCAAGTCCTGAGGCTTGTTAAATTTTCCATAATGATTTGTTTTCTCCGGGCAAGGTCATTAGTCTTGCGCCAGAGGCTCCCCGACGGGGAATCGAAGCCCAGTCTCCCGCGTGACAGGCGGGAATACTAACCACTATAGTATCGAGGAGCTACAGCAATGACTGTGCTACATACAATATGTCCAAAATGGCGAGCGAATTTGATGTTGCTGTGGTCTGTTTTTAATGAAATCAATTTCAGAGGAGAGTTTCTTCTTGCACACCTAATTATTTATAGACCCTCTACCGATCTAAGTGTCTTCAAGATGTAATGTTAAGGGGGGAACCTCATGTAAACAGCCTGTTTTTCAGGAATTTTTTTTTGAAAAATGTAATGCTTATATTAATTTGCAATTTAAGGCACAATTTATTTACGTTATACTATTTAAAGAAAATATTTTTTTAAGACTAATCGTTAACAATAAAACGGTGCTATGGCGGCTTGAAAACAGCGTCTTGAAAATGCGCCGTGCAGCATACAGGTCACGAAAATGATCTGAAATACAAAATGGGTTCTTTAGTTTATGCAAAAACGCTCATCATGACGTGTTCCCCTTTTATTAAAATTTGCAAATTTGCAAAAATGGCGTAGTTTTGAAAAAAAAAGGATTTTCTTTTATAAACAATTGTTAATAACAACGTTTTAAATAAAAAAAAATATAAAGTCGGAGCTCGTCATGCTGAGGCCAAATATCTATAGAATTTCTATACCAAACTTCATAAAGATCGAATGATTAGTTTTTGAGCTACGTTGCACGGCGTGCGAAATTTTGCGTTTCGAGAAAAACGCGTTTAAAGTTTGAGTAATAGAAAAATCGTGAAAAAATCCGTAATTCTATCTAACTTACCGCAGTTTTTTGCTAATCTGCGATTCCAGGGCCATAGAGTAGACCGTCCTCTTCTTCAAACTGTTCTAATTGAGCCGTTTTTTCCTCTTGTCGAAAAGTAAAGTAAAGAAACTTTATTACAAAGGAACCGAAAGGCCGACCGTCCGACGAGCGCTCGACTATTTGAGTGCTCCGCCCAATTAGACTGTTTACTCTCTTTTGAAAATAAAGTACAAGGAGGTTACGGATCACTTTTTAACTTTTTTTCTCGTATTTTTGAGGAAATTTAGGCAAAAACAAAAAATGGCTACAAAATTTCATTTTACATGAGGTTCACCCTTAAAAAAACACTAAACAAAAATACCATCACAGTTTGTCAGTTTAATAATAAAATCCCATTTAAAGAGTATTTTCAAAAGAAACTTCTTATATAATAAAAAAGCATGTTTTATGAGTCGTTTAGACAGGTGCCTACGCACCGGTTTCCTCTAATAATTTATTTATGGGACATTATATATATACAGTCTTAGCTACTTAAAATTTGTAACAGTTGCTTTTATCCTAAATTGGCATTGTCATATTCTTAGTTTATATTCGAGTATATTCCATGTTGTGCTTAAATAATGTATTGCCGTGATTTCAGAAAATTATTACTTATATTGGTCAACCGAAATCCTTTCCGTCTTTTCCTTTTGCTTGCCTTGTCATCCATCTGAACCTAGGGTGTGTGTAAAATGACCCCGTTCCATTCGTTTTTTAAATATACTCTTTCATTGACTAATTTTTTACCCTTGTGTGATGCATTCCCCGTTATCATCCATCCTATAAATAATTCGGTACCAGTTGTCCATCTACTTTAATTTTTGGTTGTCGAGGATACGGCGTGCTAAATGGTGACCTCAAACCTTTGTCAATACTTCAGTAATTGCACTGTACTGCTAAAAGCAATGCATCCATGTTGAAATATATATCATCCCTGTAATTCTCCTTTCACTGCTGTAACCAACACCCTGCGGGTGAGAAAGAGAAGTGTCTACTTTTTCCGCAACCGCCTTAAATAAATTTTGAATTATTCTTTGGTGTAATTGTTTCCCCTACATTTGCCATTAATCCTTTTCAACCAAAACTCGTGACTTATGTGGAATATCAGATGTTTTGTGCATGCGCCCGCCCGAACATCAACCGAACGGAAAGACAAATACAATAATGTTTCCGACCTTCAACGACATGATTAAGACCTTTAATAGTTGCAGTTGGATGCCTGAACTAAATATTTCGACGCTGTGGTCGGTCGTGTTGCGGATGACATTTGCTATTTTCTTGAAATGGCACTTGAAAAAGGCAGACACAATGAACCATAAAATAATAGAAACGCCACATTATATATAGTAAATGTATCATTCAATAACATTAATGCTCCAACGGACGGATGATGATGATGTGTGAGTGTGTGGATTTGAGTAGTCAAACAATCCAAATTGATGTGCTCTGTATGGTGAAGAATCAAATCAAAATATTCTCTCAAAATACGTCTCCATCTGTTCGCTTATTTTTGAAATATCGCTAAATGAGTTTTTCAATGAGGTCTGTTGGTGTTTCGTTCGTCTATTCCCCGCCAATGCCACTGGCTAGAAATACTCGGACCTACTTTCTGATAATCATACAAAGGCACGTACAGCATACACGCGCAGTCATGCTACACGTAGTACGTAGTACCCCGACGTTATGTGAAGGGTGAACTCTGATCTAAATGTGAACTGAATAAAGTTTATTCTCTATACTGTATTCTCTATGTAGGTTTTGTTAGTGTGCATTGTGTGTACTGCCGTTGAAACGTTGGTGAAGAGTTGCCGCAAGAGAGAAAGAAAATGAGGAAAACGTTCAACAATAAAGAAGAAAGGGGACAACTGGAGAGATCTCAAAAATTACTCATCAGGAATTTTCACATTTCTTTTTTTCAACGTTCAACGAAGTTTAAGCTAAAGAACAAAATACACGAAAGTGTGTTTTATTTCATCAATATTATTTAGATTAATGCACGAATCAGGTATGTGATTAAAAACGAGCTGTGGGGAACTTTGTACTCAGAACTACGAAGCAAAGCAAAGGCGAAAGCCATCACGAAATACCAAATCAATCGCCTATCCTATCCGTGCTAATTGCGCGATCAATTTTCTACCAGACTGCCAAGTTTTGCCCTTTTCCTCTTGTACATTCTGTTTTTCGAATACACGTTAAATCGTAGAATTACGTATCCTAACTGTACAAACACAAGGATTTTCATTTTGTGGTATTGCACATGGCAGATTAGTTTGTGATAATGAGACACGATAACCTCCAATTCTGGGGTTTAATCAACGGCCTTCTGTGTTATTTGGATTTGAAACCAAGTGATGTTGTTATTAATTTCATTTATGACACGAGTATTTGAATTTTTTGCCAAGCCGTTTTATGGTATTGCTGCGTACATCAAAATAAGTTGTCATGGCCTGTCGGAATCGTGTATGCTCACGTAAGCAGAGGTTGGCAATGTAGTGCAATTATTTATTTGGTTCTTTTATTTTGGGGTTGGTGTTTGTTTTTATTCTTGAAATTACTTTTTTTCCAATGCTTGGATTATTAATATTTATTTTGCCCACGCAAATTGATATATTCAATTAATTTAGAATGCTTAACACGGACTTATTTATCTTATCTAATTTTAATTTATGTTCGACCCCCCGATCCTAGACGGACTTTCCTACTTATTCATTATTTATTAGGTTTTTTTCTTTTTATTATCAATCTGTGACCTTTTCTTTGTTAATATAAATCATTATTAACCTTTTATTTTTTCAAATCATTAATATTCATTTGTTTTTAAAGCTCATTATTCGTTTTTTCCCAAATATTAGGCGGGTTTTCACCTCTTCTCCAGAAACATACGGTTCATTTATTTTTAAGTAAGTAGTTTATTCCAACTTTTAGTGCATGGAAATGTTTTTATCTAACAATGTTATTTTATTTTGGTCATTTATATTTCGTTTGTATAAACATGGTTTTTAGCCTATGACCACAGGGCATTTTTTGCGATATTTTACTAATAGTTTTTTACTACCACATACAAAGACTGGTAACTGTTTGAGAAATTCTTGACGATAGTTGAAAGACAAGAAATTTGACAACACTATCAAATTTGATAGATTCAAGTTCAAGAGCGGAAAAATTGTAAAAAATCATTAAAGTAGTGAATTAACTATTATTGTGACAGTAATTTTTGAGAACGTTCACATTTAAATTCAAGATTATGGAAACTTGAAAACTGCGGAATCATCATCATCGGCACTACAACCGGGACCCGGTCCTGGCCTTATTTAGCAAGTCTCTCCACCGGCATCCGGTTCTTATCCGAGACTTGTTAAATTGTCTATAATAATTTGTTTTTCCGGGCAAGGTTATTAGCCTTGCGCCAACCCTTCTCAAGATGTCGCTGCATGCATTGGTTCACTACTTGGCGGATGCCAAAGTAGCTATCCAGGGGTGTCACCTGGAGACTACATGTCAATTTGGATTGAATAGGGACAAGGATCGTCCTGATGAAATCAGAGACTTTATCCTGTATATTCGTTCCCACCACCTACGGAATAAATGGTCAATTATATGGAACTAGAATTGAATTTATAACTATTAGTATTGATTGGCTTGTAGGAACCCGGAAGATCATGACCTCACCGACTCGAATACGCCATCGTTCCCTGTCCTGTGCACTATCCTTCCACGATTGACCACCCAATCCGCTCTCCTCAAGGTCAAACCTAACATTGTCCTCCCCTCTCCGCTGTGGCCGTCCTGTCGGTCTCTTCCCCGTTGGTCTTCCGTCAAGAATTCTATGCACGGTCCTATCATCGCCCATTCGCGCCACATATCCGACCCATCTTAGTCTTTGCGACCTGATTACTCTCACTATTGTAGGTTTGCGGTCAAGATCTTCCAATTTGTGGTTATGGAGGTTTCTCCATTGCCCTGCCTTTTCATGATGTTTACCGCCAAAGATACTCTTTAAAACTCTATTCTCGAATACGTGGAATTTGTTTTCGCCCCGTTTTGTGAGAGCCCATGTTTCGCATCGGTATGATTATGGTTCTATTAACACGGAGCTTTATATTACGTGACCGCAGTTTAGATTTCAGCAGTTAACTGACTGCGTGCCAAGTAGAGTTGTCGGAATGTGCTACTGGCCGTCAGTATTGTTCCCAGATATTTAAACTTTACCCTTTTCAAATATCTTGTCCGTGACTTTTATGTGTGTCCCCTGTGGTCCACTTGCCCCCGCCATAATCATATATTTTGTTTTATCTTGCATGATGATTTCACTGTTTTTACTTACAGTTTCTAGATAATGGCCCAAAACGGCGATGTCATCTGCATATGTGAGCCCTTGTATGACCCCGTTCAGGGATGATCCAGCCATGTTGTCATCTTGTACCTTTCTGACGATATACTCGAGCACAAGATTAAAAAGACATGGTGAGAGATCATTTGCCGGTTTTAGTCCATTGCAGATTTCAAATGGTTCTGAGAGGTGGTTTTCTATTCTAACTTGCCCTTTGTTTTCGTTCATGCAAATTTGAATGAGGGCGCCATATTTTTTCGGGATTCCCAGTTCAACTTCAATACGGTAAAGTCTTTGCCTTGCGACTGAATCGTAGGCGTTTTTGAAGTCAACGAACAGTTGGTGAACCGTCTCTCCGTATTCCCATTTGTTTTCCAACAATTGCCTTACTGTGAACATTTGGTCGCTTGTTGACCGGTTCCTACAGAATCCGCACTGGTAGTCTCCCAGTATTTCTTCTGCGTACGGTGTGATTCTCGCCAGTATCATATTTGTTAGTATTTTGTATGCGGTTGGGAGTAATGATATTCCGCTGTAGTTTTCGCAGTCAGATCTGTTGCCGTTTTTTAAAATGGCGAAGTCTATTGAGGTTTTCAATTCTTCCGGAGTGAGTTCCTTATCCCATATTGTTTTAATCGGTTGGTGGATCTTCCGAGCGGTTGCTTCGACTCTGGAAGCCTTGTTGTTTTTCAATCGATTTATTGCCTCTACATCTTCCTTGAAAGATGGCTCTGGGATCTGAGGCTCGGCTGTATTTACGTCTGGTGCGTTTATTTGTGGTTTATGGGTGCGCACATCGAGCAGGTCTACCTTAACTGTCTAAGTGGATCACTATGATGCGTTTACGTTGTTCCGTTTTCGCACTGCACTCATCGTCAAACCAAGGTTTGGACTTAATTCTTTTCGTAAATCCCAATACCTTTTGGGCTGTTTGTTTGATTGTGTCTCTGATCGATGCCCAATTAGTGTCCACACTATTGGCTTCCTCTTCCTCATTATTCCCATTCTCTAGGATGCTAAATCTATTCGTTAGTTCGTCTTGATATTCACCCCTTCTGCGCAGGTCTTTTAGTTTATTAATGTCGAACTTTTTGCTCGTCTCCCGTGACTGTCCATGTGAGTTTGCTGCGAGCCGACTACAGATTTTGCCCATCACTAGAATATGATCGGAGTCGCAATCTGCTCCTCTATATGATTTTCATCATCATCATCATCATCGGCACAACCGGGATCCGGTCTTCGCTTTATTTAACAAGTCTGGGGCTTGTTAAATTTTCCATAATAATTTGTTTTTCCGGGCAAGGTTATTAGCCTTGAGCCCTAAATGATCTTACGTCAAGGATATTCGACTGGTGTCTTTTGTCTATGAGGAAGTGGTCTATTTGGTTACGCGTTACGTCGTCGGGTGATATCCATGTGGCTTTATGGATTTGCTTGTGCTTGAACATTGTGCTTTTCACTACCAGATCTCTTGACACTGCGAGCGTGATGAAGAAAATCGATCGATCCAGGTTGTTGTGAACGGCGAGTGTTCGGGTCTGTATCCTGTTAATTCTAGGGGTCCCTCAAGGTCCTATTTAGGCTTCAACCTTGTTTCTGCTTCACATAAATAATTTGTTGGAGTTGATGGATAACAAAGTGTGCAGTTTTGCGGATGATAGTACCCTTGTTTCCTCTTTTTCGGGTGATTGTGCAATTAGTGCATCAACGTCACACCACCTGAGATGTGGCCAGATCGACTCTGTGAATCGGGATCTGGATAAGGTCCTGCAGTGGGGAGGTGCCAATCTTGTCGACTTCAGTGCAACGAAAACACAATATACATACAACATTCACAAAGAAAAGTGGATAAACGGTTTCACACATAATGATGAATAGCCAGGCCCTCCAATCTGGGTGAAACCTGAAGTTGCTTGGCGTCACCCTCTGTGGGAATGTATCGTGGCATAAATACGTGTCGAGCATCACCAAGTCCGCCTCTGGAAAACTGAGTTATTTTATCATCATCATCATCATCCGCACTACAACCGGAAGCCGGTCTTGGCCTTACTTAGCAAGTCCTGAGGCTTATTAAATTTTTTCATAATAATTTGTTTTTCCGGACAAGGTCATTAGTCTTGCGCCAGAGGCTCCCCGACGGGGAATCGAACCCCGGTCTCCCACGTGACAGGCGGGGGTACTAACTACTATACTATCGAGGAGCCCGAGTTATTTTATAGCCAAGAAATATTTTTCTCCTTTATAAAGCCCAAATAAGGGCCCGCGCTTGTCGAATATTGCTCTCATGTTTGGAGCTCTGCTCCTAAACATACCCTCGACCTACTTGAGGGCATACAGAGACGAGCGATTCACCTGATCGGGGACATGGCGCTAAACATCTACAGGCTACAGTCGAAGGCGCGTAGCTGACCTCTGTCTGTTTTACAGATATTATCAGGGGTAGTGTTCTTCAGAGATTCGTGGCATTGTTCCGTGCAATTCGGTTTATATGCGCTCCACGAGACAATCTGACAGATCGCACCAGTTTGCGCTTCATCTCCCGACGGTGCGAACATCCCTGCATCATAACTCGATCCGTTGCAGAGCGGGAGAGATGTGGATCTCCCTTCCCGCGCGAGTGTTCCCAGAGCGTTACAACCGGCAATAAATATAAAAGGACGCGAACGGACATTTTACTCTCTCATCTCTTGTTTTGTTTGAAGAACGAGTGGTCTCCCTTATTTAAATTTGAATAAAGGTTTGAACAAGAAAAATATGTAAAAAAAAAAGAAACTGCAACAGTTATTTGGTGGGATCTCGGGGCGCCTCCTCCTCGCTATTGGTTCGACTCTCCCGAGAGAAGTGTAATTAAAAAAAAAAACAAAAAAACCGTTGCTCTTAAAACATCGTCGTCAACTAACGTTTCCGTCTTCCCACGTGGTTCATTTTCGAGGCTGAAATTTCCCGAACGGTACTTTCCAAACCAACGTCGTTAGTGCGTTCGTTTCCCGCTACATCCTCAAATGCGTCATTACTGTTTTTCATTACCACTGACGCATTTTGTCCCATTTAAAATTCATAAAGGAAGAGGGTTCGAATTTGAACTGCCGACAGCATGGTAGACAATTCCTAGAAAAAAAAAAACAGTACTTGTAACGAACCCTAAAATTCCCACACGTCAAACACACGTACCACGCTACTTTATAAAAAAAGGAAAATTTAACGTTCTGGCACAGATGTTCACTCGAGAACTTCTCATTTCCGACTGAGCGAAAATCGGACATTTCGTGTGGTACAACCTAATATTTTACAGTGCATTGTTCCTCGAATCCTAGTTTTGTATTGATAGGACCCAAATGATTTTCTCATTCGTTGTTTCTTTTTATCTACAGGATGAGCGATTTAAATTATCGGCAACTGGTGACCGTGTAGCTTTCACATTTCCTTCCATCCCGAGTTCGGATCGTCAGTCCGAGCGAATTCGTGCCTCCACAAATTCAATTGATAACTGTACTAAAGGAGCTAAAATACGTTTTGCTACAATATTTATCCTTGTAAAATTGAGAGAAGTGACATACTTAATTTTGAAGCGTTTGTGTGGCCCTGCGTAGTAGTTTAAATGGTGAAACTTTTTTTTAAAGTCTTCGTTTTTAACGTCAGTTAGTGATACATTCACATTTCATTCGTGATATTCATCATCATCATCGGCACTACAACCGGGATCCAGTCTTGGCCTTATTTACCAAGTCTCGAGGTTTGTTAAACTTCCATAATAATTTATTTTTACGGGCAAGGTTATTAGCTTTGCGCCGCATTCGTGATATTATATTGTTAAAATTTGAGGGTTTTTCTGACAATGCATGCCTTTTCATTTCATCATCATCATCGGCACTACAACCTAGAACCGGTCTTGGCCTTATTTAGCAAGCCCTGAGGCTTGTTAAATTTTCCATAATGATTTGTTTTTTCCGGGCAAGGTCATTAGTCTTGTGCCAGAGGCTCCCCGACGAGGAATCGAACCCCGGTCTCCCGCGTGACAGGCGGGTATACTAACCAGTATATTATTGAGGAGCTGCCTTTCCATTTGCTAGTGCAGAATATAGTACATTTTTTACTCTGCGTCAGCATTTCTTACTAGTTATTTATTTTGCACTGTAAAAGTGAAAGTAAAAATTAATAAATATGGTTCAACTATGATTTGAGTTCATCCAAACCCATTTTTGAAGTGAGAATATAACATCCCATCAGTGATGCCAATCCTTGGATTTTGTGTGAGCGTTTCAGAACGCTGAAGTTCGCTCAGAATATTCGGGTTGAAACTTTGCTCTTCAAAAGCATGCTACTAATTAAAAATTACTTTACCGATAACGGTCAAATTTGTACTTTACACGAATCTTCTTATGCTACTAATTAAAAATTACTTTACCGATGGGGGTCAACTTCGTACTTTACACGAATCTTCTTACGTCATTTTTGCAGTTCTTTTTTTTCGTGTGACATATCTTATTGTATATCAAGTTCATTCGTAGGCGTTAGTCTTATGTCGAGTGTTATCAATTAAAAATAACAGGAATAATATATAGTACAGATTATTATCAATTAATAATAATAATAATAATAATATATTGTATAGTGCTGCGAGGTTTTAAAGGATACTTTAACAATAAGACAAAAGAGAAGTAGCGGTCGAAAATATTTTCGATGAGAGAACAACGACAAATTCATCAATATTTGCTCAACGAATAGAAAACTCACCACGATAATGCCCTTCGCTACCCGTATCTAAAATAATTAAACCAAGAGTAAATCACGTTGCGTCGTTCTTCATATTAGTTACTAATTATTTTTATTTTTCTGGAATTTTTTTATTTCATTTATAGATCCTTCTGGCATGCTTGTGTCTAAGGCCAGATCTTCTGGTAAGTTCGCGTTTCGATGCAATTTAGCTAAATTTCTAAGCTTAAACCAAGAGAGTTAACAAAATTTACAAAAAAAAAAAAAAAAAAAAAAAGGCAAAAAAGGAACTTCAAAGAAGGAAGAAATTAATAGAAAAAAAAAAAAAACGCCAGATTTACTATGTCAGATAAAATTAACAATGATAAAGGCTTCTCGTAAAGAGATAATTTGTTGTGCTTAATATATCTTAATATAAATAATTAAAATAAGTAACTTTTTAGTCCTTTTTATACTTTGGATTTGTTTGAAGACGTTTTAAAAATGAATTTATAAAGTAAATGACAATAAAAAAAATGAATAAATTCAGAAACTGAAACGCAATTAATGTGTGTAGCTACTAGCCGATGCATTTGTATATATTTTCTATGTACGTTGTTAATTTACAGCATGCTCTGGCCTTGGACATTCGTTGATATTCATAATAGCCAACAATTTCTTTGCATTTCCGATGTGTCCAGTTATACTACCACTATTATTTACAAAGTGTTCTTAAAATTTATATTTACCAAGTTAACTGAAGTTCGTCCAAACCTTTTACCTCTCTACCACTGCAAGAGTGATCTATAAAGATGAGACATCTTAATAATTACTAATTAAAAAGCAAAAACAGGAAGTTTTTAAACTTAAATCAATGCAAACACCTGTGCTTCTGTGTATTTTATATCAATTTGACGCAATAATAACTCGATTACAATTAAATTGTTTTATTTTGTTTCTTTTTTTCAGGATGATATACCCGAATCAGATCCTGACAGTTGTGGGAACGATGCAGAAGGTAATGATGATGAAGACGACGGGGATGATGAGGACGAAGATGAAGACGATGAACTTCAGCAACTGGGAGGAAAATTTCTTTTGGATGCAGCATCGGACCCAAGGGGTAATCTAACATCATCCTGCTTATTTGAAGCTGCGGGTGAGTAGAAGTCGGAATTGTGAAACTTCTACCCTCCTATAAAATACTTCAATCGTACTTAATTATCTTTTGTTTTTATTTCTTTATGGTTAATGCTAGTGACAATTTTTTCTTATTTGTTTATTGACAGTAGTATTTATTTACATAAATAGGAATACTTTATTTCTGTGCCAAGTTATATAATTACTTATCTCTCGACAGAAAAGTCTTCATGATTATATGGGGTGAATTTTATACGTACTTTTTTTTAATTTATTCATTAAAGATTATATCTTTCAAATGTTGGCCATTACTGCAACTAGCATGATCCATTCTGAGGTTCCAATTTTCAATGACCCGTTCGAGCAATTTGAGTAGTATTTGGAAAATACAGCAATCGCCGCTTTATTTACTTCACTACATGATGGATATGGTCTATTTGGTCACGTTATTAGCCAAACATGAAAATTGCGTTGCAAATTTTTCGATGATGTACCGAATTGTGCGTTCGATAAGGTGATTATGTGTACTGTAAGTTAGTTGCTTTAAGCGCTCGAAACACATTCCACTGGTTTTCTTAATATACGAAGGCAGTTTGATAAGTCAGTGACTGTTTGAATTTTTTTTTGGCAAATAGGCATTTTATTTTCAACATAGTCTTGTTTTAGCTTGATACATTTAGTCCACCGTTTTTACAATTTTTTTTTGTGCCTTCCAAATAATAGGTTGTTCCTAAGGCCCTCAAAATAGGTGATTGTTTCTGTGATGGCCTCTTCATTCGCCCCAAATCTCTTACCGCCCAGTCATTTCTTCAGGTTTAGAAACAGGAAATAGTCGCAGGGGACTATATCTGGAAAATATGCTGGATGTCGGGTAGTAGTTCGTAGCCCAATTTATGGGTTTTGCTTGATTATGCTTAATCAGCACACGAAATTCACTTTTTCCCATTTTCGTTAAAATTCACGAAGTTGTCTGCATTCAATGGCCACCAAATACAAACTATATGACGCTGCTTGCTCAAACTTTGACAGTAGTCTATTTATAGATGGTAGTTGACGGTTGTTGTATTTAAAGTTACTGCTCGGGAAATTCCAAAAGTCGCTGACTTATCCAACTGCCCTCGTAGCTGATATGTAGACGCCGTGCCGAGTTAAATCTTAATGATGAAATGTCAAACCGTACGGAACAAAAATACCTAGACAATTTGATTTGTCATCAAATCCATACTGAAAAAGTATCCTCCGAATGACACACCCTATATTAGCTATAATATATAAAAAGTTCGCCTCATTGCATTTTTTATTCTATTCGTCATGACTTTTTATCTTGCCCACAACATTTTTCTACTGTTGTATGTGAAGGTTATGTTCAATTTCCTTAAAATGATCCTTCAGCTTCGCCTGAAATAAATTTTATACGGATGGGGTTGACCAGCTCGTCTCAGTTGCTTTGATGGTATGAATATTGATTGTGTAAACGGAGGTTAATCTGAGTCGGTATCATTGTGGTTAGGATTATTGTTTCATCATCATCATCATCATCAGCACTACAACCGGGGTCCGGTTTTGGCCTTATTTAGCAAGTCTCTCCACCGGTATCCGGTCCTTATCTGAGACTTGTTAAATTGTTCATAATAATTTATTTATCGACCAAGGTTA
Source organism: Microdon myrmicae (assembly GCA_963931805.1). Taxonomy (NCBI): domain Eukaryota; kingdom Metazoa; phylum Arthropoda; class Insecta; order Diptera; family Syrphidae; genus Microdon; species Microdon myrmicae. The sequence goes on from OZ007499.1 coordinate 68,402,190, forward strand.
TTATCGTTTCGGGGGTTATATCGGTTCAGAATCTATTGGAGGTTTTTGGTTTGAGTGCATCAATGACATTATGGTCGACATCTTTATTTAGCTCGTCGTTGATGTACTTAACACGCGCATAGCCAAATCAGTCAGATCGAATCAGATTTTTTTTTATAGAAGTTTTTGACAGAAAAGTGTCCTCGGCATGTATCGTCTCCAAGGCCTTCTTGTCCATCCTGGAAACACTAAACCATGTATATATTTTAATAAGACGAGTTTTTTTTTCTTAGTTTCATGTGAAATTCTATAGATTTGTATATTCTTTCGTCAGAACCAAAACAGTAGACTCCGGCCAGTCGAATGTGTCAACAGTCACGGGAAGAGCGGCAATCGAAAGAGAAGTGTTAACGCTATGGATCTGTTGCTGAAACTTTAGGGTACCTCACTTCCGTCTACGTATATGACGGACAGAATACTTTTCTCTGTGAAAATCATTTTCTATCAATGCGACCAAAATGAAATATGGATGGCAACTTCAAAGTTGATAAAAACTGAGCTGTCGAACATTTTTTTTATACCAAACTCGCATAAAAAATGCATTTTCAGCCACACCATCTATATCTTTTCCAATGGGATGTAGTTTTTCTTGAGCGCCTTTTTGACTAAATTTTTTACTTAAGACTAAATGCTAAGTTCTATTTACATTTGAAGGGCACAGGGGAAAACATCCAATGTTACATTTTTATGTTTTTTGAACTGACAATACTATTGTTATAGTACTAATGTGGTTTTTTTTATTTATTTTTTATTACACTTCTCTCGGGAGATGCGAACCTATAGCGCCGAGATGCCACCAAATAACTGTTGCAGTTCTTTTTGAACAGTTGCAGGTCGTAACGCTCTGGGAACACTCGCGTGGGAAGGGAGAACGGAACCCCAAAACGCACTTTGTAGTAACACGCAGAGCCACGGAGTAATCTTCATAGAAAAATATTTATACAGTGGAATAACAAGCAATATGAGAGTCTTAATTTTGCAATTTTTCAGTTCATTGACTTCGTCACATTGCATGTTTTTCCCCTGTGCTCTTCATTTATTCTTCTTATATTAACTTACTGGCTGTTCACAAGCACTCTAAATTGTACAATATGTCTTTTTGTCTTTTACTTTTCGGCGTACAATCTCTTAACATATAATATGTTGTCTGTGCATATATATAAGAGGCATTCCTCTTTTACAAGGGGGCCTTCCTCTTTTACTAGATTTCCCTTCAATGACGGTCGTTCAACCTAACCGCAAGTAGCTCGATAGTTTTGCCCCAATACTTATCTCGAATTTTGTTAATGTGTAACTTTATGGGGGTCTCAAATAAATACACCTTATTTAACAAATCTCTCCACCGATCCCGATTTGGACCCAATGTTATCCAGTTTGGCACTGCCAGGCTCTGGGCGTCCTGGTCTATGCCATCCCACCATCGCAGATAAGGTCTGACGCGCTGTCTCCTCCCATACATCCTGCCACAAAGCACTTTCCGGGCAGGCTCCTCTTCGCTCATTCGAGCTCGGTGTCCCGCCTACCGGAGTCTACCGAGCTTGACTTTTCTTTTACAACATTAGCTTCAAGGTAGATCGCGTACAACTTATGGTTCTAGCGTATCCGTAATCGTCCCCATTCACATGCGGGGCCAACAATTCTCCTAAAGACCTTCCTCTCGAACGCGGTAAGGGTTCCAGGTCTCGGATCCACACATGAGTACTGGTAAGACCATGGTCTTGTAGCTTCGGTGTCCTGGATAAATTTCGGGATTTAAAGACCCTTAATAGACCGGAGTAGGACTGAACAGTTACAGGTATTCAATTGGTCATCCATAATGGATATTAACGGACTTTCTACTTTTTTTTCTCTCCTCTTAGTATCTATGACTATTTCAAAAAAACGGTCATCACTTTCCCCACCGAAAAAAATGGTGGCGAGATTCCGACTTTAGGGAGACAAGGACAAATGTGTCCTTCATCTTGTCTCTGGCTTCTGGTCATCTTGCGATAACCAGAATCGCCCACATCCGTTAAGATGTTGTCCTCGGTCTCAAGATATCTGAAAAGAAACGGGAAGGACGTATCTAAGGATAGTGTGGACAGGGTTAGTTCAATTGTTCTCTAACTACTTGGATGGGGGGATGATGGTGGGAAAGAAATTGTACAAGACCGGTAGGTCTTGAGTGCGGTAGTAGACGCAGATCACGTCTTTGGCGTCTGATAATCTGCTCTTTGGTCGGTGTGTATGTGTGTGTGTTTGTGCTGTCTTGTACTGTGCGTGCGTGTTTGTAGTGTGTCAGCAGTAGACCCTATGGGATGGGTCCAGGAATCCTCTATTATAAAGGAGAATGTTGTTGGGAAGGGTGTTTTCGTCAGTTTTGTAATGAAGAAGAAATTGTGGTGGTCTGATCCGAAGAGATCGAAGGAGAAAAGGGTCAAGAACGCAAGACTCCCGTACAAGTAGGTTCGCGCTGTTCTGAATGCTTTCGAGGTACTTGTATGCTAATTGTAGCAAGTACTCGTCATCGGGATAATGGACGCACCTTCGTATATGTGAGAGTTCGGGTAATGGCGACCGTCAGGCCTTCTAAAGTGGTTGATGCATCTTCTGAGGAGTTTTCTTTCGAAAAATCGAAGTCTTTCCATTTGGGCCGAAGATATGCAGGACCATATGGGAAAGGCGTATGATATTTCAGATCGGATTAGCTGCTTATAGCAGAGAAGCTTAACTTTGGTGTCAACTTTGTTGCTTCACTTCAAGATGTTGTGCAGTTGCTTAGACCGGCCGAGGCCCCTTTGAAGAATGTGGGTCACATGTTTGATGAAATTCATTTTTGGGGTATAGATGACCCCAAGATACTTCATCCTGTCCTGTGGTCTAATCGTAGTACCTCCTATTTGTATTCGGATATTCTGTGAATATCGAGAAGTAGGTTGGGAGTGTTTACTACTCAGAATTATAGCTACTGCTTTAGATGGGTTAAGTCGAATTTTCCATCGACTGTAAACTGATACAGTTCGTCCAGGTGACGGTTGAGTCAGTTTGTTGCGAGTTTTGGGCTTTTAGATGACGTGTACAATAGGACGTCATCCACATAGCAAATCTGGTTTACTCTACCATCCACAGGGCGAGGAATATCTGAGGTGTAGAAAAAACAGTACTGTATTTGCTGTGAGCGCTTATATACTTAAACCCAAACAAGAAAGCATTACTGATTTCAATTATGGGCTTTTGGAACTCTGAAGTTTGTGACCTCGCAGAGCTCCATCATCCGTACATTTGCTCCGTGCATTTGTTCAACCTTCTGAAAGTCACCCAATTGGGGTGATCTATGAGTTTCGTTATTGCGGATTGCTTTCAATGTTTTTGCAACACCACAGAGAAAGACAAATTCTAAGGAGCGTATTCTCAGGATGCCAGACATATTTAACCGCACTGTGCTCTGACATTTAAGGGTACTCCAAAATCCTCTTTTGAAAAAAAAAAGTTGGTGAGGGCGAAATCTGTCTGTCGATTCGTCCAGGAAGACTGTGGCGTTTGTAACAGATACACACACAATACACAAGCAAATAGTGAAAAACAGCGAACTTAAATCGAATAAGAAAATGCATCGTACACACGGCGGTGGCCTGGCGGGTTGCGCTTTGGTTCAATTTTTGGTGATTCTAACTGTCGTAGCGTCAGTTCGAATCACACGTACTTCACTATCATCCCAAAAGCTATAAGACAACCATTACAAGTTTTATACGAATAGGATGAAGCGAGTTGAATCTGCTTTTGTGCTATTTCTGATCTCCCAAATTTGAATCTTTTCAGCTTCTATGTATCGGGTTTTCCAATAGGAACTTGACAACTTTTTTTTTTAAATAAAACGCAAACCATTTGAGATATTTCAAAAACTTTATTATCGGCTTGAAGTACGACCAAAACATTTATGAATGTCACTCGACTTCGTTCATATGGCCACCGCGAAAGGGTGCGTTCATCATCATCATCATCGGCACTACAACCGGGATTCGGTCCCGGCCTTATTTAGCAACTCGCTCCACCGGTATTCGGTGCTTATCCGAGACTTGTTAAATTTTCCGTAATAATTTGTTTTTCCGGGCAAGGTTATTAGCCCTTGGCCGCAAAAGGGTGCGTTCACAAATTAAAAAAAAAGTTGTCAAGTCCCTATTGCGAAACCCGATATATCGCTTCCTCCCTTCTTTTTCTACACTGATTGCCGATTTCTTCTTTTACCTTATTTCTTCGAATTTGTTCACCTATCCGAAATATGTTGAATAGGTAAAATTTTGTAAAAAATTCGTCGTGGATGTTTTATTCTTTTTGCCTTTGGCGATATATACAGTTTCATTCTGAACTTTCTCGCCTTTTCAAGGTTATCTTTTCGCTGTCAGACTTCTTATTCTTTTAAAAGCGTGAAGTTGCTGGCATTTCGTTACCCATTCTGCGAATAGTCCAGTTGAAGTGTTTTTTTATGTGCCTCTCTCAGAAACGTTCCAGTTTTTACACTAATGCGCACACAAAATGTTTTTTTTAAAGTACGTTTAAATGTCAGAGTATAGTGCTAGTATCAATGTACATTCCTTTGTTCCATATCTGTGCTATTAGATAACCGTTGTTTTTTTAACAATTGCAAATTTAAATATTTGTATTCGAAGCGCGAGTCCCTTTTTAGTGTCCGATTACGTGAAGTACGTGTGATTGAACCAGCATCTTGTAGAAGATCATGTGATCATTCAGATCATTCTGAAATCATCAGAATTGATAAATGGATCACTTGATGTATGTTTTGCTCTATAACGTTTTTTTTCGGTATGTGGATTTTTAATTGATAACTTTCCTTGAACGTCGTCAGATGTCGTTTTCTTGTTATGCATACCTTAGCTGTCATATTGTGAAATTTCACTTCAAATTACAGTTGCACAAAGCCGAAGATGAATTCCTGCTTAAATTCATTCTTAAAGTATTGTAAATGATCATAAATGATGGTCATAGAATTGCTCACCTTTCAAGTATAAAATATCTGTAGTTATGTATTACATGTAAATTTTAATCCTTATGTACAATAATACTGGGAAACGCGAGTTTGTGTATTAGAGCAATTCTTCATATCAGAGTATTTGGATATGATTTAAGGTGAATTTGGCATTCGGCTTTCTATCTATTGAACTCATATTTGAATACTCCTATTGTAAGTAAATTATGTTCGCCAGGATAATTTGGCATTTTCGCTTCCGAAAAATTGTGGCTAATTTAATCTTTGTCAGAAATTTTAGATCGTGAAGTAAGTGGAGGTTGTTAGTGATTTTTAGTACAAGTAGCATTTGCAATAAGTTGTGTTTTACACACTATAGGAGGTAGATTAGACAAGTAGTGAACCTAGAAACACAGCAGGAATCGGCGATGCCGCCATCCCAATCGCACGGTGGATAAGTTGAATCACGTCTCTCACGCAGTACTAGTTTGAATGTACTGCAGTTACTATTGTACGTAGAATGGAGACCGTTTGAAATGGAGTAGTATTAATGAAGTGCATTATGACCCTAGAACGGAAAAGGTGTAAGCAATATTGCCCCATTAAATTTGTTGCAATCAAAGAATCTTTGGAAAGAAATAGCATTCTTGTGGCTCCTCAGCTTCCTTCATTCGCCTGGATTTGAATCCATGCGGACTTCTTTTATTTCTTGGTTCAAAAGCCCCTTAGATGGGTGCCTTTTAGCCCTTTGATGCGTAAAAAGACTAAATCTTATGGTTACGAAAAAGTGTTCTAACGTTCCCCGTACATTAATTTTGCTTATTGTAAAGCATGTGAAACAAGGTATGCGACTGTGCCTTGCTTAGTGGCGGGGTTAAGCTGGTGTTTCATGTAGCTGGCTGTTATTGAGATAGACCTTTCCAATGAAGGTTTTTTATTATTGGAGGACAAAGCCAAAGATAAACCACCAAGAACATTTCTTTCAAAAAAGCATTATACTTGAAAGTTAGGAACCTTAATATCCTTCAGCGCCTTCGCCTTCACCTTCTCCAGAATCCATGCCGACTTCTTCGTATTCTTTCTAGAGTGCATCCAAATCTTCACGTGCCTCGGAGAACTCACCTTCCTCGATACTCTCACCGACGTACCAATGGATAAAGGCATGCTTGGCATACATCAAGTCGAACTTGTAATCAAGACGAGTCCATGTCTCGGCAATGGCGGTGATGTTAGACAACATGCAGACAGCACATTGGACCTTGGCCAAGACTCCGCCGGGTACAACGGATGGTGGCTGATAGCTGATGCCAACATTGAAACCAGTTGGGCACCAATCAACGAATTGAATGGTATGCTTGGTATTGATTGTTGCAATAGCTGCATTGAGATCCTTGGGTACGACATCTCCACGGTACAACACGCAGCACGCCATATATTTTCTATGACGAGTGTCGCATTTAACCATCTGATTAGCCGGCTCGAAACATGCGTTAGTGCCCAACAGACAATTGGGTAGGCTGGATGATAACGGGTACGTGAATTGAATCCACTCTTTTGCTGCTGCGGTCTTCACTACAGTGTATGTAGATTTTCGTACTACTAAGTCTGAGTGCTTATATAGCGTTTTGCGATGGTAATGGGTAAGTGAATTGAACCCACTCTTTTGCTGCTGTGTTCTTCACTACAGTGTACGTAGATTTTCATACTACTAAGTCTGAGTGCTAATTTATATAGTTTTGTTTTGCGATGGTAATGGGTACGTGAATTGAACCCACTCTTTTGCTGCTGCGGTCTTCACTACAGTGTACGTGAATGTTCGTACTACTAAGTGTGAGTGCTTATTTACGAGGGTGGACAGAAAAGTTTCCGACCTAACAAAGATACAATACATTTTTTCTTAAAATTTATTTTTTTGTTTCTACATAGTCTCCTTGTTAACTCTACACACTTCTAGCGATGCCCCCATCTCTCTAACCCGTCCAAATAGTACTCGACGTTTTTCTCTGCAAAATAATTGTTTGCGAAGGTGATTGTCTCCTCATTTGGCGAAAATCTTTGTCCTCCGAGCACAATTTTTAGATTAGGGAATATAAAGAATTCGCTTGGGGCTAGATCTGGTGAGTAAAGCGGGTGGTCAAGCAGTTCAAACCGTAATTCGTGGATTTTCACCATGGCAATCGCTGAGGTGTGAGACGGCGCGTTGTTTTGGTGAAACAGGATTTTTTTGTTTCTGCAAATGTGGCCGTTTTTCCACACCTTCTACCTTCGGTTGGTCAAGTAATCACCCAACGCACGGACAGCTATGCCTAAATCTTGATTTAATATGTGACAAACACGTTCTTTGGACATTTCCATAGCCTCTGCTATCTCTCTCACTTTAATTCGGCGGTCGTCTAGCATCGTTTGATGAACTTTAGCGATGTTATTTCTTTTTATTATTATTTTTTTATTTTTTTTTATTCGACTTTTCTCGGGAGTGGCGAACCTATAGCGCCGACTGGGCGCCCCGAAATGCCATAAAATAATTGTTGCAGTCATTTTTGAACAGTTGGAGGTTGTAACGCTCCGGGGAAGAGAGTTCCACAGCTTCCCCGCTCTGTAACGGAACGTCAGTTGTTGCAGTTTTTGGACGTCCCGACCGTTCATCGTGTGCTCCAAGCTCTCATGGCCACGTTTAAATTAAGCTGCCCAAAATTTCAGTGCGGTAAATGATAGTACAGGGTCCCCATACACAGAGTCCAATTCATCTCCGATTTGCGTAGGCGTATTGCCTTTCAAAAACAAAAAGTTAATGACAGCTCGATACCCAATTTTGTCCATTTTCACAAAACCACTCACATCTGGTCACTCAAACGACTGTCAAAAGATGCACAACTACACTCACTAGCTTTTATTGACAAGTGCTGCTATCTTCACATTAAGGTCGAAAACTTTTCAGCTCACCTTCGTACATACTATTGGATCCCACTTGGTTTAAGCGCCCCTTAAAACTAAACCTTAGCCTACATTCTTTTTCTTATCTTTTCGTGCAGTTCTGATCTTTTCCGCCTTGTATCTTTTGATATTGTAGCGAGCTTAGGGTTCGCTGGATTAATTATTTTAAAATAAATAAGAGCCGTTAAATCGATTCTGAATTAATGTGACATTTTATTCCGTAATAACAATCATTACTTTTTACCGTACACTTAACGTTTTCTTTATTATCGCTTCCGTACTTATCGCGTCTTTTACTGCTTACTTTTCGCTCAAAACTTATCGCTTGTTTCACGTTCTACTTCTTACTCCTCACTATGCTCTGTGTGCGGCGTATTTATACTGTTTCAGCGTTTCGTTTCCGTCCGTTCCATTGCTTTGAATGTTCTACTGTTCCTAGTATCCAGTTTTCCATTACTTTATAGAATATTCTAGTACTCTGTTTCGGACTCTCTAGGATATTCTAGTACTGATTGTCATATGCGTCACAATATCATATGGATGTAAGCAATTCTATTAAAACGTACATGTTTTTATCAAACAACTGCCTGGAAATGTCTATTTCTGTTCGAAAAAGTTTACTTTTGGAGAAGTCCTCGTAAAAACAAATAGAAACAAAGCTGATTTATTTCTACAGCTCTAACATCCACCACTGCCCGAACCTCGTAGTGTATTTTCATTTCATGGTCATTTAGTTACATTAAAATACTAAATAATATATTTGAGATCAAGAAGTTATTAAAAGACTCATTTTAAAATGTCATTCACAATGACGTCAAAGTACTATATAATATATTCACAATCAAGAAATGATTACCAAACTTGTTTATAAACATTATTTATATTATATAAAAGTTATATGATAATATATGCAAATTATTTTGATAAATATATAAAATATAGTAAATTGCAACGTTTTTTTTTTATTGTTTATTATATTTAGCGCACGACAAAGCACCTGTTTTACGACATGCAACGCACGCCATTGACGAGACTAAGCAAGCATTAACCAAAATGCGATGTGCAAATAGTCCAAGGGATAAGAAGTAAGTGTCTTTTTTTTCTACTATTTGTGATGTCCTACTTAAATGTTGATTATAAAAATGTAAATATACTCGTATTTCGTTTATCTTTTAGCATATTCTCACGCACGCTAATCGCTGCATGCAACGATAATGATGTGAACACGGTTCGGAGACTTTTAGGTAAAGGAAACATCAACATCAATGAATCTACGGACGATGGAGAGTCTCTATTGTCTATGGCATGTTCAGCTGGGTATTATGAATTAGCACAAGTATGAATAAATTTGGAAATATAGACGCAAGTATATAGTAAAAATTTTTCCTTTGGATTAGGTGTTATTGGCTATGTCAGCAGCTCAAGTTGATGATAAGGGGCAAAAAGATTGTACCCCTTTGATGGAGGCAGCCTCAGCTGGTCATTTGGATCTAGTTAGACTGTTGCTTAGCCATAATGCTAACGTTAATGCCCAGTGTACAACTGGAAATACACCGTTGATGTTTGCTTGCGCTGGTGGGCATTGTGAAATAGTGAGAGAGCTATTGAAACGTGGAGCTTATGTTGAGGAACAAAACGAAAATGGTCATACCCCATTGATGGAAGCCGCCTCAGCCGGCCACGTCGAAGTCGCTAAGGTATTTAAAAAAAAACCGTTTTTAAATACTTAAGAAAACAAATGATATCTTATTTATCTTTAACTTTTTCTTATGGCTAATCAGTTATTATTTTATCTAAAAATTAGGGTTGGTATTTGTCAATGGTCCGTTTTCTTATGGTACTATTGTTTAATTTCTACCTTCCGGGAGATAACAATTATATGTAAAATTAACATCACCAATGTAATTCGGCTTGTTTTTTAAGATATTAAAAGCTGATACTTTACGTGTAGTTATTTAGATTACCGGCGTACAAATAGGAGTGAAGCATAGTGCACATAGATTATTCAAACTATTTGTTTTTAAAGTTATCGATTCAGTAACTATTTGACTAAATCTTATTTTGGCATCACATTGTTTTGTGTTCTGATTTTATTCCTGTCTTCACAAATTTCGCAGGTTTCTTTCTATTACTATTTTATGTGCGTAACCAATAATCTAAGTTAGAAGTAACTTTGGTATATTAATTCCTTACATGTCGCAGCATTTACTCTAGTTTTGTTTTGTTATTTGCACCCCCTAACGCTTATTTCAATTATATCAAAAGCGTTATCGTATAAGAGGAAAGAGAAAAAACCACACTGAGCACAATGATTAGTTATGGAAAGAAAAAAAGAAGTAAAGAAACTTAAAAGCAAGGATACTACAGGATTAGCCGCATGGAACTAAAGAAGCCGGTTTCCAATGTATATAATAAATAAAAATAATGAAATAATTATATTTGCCTTTTCCATGTTTTTCTAAAGCTCGCCACACCGCTTAGTTTTTCTTTACCTTCAAGTTGATAGCGCTAGTTTCAGGAGCTTCAAAATCGCTTTCATTCGCGTGTAGGACTAACAATTCTTCTCCTTTTCTCGAACATGTGATTTTTCCTAGTGAAGTACGATATTTAATTTCGTTACAAAACTCTTTTCCTAATTTATTTAGGGGTTCTCGCTCCATACGAAATAAATATTGCCAGGTATGAAAGCGAAATTTACAGAGCATGTCTTCGCGATTTTATGATAAATTGCTGAAAGTTTCACTGTTATGTTCTTCTGTTGCATTTATTTCCAGATATTCGTGAAGTGCTACGCAATTCGCGATGGGTAATTTAATTCAACTGATGTTTTATCCATTCCGGGTACCTGTTTTAGAAACCCGCCGTTCCGCTAATATACTGGATCCACACAATTCTAATAGATGCTTAATAGCTCCCAAAAGAACAGTATGGTTCTACGAGAAAGCCAACTGGGTAGGTCTGAACGACTTTTTTGGGTGGTTAAATTGGTCGTTATTTTTCCTCCATAACGATGTTGACTCTATAGCGGACACATTGACAGACACGATTCTACTTGGCATGCGAACCTTTATTTCACACAGAGTAAAGAGTATCAATCCCAAGAGAAATATGTGGTTCGATTCCGGTTGCAGAGAAGCGGTTAAGGCTAAAGAGTTAAGCTTCCGGTTGTATAAATCAAACAATACTGAAGAAAACCGGAAAAGATTTAGGAGAGCTAGGAATGACTGCAATGCGTATATTCAACGCGTCAAGTTCTTGCATGACCAGAGAGTGAGACAAAAAATACTACTCTCTCCCGCAGGTAGTAGAAACTTCTGGGCATTCGTGAAAAACATTCAAAACTGAGTTTCTTCACCCATTCCATCGCTTAAAGTCGGTGACAAACCAGTCACCACTGCAATAGAGAAGGCGAATCTACTTGCTGCACATTTTGCGGCCAACTGAACGCTGCTTGATACCACATCAGTTCCACCTCAACTTGAGCATAAGCAGCACACCATGAGCCAGATTCGCTTCCGGACGCTGGTCCGGACGACATTCCCCCAATCCTCTTGAAGAGATGTTCCTCTTCACTCGCTAAACCACTGCGGAAACTCTTCCATTTATCTTATTCTACTGGCCGTTTTCCAAATAGATGGAAGTCAGCGAACATTCAGCCCATTCCCAAAAAGGGTGACAAATCACCCCTTTCTTCTTATCGACTCAGCACTAACTTATATTCTCTCCAAGGTAATGGAATCTCTTATCAACCGTCAACTTTCGAAATATCTGGAATCAAATGACCTCCTCAATGACCGCCAATATGGCTTCGTAGCAACAGGTCCACAGGAGATCTGATGACGTACCTTACCAAAAAGTGGAGCCATTCCATCCACTACCTCGGTGAAAGCAAGGTAGTCGCATTGGATATTTCAAAAGCCTTTGACTGAGTTTGGCAACCAGCCCTTTTGTCAAAATTGTATTCCTATGGAGTGGACAATTCCCTGATCCAATGGATAAGAGACTATCTGGCCGTTCAATCCAAGTGGTTCTTGATGGTGTCAAATCTGCCTCCCATCAAATTAATGCAGGTGTTCTCACCCACTCTCTTCCTCATCTTTATAAATGATCTCTTGTCAATTACTCACAACCCAATTCACTCGTTTGCTGATGATAGCACGTTGAGTTTCTCATACTCATACGAATCATCATCATCGGCACTACAACCGGAAACCGGTCTTGGCCTTATTTAGCAATCCTTAGGCTTGTTAAATTGTCCATAATGATTTGTTTTTTCCGGGCAAGGTCATTAGTCTTGCGCCAACTCATACGAATACTCCTGTCCAAACTCTTCGAACGTCACTACCAACCAGCAACTTATGCTTGATACATTGAATTCCGACCTCAACCAGATATAGCAGTGGGGATTAATTAACCGAGTAGAATTCAATGCCCTAAAAACTCCGTGCTGCCTCTTGTCGTCAAAGGTGAGCCCCAAAGTAAATATACTGTCTATGAACGGCATTTGCATCGACGAAGCCAAGGAATTATCAATCCTCGGCACTCGAATTAATTCGACTCAACTGGAATGACCACATATTTGAAGCTGCGAAAAGTGCAGCCAAATGTATGTGGTTCCTTAAGAGATGCAAAAGATACTTCACTCCCTCCAACCTGGGCACTATTTACAAGGCGTATATTCGTCCAAAAATGGAGTTCAACTCCCATATTTGGTCGGGCGCATTCAAAACTGCGCTACACGTGATCGACAGGATGGAAAAACGAGCAGTAACACTTATTGGGGACTCAGCCGTATGTCGATCAATTCCGTCGTTAGAACACAGGCGCAACATATCATGCCTATCTCTTTTCTATAGGTATTACCACGGTCGTTGCTCAACTGAACTTGCTGAATGTGTTCTGCCCCTTCAGACATTTTCCCGCGATACTCGTCAATCTGTGAATGCACATCAGTTCACGTTGAAACTGGACTTTAGGCGCACAAATAAACATAGAGAATCATTCTTTAGCCGAACCACACGAATGTGGAATGTTCTGCCTGATCATGTGTTTCCTGGCCGTTGTGATGTCCAGACATTTAAGACCAATATACATCGACACCTCCTTTCCTTATCCACTTCCTCTCCATCCACTCGCACTATGCTCTGACATTTAAGGGTACTTCAAAATCCCCTTTTGTGCGCGCGTTAGTGTAAAAAAAAAATCAATATTCTTTATTCTGTCCGGTATCAGCTAAATTTTCTCGAACCAGCAGCAATGTTATGAAATGGCTTCCAAAAAATAATATGGCTATACGCCACAACTCTTCATTCTAAAAGAAATTGAATTGAGTTACTTTTATTTATTAAGCTTACACGTAGTACGAGGGCAGGTCAATAAGTCTTTAGAAAATGAGAACGATTTTCTTTTATTTCCTCATTTATCATCATCGGCACTACAACCTGGAACCGGTCTTGGCCTTATTTAGCAAGTTCTGAGGCTTGTTAAATTTTCCATAATGATTTGTTTTTTCCGGGCAAGGTCATTAGTCTTGCGCCAGAGGCTCCCCGACGAGGAATCGAACCCCGGTCTCCCGCGTGACAGGCGGGTATACTAACCAGTATACTATTGAGGAGCTATTTCCTCATTTAGCTGACCTAATAATGACGCATAATACTGTCCAGTTATCGTGTCCCTTTTCCAAAAACTCAATGAAGATAATACCACATGCATCCCTAAACACAGTAGCCATAACGTTTCCAGCTGATTTCACCGTCTTTGCCCCCTTTGGCGCCCGTTCGCCTTTAACAATCCCCTGTTTTGACTGTTCTTTCGTCTCGGGAGTGTAGTGGTGTATCTATGCTTTATCTACAGTTACTAATCTGCGCAGAAAACTCATCTGGGTTGCGATGCATGCGGCCCAAAACTTTTCAGCTGAGAGCAAAAGCGGTACCCATCTCGCAGATTATTTTTTCATACCCAATTTATCAAGCAAAATTGAAACATGAAACAAATTGAAAATTGACAGATACGTAGTGAGGAATGATGCTTACTAAAAACAGACCATTAGCGATGCTATGAGCACCATCGTAGGCGTTTCTAAGGACTTATTGACTTAGCCTCGTGTAGCTTACCGAAAAGTGGGGCGATTTCATCCACCTCATCCACCATGTAATGTGAAATCGAGGTATCGCACCGGATATTAAAAGCGTTTGACAGTGCTGGGCACCCTTCAATTGTCCACTCCATAGGTACACAATTTTGACAACAGGGCTGGATGCCAAACTCTGTCGAAGGCTTTCGAGATATCCAGTGCAACAACCTTACTTTCTCGAAGTAGTGGATGGAATGGCTCCACTTTTCGGTAAGGTATGCCAGCAAATCTCCTGTGGACCTGTTGCTACGAAAGCCATATTGGCGGTCATTGAGGAGGTCATTTGATTCTAGATATTTCGAAAGTTGACGGTTAAACAGTGATTCCATTACCTTCGAGAGAATATAAGTTAGTGCTACGGGTCGATAAGAAGAGAGCGATGATTTGTTACCCTCTTTGGGAATTGTCTGAATGTTCGCTGAGTTCCATATATAGGGTTATTTTATAGGGACTTGACAACTTTGAATTAAATTGTGAACGCACCGTTCCACTAATCATCGAAGTGTCACTGTCAATTTATGAAGTAAACTCAACATTTTCATCATGGTTAAGTACACGAACGAACAACGTCTGCAAATTAACTACCGAAATTTGGAGTCGGTGACCGCAACTTTAAGAGCGTTAACTCCAATTTTCGGCCGTAATTCTCACCCTAGTAGACAGCCAATAACAAGTCTACATATTCGTTGTGTGATGTTGCCGTGTCAGTGAGACAACGGGTTGGTCGAGGTGTCGAAAATATCGCTGCCGTTCAGGCGTCCGTAGCAAACGATTCAAATCAGTCAATTTCACGGTGTTCTCAAGAATTGGACATCGCCCAGATCACTTTATGGCGAATTTTGCGTAAGGATCTTGGTTTACACCCATACAAGATCAAGTTGACTCAAGAATTGAAGCTGATGGACCATTTGAAGCGACGTACGTTCTCCGATTGGACTCTGGAAAAAAAGTTGTAAAGCCCCTATTGGAAAACCGTATATTTGGACGGCCAGTAGAATAAGATAAATGGAAGAGTTTCCGCAGTGGTTTTGCGAGTGAAGAGGAACATCTCTTCAAGAGGATTGGGGGAATGCCATCCGTCGTTGTCGTGTGTCTGCAATACAGGTATCGAGACATGACTTTGCCGACGGAAAACTTGGTGTATTCGGGCCGTACAGTTTCATTTTGTATTCCACCTGGTTGTCTTCAATAAAGTGATGAAGGACTCTGCCTCTTCCATTCGCCACCGTGTCCAACCAGGCTGGGTTTTTCGCATTCAAATCATTCTAGTTTTTCAAACAACTTTTCAATTTCGCTGTTAAATTGGTTACTGGGAGAAGGCCGATATCAAGTACAGGCAACCATTATCCCCAATAGGCAGAGCGATGATGGTTCTTTCAAGATAACCTAAGTTTCGGAAATCATTTCTCTCTATGAGAGTGTAGCTAAGAAGCTTTTGCACGAGTATCGCCGTGCCATCGCCTTGGACTGAATTCCGGCAACAATTCCAACAATAACGTAATAAACAATGCCCCATCACGCACGCGCCCCTCCCTCTAACGGTTTTTAAGAAATCAAGTGTTGCCATTTACAAAAATGTATGGCCCACCCTATATATCATACTTTACAGAATTATTAATTTATTATTATATAATTACTTTATATCTGTCTATTAACATTATACTCGTATATCATCCCGATTAAATATTATACAGCAATCTCTACATTTCGAAATAACATGTTCTGTTTCTAAGTTTGTATCGGGTTTTCCAATAGGGACTTGACAACTTTTTTTTTAAATAAAACGCAAACCATTTGAGATATTTCAAAAACTTTATTATCGGCTTGAAGTACAATCAAAACATTTATGAATGGAACTCCGGGCACGTTTGCAGCGGTCGATTCGTTGGGCCCAATTTTCGATGACTCGGCCACATATTTCGCGTTCAATGTTGACCCTTAGCTTTCCAACGACCTTGGCTTGTTGGCATAGACCAATGACGACGTACCCTCAAAGAAAATAGTCTAGAGGTGTTAAATCACACGAACGAGGCAGCCTACCGACTGGCCCATTTCTTGAGATAACACGCTCATCAAACTTACTCTTCAATAAATCGATTGTATCGTGTGCTGTGTGGCTTGTGGCACCGTCCTGTTCAAACCACTTGTCGCCCAAGTCCATATCTTCCAATTCGGGCCAAAAATAATCGGTAGTCATGGCGCGATAACGATGGCCATTCACAGTAACGTGACGATCGTTATCGTCGACGAAAAAATATGGCCCAATGACGCCGCCGGCATGCAAACCGCACCAAACAGTTTATGAATAAATTGACAGTGACAGTTCGATGATTAGTGAAAGGGGGCGTTCACAAATTAAATTCATAGTTGTCAAGTCCCTATTGGAAAACCCGATATATATCATTCAGCTGAGCTAGATGTATAAAATTCGACTTTATTTGTATGTCAAAGGATACATGGCCTTGCCTAAGCGTTTTTGTTTTACGGATCAAAAAATAACCCAAAGTTATATAGCGAGAGCTGCTATAGAATACAATCTTATTGTATAGAGTTTTCTTTGACTAATACCTAAGTTAAAAACATATTTATTTAACCCCGTACGTCCGAATCGATAAACGGCATTTCGATGACATAACCACATTTTATAATACTATTGTATATTTAACAAATGACTCCTGTGTATTAATGATTTTTTTTTCATTTGGGTTAGTGATAAATAAGATAGCGTTTTCTTACACAATACATGATTATTCCCGAGAATTGAAACGTAGTGGTCATAGCACACTGCTGAATCAAGTTAAAGATTCACATGTGGTTGACTTATTCGTTAAGGAGAACTTTTGATCTTATCTGATATAAGAATGTTTTGAAATAAATATCTAATAATGTTGTGTTTGTATTTACGATAGTTTTACATTGCAATTCTTGCAGATACTACTGGAACATGGAGCAGGAATTAACACCCATTCAAATGAGTTTAAAGAAAGTGCATTGACATTAGCTTGTTATAAAGGGCACTTGAACATGGTGAGATTTCTTCTCCAAGCCGGTGCAGATCAGGAGCATAAAACGGACGAAATGCATACCGCCCTTATGGAGGCATCAATGGATGGCCATGTTGAAGTGGCTCGTTTGTTATTAGATTCCGGAGCACAGGTTAATATGCCGACGGATTCGTTTGAATCACCTCTAACTCTGGCCGCTTGCGGGGGGCATGTTGAATTAGCAACCTTGTTAATTGAACGTGGTGCCAATATTGAAGAAGTCAATGACGAAGGCTATACACCTCTAATGGAAGCTGCTAGAGAAGGTCACGAAGAAATGGTAGCTTTACTTCTTAGTAAAGGAGCAAATATTAATGCAACCACCGAAGAAACTCAAGAGACCGCTTTGACATTAGCATGTTGCGGTGGTTTTATGGAAGTTGCAGAATTCCTTATTAAGGAAGGAGCTAACATTGAACTAGGAGCATCAACACCACTTATGGAAGCTGCCCAAGAAGGTCATACTGATTTAGTAAGATTTCTGTTGCAAAACAAAGCGAATGTTCATGCTGAGACACAAACCAATGATACAGCGCTAACTCATGCTGCAGAAAATGGCCATACAGATGCAGCTGAAGTAATTTTAAGTTATGGCGCTGAACTGGAGCATGAATCTGAGGCTGGTAGAACACCATTAATGAAAGCATGTCGAGCTGGCCATTTGTGTACTGTTAAATTTCTCATTCAAAAAGGAGCAAATGTAAATAAGCAAACAACCAGTAATGATCATACACCACTGTCGCTAGCTTGCGCCGGTGGCCATCAAAATGTGGTCGAATTATTGCTGAAAAGTGGTGCTGATCCTTATCATAAATTGAAGGACAATAGTACGATGTTAATAGAAGCTGCTAAAGGAGGACACACTCGTGTTGTTGAGTTACTTTTCAAATATCCCCATTTAATTCAAAACAATCAGAATGAATTACAATCCAATGGAATAACGAATGCTGCAAATGCAGCAGGACAATTACAATTAATAAATATTCAACACCAGAAGCAACTACAACAACAGTTACATCAGCAATTACAACAGTTAAGTGCCCCACCTGGCCTGCATGAGGTACCAGAAGCAGTAAGAGTTTCCAATCAACAATTATTCCATCAGCAACAGTTTCCATCAGTCGACTACCTCGACGAACCTTTAATTGCAAATACATCTGAGGGTTTTGCTATCGATCCTATTTCATTAAATGCCCAACAACAAGAGGCTCTCATTGCCAAAAGTCGTTTATTCCATTGCTTTGAGCAAGGATATGCGCATGGTGTGCGGGCTATGATGAGAGGACAGGAAACTGCAGCAACCACGACGGTTAACCAAATACTTGCTAATGCTAGTTTAGCTAGTAATAACAACACCACAACTGTGACTGCAACTGCAACAACCAGCGGCAATACTAACACTGTTAAACAGAAAAGTCTATTGCGAAAGAATCGACAACCACCGGCTCCTTTTGAGTTAAATTTAACAAGCGCAGAAGCTCAACAAGTTCGTTCACAACCATTAGGTGAAGATGATACAACTACTTCCGGAGTTGTCGGTCAGCCTTCAACTAGTAATTCCATGCCAGCGCCAAGTGAAGAGGAGAAACGCCGCCGACGACAAAATATCATCAAGGAGTTTCAAAAGGTAACAATACGAACAATACTATAAATATTTTATTATTAGGAGACAATAGCCTATAAGATT
The DNA here is from genome assembly GCA_963931805.1 of Microdon myrmicae. Lineage (NCBI taxonomy): Eukaryota > Metazoa > Arthropoda > Insecta > Diptera > Syrphidae > Microdon > Microdon myrmicae. The sequence goes on from OZ007499.1 coordinate 68,420,990, forward strand.
CCCGATTCTTGTTTTCTATTAGAATATGCAAATGGTGCGAGAGAAAGCACCTGCTTCAACCGTACTACCCTCATTTGATGTAACCAGTACTGGAATTGGGGCCATTCCAACACCGCCTGGTAAACTTTTATTTCACATTAGCCCATATTAAAATATATAATGAATTTTTGAATATGTTTTAGCAAAAGATGAACACCCGAATATGCCTATGCTCCTGGCTTCGGCATTGCAAACTGGTGCCGCCCCCGATGATACAACTGGTGTAGCAGATCTCTTTAAACCTGGCACTTTAAATTCTCTTGCACCTTACAATAACACCCTATTATCACCAGCTTCAACATCGATTATTCCTCATAGTACTAGCAATACAATTACAACAACTACAACACAAATTACAACCCCATCAGAAGTATCCCAAAGTACAGCAATCAGCGATAGACCAAAGGTTAAGCCTGTTTCCAAAAAGGATGGTAAAAATCTTCGAAAAAACGCGTTCCCATCTTTGCCCATATTACAACAAAATCAAATGGTTTCCATTTACAATAACTTGGTATGTGTTCATTAATATTATATTTAAGATAATGGAAAAAAAATAATAAGAAAAATGTCTGCCTCCAAATTAGATCGACATCAAACAACAAGAGTTTATGAGGGGTATGGTTATGGCCGCGGCATCTATGGAACAATCAAAATTCACCAACACACCGATGTCGGGAGCTCCTTCGCCATCAGCTGCTGCAGAAACAGCGCCTATAACCCAAGGACTACAGAACAATGTGATCGGTTCCCAAACCCTGCATGAAGCTCTTCAGGCTGCATGCTCTCAATCCTCCATAGTTCAATCTAATGATACTCGGTAAGTTGTACATTGTTTATTGTAACAAAGTAAGTCAAACTTAATGTTCTGTTAGGAAATTGAATTGACGTTTTTGTAATTAATTTTAAAAATTGGTAAACAATTTTTTCCAATCGTATCGACTGAAATGACATAAACTGACAAAGCTGTCACTTTTTCTATTGCTCCTAAATACGGTGACATGAGCGTCAAGAGAAAGTGTACACCTAGAAATTGTATTTTTAATTGTTAACAAGTGGGAAACATTCTCTCATAAAGGGTTTTCCAATGGGGTCGATATGTTTATAACTGTATACGACCCGGAACGTTCAATTTAAATTGCGTGGGTATGTAGAACTTCTTTTTTTTTTTTAACGGGTACTTGATTAAATACTACCCATAAGTGTCTCTTGTTGATGTCGGAATTTAACAAGTATGGCTTTAGGTTTGAAAAAGTTGGTCGAACTTATTTGATGAGGGACAACTAGACCTGTTATCATCAGCAAACGAGTGAATTTGGTCCGCGAGTAGTGGACTTGTAGGTATTGGGTTTCCGTTAGGTGCCGGCAGGGACACAGATTCACACAAGCCTTCCTAGCCTGACACCGTTTTACCACGCGTTTGGCGAAGTAGGACTGTTATGACTCCGGATTCTACGAACGAAGGTTCACTTTGAATGAAACACCATAAGTCTTTTCTTCTTTATTTAATTTAATTTGTTAATTTATTTATTCGGCTTAATACAAGCTAATTACACTAAATATAATTCTTATAAACTAACTTAAAAATAATGTAGTAATTCAAAAAAAAAGAAAAAAATCAAAAAGAAAATTATGTAAGGTATATATATAATTCAAAAAACATATAATTAAAAAAAAATAAATATAAGAAAAAAAAACAAGGAAGAAGAAGACTTCGTGGTAGGGGAGGTAGGAGGCTGGAAAAGAGCGAGTGTGTGAGGGTGGCAAATGTGGCATCTGTGAGACGGCGAACAGTGAACGGAATATGCGTTGGAATAAGTACGGGTTGTGAGGGGATAGACTGTCGGCGCGGCAAGGTCAGGGGGGGAAAGAGAGGGGGCGGAGTTTGAGTGCAGTAGATGTAAGGTGGAAATCGAAGGAGGTAGGGTAAGAGTTTGCCCACATCAGTATTTGCGAAATGGGTTCGTTAGAGCCATAAGAAGTGTGGTGGATGGGCAGATAGAAGAGACGAGGGTTTCGCAGGTTACGGGGGTTAGTGTGAAGTGCAATGATGAAGAGCAAGCTTGGGCAGTTGATTGCGCCTGAAAGGAGACGGTGGATGAAAAGGATATCGGCATGAATTCTGCGCTCCTCAAATGTGTTGAGGTTAATCAGATGGAGCCGGCTTATGTATGGGGGGGAGAAACCGAGGTTTCTCCCAGTTCAGTCCGCGGAGGGCAAAACACAGAAAACGACGTTGCACGCTTTCGATTCTATGGATATGGGACGAATAGTGTGGAGACCCGACCTGACTAGCGTATTCAAGAAGGGGGCGGACGAAGGCTATGTAGAGAGAACGGGAAACGTAAGGATTAGAGAATTCTTTAGACCAGCGTTTCACAAACCCAAGGGCAGAGTTGGCCTTAAGAATAATACCCCCCAAATGCGGGATGAAGCTAAGGTCCCTGTCAAATAAGATCCCGAGGTCACGTATCGGGGGTACAGATGATATCAACCGGCTTAGCAGGAAGTAGGAACGTAGGGGGGAAGGAGGGGGACGTTTGCGGGAGAAGGTGATGAAGTGACATTTGACAACGTTGAGATCAAGGCAGTTATTACGGCACCAAGTTGAGAAGCTGTCGAGATCCGTTTGGAGAAGTGAGGAGTCGAGAGGAGAGATGATCGTTTTGTAGAGATTGGTGTCGCCGGCATAGAGGGAGATGGATGAGTATTTAATAATGGAGTCAACGTCATTGATAGTAAGGATAAATAGGAGGGGACCTAGATGACTGCCTTGCGGAACCCCTGGCGTGTGAAGAAAAGAATTGGAAAGGGAGGATCTGAATTTGACACGGTAGGATCGATCTTTCAGATAAGAAGATAACCATTTGATCAGTAGGGGTTCGAAACCTAGGGAGGACAGCTTAAAAAGGATGAGATTATGGGAGATTTTGTCAAAGGCCTTGCTGAAATCGGTGGTGATTACATCGACTTTGTTGCCATTTTCTAAGGCACGGAGAGTATGGGATGAGAATTCGATCAGATTCGTTGTGGTCGACCGACCCACAACGAAACCATGCTGGTTGGGTGACATGATGGATTTACAACGGAAAGATAACGCGTTGTAAAGAATCCCTTCGAACAGTTTGGAGATATGAGACAGTTTGGCGATGGGGCGGTAGTTGCTTATATCGTTTTTAGGTCCCTTTTTATGTATGCGTGTGACATAGGAGGATTTCCAGATACTAGGGAAAATACCTTGTGAGAAGGATAGATTTTTGAATATCTTTGATATCGGGAGAGAAAGAGAAGTGGAACATTTCTTTAAAAAAACAGCTGGGAATCCATCAGGCCCTGGGCTGAACTCGTCTTTGAGTAAGTTTAATTTCTCCTCAACTACGTGACGTTGAATAATTTGTAGGGTGAAGGGGCCGAGGGAGAATTTGGGCAAGTTTTTGAAGTAAGACGGATTGGGCTCGAAGGAGATTTCTGTGAAGGATTTATTGAAAATCGAAGCGAATAGATTGACAATAGTTAGGGGGTCGGTTGAAGTAGTCGCGCCATAAGAAAGGGGGTTAGGATAGGCGTCGGATTTACGTTTGTAATTTATAAAGTGGAAGAAAGATTTGGGATCATTGATCAAGTTGTATTGTGTTGCTGTGAGGTAGTTGGAGTAGAGGGAGTTGTAGAGCTCGGAAAATTTATAAAAGGAACCGAGATAATTGGAGTAGTTTTGGTGGATAGAACGCGTTTTGAGGAAAATGTTCCACAAGTTATTTCTCTTGTTCCGAAGAGTGCGGAGTGTGCGGTTGTACCATGGCGGCGATGAAACCGATGACCTGTGACGAGAATAGGGGACATATAGGGCGAAGGCATAGTAGATCTCCTTATAAAGAGTGGTAGTAGCTTCTTCTACCCCCAGATGATCAAAGCGTAACGCTGTTTTGCTAAGACGCCCATTTAGAACACGGAGGTTAGCTTTGTGGAAGTTGTAGGAAAAGCTGTCGTGAGGTAGAGAGGGCTGGGCTTTTCATGATGAAGATATATGGATAAGAGCCGTGTGGACTAGGGGCGACTCAGGACTTGTGTGGGTCCGTTGTGAACACGAGACCCAGTTGTCTCCCCATATGATCTGGGACATAGCTTATTTGATGGAGGCTTGAGCCGGTGAGACCTTTTATAAAAATACGTTCCTTGGAACTAGTAGGGTTTTGAGACGTAGAAGGCTTGTTCGTCAGCCACTGTTCACTGAAGATGGGGGGAGGTTAAAATCGCCAAGAACGACGATATCGTCTAGGGAGGTGCTCAACACGGTTAGGTTATCTACCGTTTCTATTGCGAGTTCGTATGACACGACGGGTCGTGAAGGAGGTATATAGAAACCAATAATGAAAAGGGACTTAGGGCGCTTATCGATTTTTATTGCAACGAAGTCAAGATCCGGAGAAGAAGAGGTGGCACTTAGAGACGAAGCGAGTCTATTATGAGTGGCAAGCAGCACTCCACGGCATGGGGAATTGGCACCTACTCGATGAGCGTTGTCATCGCGAAAAACATTGAAGGAGGGAGGAAATAGTTCAAGACTGTTAATACTGAGGATAAGGTTGGTCTCAGTCAGGGCGTATATGTCGAAAGGGAGGGAATGTGCCTTTTCCAGTGTCGAATGTGTTTTGGAGCAGAGACCTCTAACATTCTGATAGTAGACGGTTAGGGGGAGCATATTGAGGGTATTGAGATGATACGGGGGACGAGAGAGCGAATGGTTAGGGTCAAACGTGCTTGTCATTATTGGGATAGGTCATTTTGTTGTCGATGTATTGGCGAAATGCCGAGAGATCTTTAAGCGCTTTATTAGGGAGTATATTGAGATTTTTATGGAACTTGACGAACAGGCTGCGAAGGGAATGAAACACAAAAGGGAATTCGGTCCGTTCTTTATTTGTTGTACACTATGCAAAGTGAAATATAATTTTGGATCATAACATAAACAGGTATACATTCGGTTCTTCATTTACACAATATGCAATTTCAATATAAATTTGGCCCACAACATAAACTGGTATACATTCGGTTCTTCATTTACAATGCGCAATTTGAATATAAATCTGGCTCACAACATAAACGGTATACATTCGGTCCTTCATTTACACAATATGCAATTTGAATATAAATTTGGCTAACAACATAAACTGGTATAGATTCGGTTCTTCATTTACAATACGCAATTTGAATATAAATCTGGCTCACAACATAAACGGTATAATTCGGTTCTTCATTTACACAATATGTGGTTTGAATATAACACAATTGTTGTTTCCACCACGAAACACAACGCAACTTCATGCCGTACATTAAATAAAAATTGGTCGTTCAGACATCACTTGACACTAGGATGGAAAATACTCCTTCGGTGACCGCTCGATTCAGACTCGATTTCTACTCTTACGTGGAGGGCGTGACTTTCCTCCACGGAATCTAACTTGAGATTGAGATACCAGAAATTTGAATTTCGAATTCTGCTTTTATGTTTAAATGTTTATGTTTCCGACATAGAGTATTATTTCTCGATTCCAACCCTTATAGCCAACCAGTAGGAGAGATTGACTTACTTTTTTGAAAATAACAATTTCTTTGATTACCTTGTCTTCATAACTACTCTCTTTTTTTTTTTTTAGAGATGTTTCGTCTACTAACTTGCCTATTACTGGTGGATCTTGTGAGTCGATTAATTCCATTGGATCATCATCTGTGGCCGAAGCTGAAGACTACAATATGGGAGTAAATACACAACTTAAAATGTTACAATTGGTTGCTGCTCAGATGCCCAATTATCCTATACAGAAAACCATTGAACGGCTCCTTGTTGATCATCCCAAATCTCCAACCGAATCACCTCCAATTAATTCGCAATTTGTACAGGACTGTAATGCTGGCGGACCAGGTGGCGATGGTATCAATACTGGCGTTGTAGAACTGGTGACGAGTATAGGCGGTACAGCTACAAAACGAAGTGCTGCTACAGTTGAGGACTACGAAGAAGAGGAAGACGAAGAGATTGATGTCGATGATGAGGAAGACGAAGAGGATGTGGATGGAGAAGGTGATGACGACGAAGAAAACGATGACGAAGATAACGACGAAGACGACGACGATGATGATGATGATGATGATGATGATGAAGAATTGGATTCGCCTGCTAAAAATCGTAAATTATCTCATCGACTAGGAAATCTTATTTTATCTAATGTAGCACTTAAACCAGATGAAATAACTCAAGCATTAAATGAATTTCGTCCTGACCTTCATGCAGCCGATTTGGTACAAGTATTCCCTCAAATAACCAATTTCAAACCTGGAGCTCTAACTAATTTACAACAACAATTCACAACACAGCAGGGTAAGATTTTTGTGTAACCGTTTCGTGATTAATTTTGAACAATATATTCAGTTTACTCTCTTGGCGCAGCCACATTCGCCCAAAATGATGAACATTTTCGAATGTATGAAAATGCCGAGGATGATTGCGAAATGTACGCACCTCTTGGTGAAACTTTTGATCAACTTAGTGCCGAAGATGATGGAACACGTGATCGAATATACGATATAACTGTTGATGAAATTTTTCAAGTCATCCACGATCCATCATTGCAGGTAAGGAAGTCTTACTGATATTTTTATTATCAATACAAATTCTTTCTGACCACACATCACACAGGAACTTACAACAAATTTGAATTGTTCCGAGTTGGCCGATATTGGTTTGAATTCCATATGTAAAACTCGATGGAATGGACCCACTCAACACTTACAAACAGCGAATGCAACTAATATTTGCCTTTCTTCAGAGGAACAAAACGAACAACAAAGACAGACGAACCAATTGTTGCTCGATTACCAATTGCAACAGCAGATTCAGCAAGTGGAAGATCTTCAATTATGCAATCAACTACAGGTTAGATTTATTTTTTATATTTATTTCGTCTTTCAAAACGCTAAAGGAACCGATTTGTTTGTTAGGCAAATTAACAAGTTTAACGTGTCATTTAAAGTTTGAGGAAATGGTATAGTCGGTTAAACTTGGTTTAATTCACGGGACTGACATCATTCTTATTGCCGTCTATGAAGTCAAAAATTGCTAAGTAGTTTTCACTACGTATTAAGTTTGCTCCCTCTGTCTATTATGTTCCTTTGAATTTTCGTTTCACATATTTCGATCATCAATTTGAATTTTGCGATTATGGAATATGGCTAGCTTTTAGTGGTACTTGTAATTGTAATTATATTGAAAAATGATAGTGAGGTTGTGCGCTCTTCTAAAGCCAAATTTAAATTCTGGTTTTATCACCCGCCTCCTACCCCTTTTTTCATAATTCTGCAGCGCAGCCCACCCCATCCCGTTACATTTACTCACATGACTTCCACAAGCGAACTTTCACCTTATTAACGATTTATCATCATCATTATCATCGGCACCACAACCGGGATCCGGTCTTGGCCTTATTTAGCAAGTCCCGAGGCTTGTTAAATTTTCCATAATAATTTGTTTTTCCGGGCAAGGTTATTAGCCTTGCGCCATTATTAACGATTACGTCAACAAAATTTCATTCAATTTTGATCATTTGACGGTAGATGATGCTACCACAAATCTTTACACTGAAATTCTTAAATCTATTTCCCTTTACGTTCCCTATTCCAGGCACAAAAATCCCACCTCCTCACCCCCTTGATTTAATCGCAAGCTTCGTTCGTTACGTAATAAACGGAACAAGCTCTGGGATACCTTCTTTCGTAATCGCTCCGTCTGCGACTACTCCAACTACAACTACCCAAAGGGTACTCCAAAATCTCCTTTTGTGCGTACATATGTGTAAAAAAAAGCCTTGGCACTTATCTTCAATTCAACGTACTCTACGATGACCTTTGCCAAAAATACCTAACAAAAACTCTGGCTAGCCTAATGAATGACCCAAAAACCTTTTTCCAATTTATCAATCACAAGCGTAAATCCGATGATTATCCCACCTTCCTCTCATATAACTTGGAAACCTATAAGGATTCACGTCATTGCGAACCAATTTGCCTCCTTTTTCAGACAATCCCCCTCCTCTTTCGTTCCTGACCTCACCCATTTCAATTACTTACTAAATTTCTCCCATGGTCCATTTCTTTCTTAATTCATTGATCCACCGACGATTGAAAACACACTAACCCAGCTCAAGGATGAATTCACCCCCGGGTGTGATGGTCTCCCCGCTACATTCCTTAAAAAATGCTCCTCCGTTCTCTCTTCCCCTCTTTAGACTATTTTCAATCTGTCGCTCTCTGATGATGAGTTCCCTAATATTTGGAAAACATCGTTTATCATCATCATCATCATCATCGGCACTACAACCGGGATCCGGTCTTGGCCTTATTTCACAAATCTCTCCACCGGCCCTGATTTCGAGCCGATGTCATCCAGCTTGGCAATTCCAGGCACTGGGCGTCCTGGTCTATGCCATCCCTCCATCGTAGACAAGGTCTGCCGCGCTGTCTTTCCATACATCCTGCCACAAAGGACTTTCCTCATTCGAGCTAGGTGTTCCGCCCACCGGCGTCTACCGAGCTTGATTTTACTTACAACATTAGCTTCAAGGTAGATTGCGTACAACTCACGGTTGTAGCGTCTTCGGAATCGTCCTCCCTCACATACGGGGCCAACAATTCTCCTTAAGACTTTCCTCTCGAACGCGGATAAGAGTTCACAGTGCCTTTTATTAAGCACCCAGGTCTGGGTTCCCTGCATGATTACTGGTAAGACCATGGTCTTGTACAGTAGTAGCTTGTATGTTCTGGATAAATTTTGGGATATAAAGAGCCTTGATAGATCATAGTAGGGTTTGTTGGATTCGATGAGCCGTCCAAGTATTTCTTCTTCCATATTGTTATCGGCTGATACTATTGACCCAAGGTAGTTAAACGATTGCACTACTTCAAATTCATGCTCCACTACCCTGATAGTTTGACCAACGTTAGGTCTTCTCTTCGCAGAAGTTGCCACCAAGTACTTAGTTTTTCCCCTCATTAATGTGCAGTCCCGGTTTTTGTGCCGCCTTCTCGATCTGGGTGAAGGAATCCTGTACAGCTGATTCGGTTTTACCGATGATCTCGACGTCATTTGCGTAGGCAAGTATCTGTGTGGATTTGGTAACAATAGTCCCTTTAGTTGTGACGCCAGAGTCACGGATTGCTCTCTCCAACGCCAGGTTGAAGAAGAGGCAGGCCAGACCGTCCCTTGTCGGAGTCCATTAAACGTGTTTATTGGTTTGGACAACAATCCCGCTATTTTTACTTGGTTAGTTACGTTGGTCATGGTCAACCTACAAAGTCGTATCAATTTGTTTGGAATGCCAAACTCTCTCATGCCATTATATAGTGCTACCCTGGCTATGCTGTCGTGGGCGGCCTTAAACTCTATAAATAGATGATATAATGGAATCTTAAAATCCTGATATTTTTCCATCGCCTGCCTAAGGGTGAATATCTGATCAATCGTTGGTTTGCCAGCGATGAAGCCACCAATGATGACTTAAGCGTATGGGGCTATCCGATTTTGAAGGAAAGAGGCGAGAGTATCTTATAGGCGATACTCAGCTATGTTATACCCTTATAGTTGCTGCACACTGTGACATCTCCCTTCTTATGTATGGGGCAAATTATTCCACGACGTCAATCTTCCGGCATTATAGCGTTTGCGATGATGGTGAAGAAAGTGTGAATCGAATCGACGCTATGAAGCTGAGAATCACTAATGTGCTATCTCTCTCAAACTTGAATGATGCTTTTCGCATAAACTTTCCTTCACTTTTTCTATGTTCTTTTCGGTCTTTTCGTTCCAGAACAAGGCAATATTTCGATGATTTATCAATCTTCCTTGAAAACGCTGTACCACTCATATACAAAGTTTTAGAGGGTATCTTATATCGTTTGCGATGGTAGTGAAGAACGTGTGATTCGAACCGACGCTATGACGCTGAGAATCACTAAAAATTGAACCAATGCTCAACGCATCAGGCCACTGCCGCGTGTACGAATTCGATTTCTAAACTCCAGTATACTCAACTGATGTGGAATTGCTCTTTTATTGCTTGGTAGTTTACGGCTGATGCTTTTTCCTATTCGATTTCCTTTCGGTGCTCTTCACTATTTGCTTCTGTATTGTGCGTGTATCTGTTAGAAAATCCACAGCATCTCCTCTTGTTCCCATACGTGCACCACGATCTCATCAATTGCGTGATGTAACGCTGTCCCTCCTTGTTTGATCAGCTCAGCTGGTATGCCATCAGCTCCGGGGGCTTTATTTGATTTGAGCCGTCTAATGCTTTTACTGTGTCCTCAATGCTTGGCGGCGGCAGCATTTGGTCTTGATCTTTCATTGGTGGAGCCTCCAATTCTTCTGTGAGCTGACCATTTAGCAATTCATTGAAGTGCACTTCCCGTCGCTCCAGAATGCCCTCAGGATCGGTGATCAGATTACCCTCTTTATCCTTGCAGTAAGTGCAGCGTGGTGGGTACCGCGGCATATTGCGGATTATTTGGTAGAACTTCCGGGCCTTGCGCGGACCTCGCTCTCTACTTTTTTTATTTCACCGTCAAGGTACTTTTCTTTTGTCTTCTGAGCTCTTTATATTTCTCCCCGCCCTATGAGACTGCTGCATTGTCCGATATATGCAGCATTCTTACGTTAAGTCGCTGGTTTGCACTCATCGTCAAACCAGTCGCCCCGATGTCTATGCTCGTACTGCCTAAGATGGAGTTGGGAGTACTAATGACAGTATTCTTAAAGCGTGTCCAGTTCTCTTCTACGCCAGGCATTCTGGCTCCAGGACTTATTCTTCCTTATCGAGCTCTTCGAGGGCGAGTCTTAACGCATGACCAAATGTGTTGCCGGTGTTCTCAATGCGTAAGGCAGCCGTGTTGATCCGAACCTGATCCACGGATGCAATACGTCTCCGTGAGGCAATCCGCACTCGGAAAACTATACCAACAAAAGATAGTGATCCAAGTCGACATTGGCACCTCGCTACGTCTGTACCGTCGTCAGACTCTAGGAGTGGCGGCGATCTATCAACACGTAGTCAATTTAGTTGTGAGTGGCTATATCAGGTGATACCCAGGTGGCTTTGTGGATATCTTTACGTGGAAGCCTGGTACTTGCAACGACCAAGTTTTTTTATGCTGCCACTTCGATGACTCGTAGTCCATTGTCATTAGTGTTCTCATGCAAACTATGGGAACCTGCGTAGTAACTGACAACCGGCTCCCGACCTATTTTCGCGTTCAAATCACTAAGAACGATTTTCACAGCATTAAAGGCTCCTTCGACGTTCTCGTAGAATTCTTCTTTTTCGTCGTCAGGGGACCTCTGTAGGTCCGTGAACGTTTATGAGACTTATGTTCTTAAATTTGCCTCGCACGCAAAGAGTACACTGCCTTTCGTCTATTGCATTAAAGCCGATAATGGGAGGCTACATTTTTCGGCTGACTAGAAAACCTACCCCGAGCACATGGTGTTTTGCATGACAGCTATAACACCACTCCCCTTCCGTTTTATTTCTTGTAAAGTTGTTATGTCACCCGTATATTCGGTCAGGGCACCGGCTAGCTGCTGTGCAGCTCGAGTTCTATGTAGTGAGCGGACGTTCCATGAGAAAATTCTCAAATCTTTAGCCATTTGCGTTTCCATGGTCGTTGTTGTGTATCCGGTCCATATCCGAGGCTTGTCAAATTTTACTATTCTCCTTAATGGAGCTGATTTAACACAATTTCAAAACAACAATTCACGGTTATCTTCAAGAAGCTCGGGCCAAGGTTCATAATCGGTGGAGATTATAATGTCAAGAACACCCTCACACGTTTTTAAAAATAATTAAGTACAATTGAAACATAGTATTAAATTAAATTGTTATGGTTGTGCTATTTATATCCAATAAGGGATGTTATTGAAAGAAAATATTTCGAAAGCTGCAAAGTCGTCTTACCGCGCGGGGCCACCCAACACAGGAACAGATTTTAATTTAACTAAACGTATTGGTGGTTGAAAATACTGTTCATCGCTTAATACTTTTTTTGTCGATTAAATTCTTTACTTCTTAGAGGTGCTCAGTCCATTGTTCGGAACAAGTGAAATCATCCATACAACATTTGAAGATAATGGCGGGATGAATGTCATTTTCATTCCACGCTTCCTAGTACTCTTATCCTCCAAATCCTCTCATTGTATCTTTCTTTCAATATTGGACTTAAACGCATGAATTGCATTCGGTACCAATCGCCAGTGATTGTTTATTATTTACCATTTATCATCTGCCTATGCTAACCATCACTTGCCACTAAAGACATCTATGATAAATTGGCGTCAGCAAACTTATAGAAATTTTACTTTCAGAATCAGTAGCGCTGTCTTTGGCTTTGTGGGGGTTATAGAGAAATAAAAATTCACTCGACCATTGTTAATAAAACAATGTGCGGCCAAATGTTCTATTCTCTTTTATTTTATGGCCATGAGCATATTTTAATTTATTGTTAGTTAGATCCATATACGACGTTATTTATTATGTTATTTATAACAGAATCAGCTGCAACAGACAACATTGTCTTTAATACCAATAACAACTGATGATCAACAACAGTCATCTAATATTGGAATTCAAACACTGCCTAATAACCAGGCTGAATTACAACATTTACAACAGCAACATCAACAACAGTCTGGTGCACCTCAAACAATAACTCAACAAATACTTCAACAACAACAACTTTTGTCTGGTGATGCCCAACAGCAGACAAATTATGTTTTTAATGTTGATCCAGAAAAGCCTTCCCAATCCTTGCAATTACTTTTTCAATTGCCATCCGTTCAACAAGGCCAATTACAAAAACATCAACAACATCAAATGCAATCTGCAGCGACAATACTTTCAGCTCAACAACAACTTCAACAGCAGCACCATCAATTGCATCAACAACACCAACAGCAATGTAATACTGTTCAAGATATTGGTCAAGCCGGAGTTATTTGCCAGCCAGTTGTGCAAACTAATCAAGTCACCCAAACAAATCTAATATTACAACAACAGGCTGCATTAGCTCAGCAAGTATTGAATCAACAAGTACTAAAGCAAAAGCAACAGCAACAGCAGCACCAGCTTTTGCAATTTCAACAACAACAACAGCACCAGCAGCAGCAGCAGCAGCAGCAACAGCAACAATGCTCTCAACATACCCAGGTAAGCAGAACCATCCATATTACAACAAAATTCGTGGGATCTTATGTGCAGTTTTTAACGTTTATTTTTTTATAAGGTCAGTTTACTGCTCATTTTTAAGTAATATTAATTGGCTTTTGTCATACAGTAATTGTTCTTAGAAGCAAAGGCAAAGAGACTCTATTCTCAATTGTTAGATTAACTTTGATGTGTAGTTTCAGAATTTTGGGAATTAACAATTTCAACCAAAGGACGTCCATCTCTGTTAGCGGTTGCATTATTTACATTGGTCGACATTACCCCCTCTTTTATCAACAATATCTCTTTGTTTGCTATAAAAAAACGTTGTTCTTTTTGTTGACAACGTTTTCCTCAATCCTCCACTTATTGGTAATGGGTTTCGAAGTTTTGTTGTCGCTATGATTTTTCCTATTGGTAATAGTTGCTGTTACTGTAATTATTGCTGTTGCTAATAGTTGTCGTTAGTATTTATCATATAACAATTCCATACCTAGAATGCCCGCAATTCTATATTTTAAAGTATTGGAGACAAGTAATGTAATGTAAACACAAAAATTCCGCTGTCAAACTTTCTATTTATTCTTATACAGTTGTAGAAAGTATCGTCTCCTGCCATTCGTCGATATCACGATAAACTTCTGCGACTATTTCATGTTGAATGGTGACCTTAATTTCGTCTCGTCTGTGGTCCTGGGTTTGTTGATATAAACTTGACTTCATTCGGGTGAACGCGAAGGGCAGTCAAAGTCAACGTTTTTTTATATTAAAAAATTGGGGAAGAAGGTTTCGACAAATCGATTGGAGTTTTAACTGTGTATAGTGTAGCACCGTCTTGTTCCAGAAGTGATCCATAACACTTTCGTGAACAATCATAGCTTGATAAATTGTTTGATAAATCTTTTCTGTTTGGCTTTTCTTCAAAGAAGAACGGCCTGAAGAACATATCATCAAAAACGTTACAGTAAACAGATTTTGGTGGTGAAAAGATCATCATCATCATCGGCACTACAACCGGGATCCGGTCTCGGCCTTATTTAACAAATCTCTCCGCCGGTCCCGATCTCGAGCCGATGTCATCCAGTTTGGCACTCCCAGGATCTGCGCGTCCTGGTCTACGCCGTCCCACCATCGCAGACAAGGTCTGCCGCGCTGTCTCCTTCCATACAATTATTTAGTACAATTTTTCGTTCGTCACAGTCTGTTTATTTATGTTAGCATTTTTTATTACAATCGTAGTATCATCTCTAGGAAGTATTTGGGTCTCGTTATTATATCTTAGTTTAGAATTTTTTGGTATGATACAGTGTTTCATCATCGGCACTATTATCGGGATCCGGTCTTGGCCTTATTTAGCAAGTTTCTCCACCGGTCCCGATTTCGAGCCGAGATTGGCATTCCCAGGCTCTGCGCGTCCTGGTCTACGCCATCCCTTCATCGCAGACAGGGTCTGCCGCGCTGTCTCCTTCCATAAATTCTGCCACAAAGGACTTTCCGGGCAGGCTCCTCTTCGCTCATTCGAGCTAGGTGTCCCGCCCACCGGGGTCTACTGAGCTTGATTTTTCTTACAACATTAGCTTCAAGGTAGGTTGCGTACAACTCACGGTTGTAACGTCTTCGGAATCGTCCTCCCTCACATACGGGGCCAACAATTCTCCTTAAGACGTTCCTCTCGAACGCGGCTAAGAGTTCAGAGTGCCTTTTATTGAGCACCCAACTCTCGGATCCATGTGACGTAATTTGTCACATAAATTTAGTTATTTAAAATGGGTTGCCTGGTTAGTCGCGCGTCGAGTCTGACTCTTCCTCTGGTTCGTCCTCTGAACCCGGTTCTTCCTCTTTTCTCTACCAGGTCGGCCACCGCCAAATGGTGATTTTGTGGAGAAGCTAATGTGTTCCTGCGTGTTTAATCGCACCACAACGATGGGGTGTTCCCCTCCTGCTTCCGCCTTCGACGGATCAAAACACGGGCTTTTAGTATTTCGTTCTTTTCCCAACAGTTATTTTTACAACTTTTAATTTTTAGACGTTACTTTTTTCTCCGTTTCAAAAAAAAAACAAAGACACGGGCTTTTCCCTTTTTTCTCCTCCTTTCCACTTCAGAATCAACTCCTTAACCAAAAAGATCAACTCAACGGAAATCCAAAAAAGATAGTATTCAACTCAAAACCGTATTCAACAAAAACAAAATCAAAAACAAACGAAATCGAAAATTCCTCCTGGTGCTTCTTTCTCTCTCTCCATCGACATCCACTCAGAAAACCGAATTCGAACTCGCCCACGATCCACACTCGAATCGGGGCGTGTTCGAACACTCACATGTGGATCGCGCAATTCTTCCACCACCTTACCATCAAACTACATTAAAATAAATTATATTAAAAACAATTAATTGATGGGGTGGCGGAAGCCGCACGTAACATCCATACATGAGTACTGGTAAGACCATGGTATTGTACAGTAGTAGCTTAGATCTTCTGTATAAATTTCGGGATTTAAAGAGTCTTGATAGACCATAGTAGGCTTTGTTGGCTTTGATCATCCGTTCGCGTATTTCTTCTTCCATAATGTTATCGGCTGATACTATTGACCCAAGGTAGTTAAACGATTGCACTACTTCAAATTCGTGCTCCACTACCCTGATAGTTTGACCAACGTTAGGTCTTCGCATCGCAGAAGATGCCACCATGTACTTAGTTTTCCCCTCATTAATGTGCAGTCCCAGTTTTTGTGCCGTCTGCTCGATCTAGGTGAAGTAGTCCTGTACAGCCGATTCGGTTCTACCGACGATGCCAACGTCATCTGCGTAGGCAAGTATCTGTGTGGATTTGGTAACAATAGTCCCTCTAGTTGTGACGCAAGAGTCACGGATTGCTCTCTCCAACGCCAGGTTGAAGAGGAGGTAGGCCAGACCGTCCCCTTGTCGGGGTCCATTAAACGTGTTTATTGGTTTGGACAGCAATCCCTCTATGTTTACTTGACTAGTTACGTAGGTCATGATAAACCTACAAAGTCGTATCAATTTGTTTGGAATGCCGAACTCTATCATGCCATTATATAGTTCTACCCTGGCGCTGCTGTCGTGGGTGGCCTTAAAGTCTATAAATAGATGATATAATGGAATCTTAAATTCCTGACATTTTTCCATCGCCTGCCTAAGGGTGAATATCTGATCAATCGTTGATTTGCCAGCGATGAAGCCACCAATGATGACTTTAGCGTATAGGGCTATCGTAGTTGTCGTAGGTGGCCTTAAAGTCTATATAAAAGATGGTATAATGAGATCTAGGGTAATAACGTTGCTCGGAAAAACAAATTATTATGGACAATTTAACAAGTCTTGGATAAGGACCAGTGGAGAGACTTGCTAAACGAGGCCAAGATCGAATCCCAGTTGTAGTGCCGACGACGATGATAATGGGATCTTAAATTTCAGACATTTTTCCATCTCCTGGCTAAGGGTGAATATCTGATCAATCGCTGATTTGCCTGGCATGAAGGCACACTGATATTGACCAATGATGGCTTTAGCGTATGGGGCTATCCGATCTTGTAGGCTAGTGGAGAGTATTTTATAGGCGATACTCAGCAATGTTATACCCCTATAGTTGCTGCACAGTGTGATATCTCCCATATTATGTATGGGGATTATTATTCCACGGCGCAAATCTTCCGGCATCTGCTCTTGCTTCCATACGTGCACCACGCTCTCATGAATTGCGTGATGTAACACTGTTTGATCACCTCAGCTGGTATGCCATCAGCTCCGGTGACTTTATTTGATTTGAGCTGTCGTATGGCTTTTAATGTTTCCTCTTTAATACTTGGTGACGGCAACATTTGGACTTGGTTTTGCATTGGTGGAGCCACCAATTCTTCTGTGAGCAAACCCTTTAGCAATTCATTGAAGTACACTTGCCATCGCTCCAGATGGGTTACAAGATCGGTGATCAGATTAACTTCTTTGTTCTTGCAGTAAGTGCAGCGTGGTGTACCGCATCATACTGCCGATTATTTGGTAGAACTTCCGCGCCTGGTGCGGACCTCGCTCTCTACTTTTCTCTATTTCACAGACAAGGTTTTTTCCCAGGCACTTTTCCTTTGTGTGTGAAGCATTTTTCAGATCTTCTTAGCTCCTTGTATTTCTCCTCGCGCACCCGCGTCCTATGAGACTGCTGCATTGCCCGATATGCAGCATTCTTACGTTTAGTCGCTGGTTTGCACTCATCATCAAACCAGTCGCTCCGATCTCTACGACTACTGCCTAAGATGGAGTTGGGAGTACTAATGACAGTATTCTTAAACCGTGTCCATTTCTCTTCTACGCCCGGCATTCTGGCTCCAGGACTTATTCTTCCTTCATCGAGCTCTTCGAGGGCGAGTCTTAACACATGACCAAATGCGTTGCCGCTGTTCTCAATGCGTAAGGCAGCCGTGTTGATCCGAGCCTGATCCGCAGATGTAATACGTTTCCGTAAGGCAATTCGGGCTCGGAAAACTACCAACAAGATAGTGATCCAAGTCGACGTTGGCACCTCGGTACGTTCGTACCGTCATAAGACTCGAGGAGTGGCGGCGATATATCAACACGTGGTCAATTTGGTTGTGAGTGGCTCCATCGCGTGATACTCAGGTGGCTTTGTGGATATCTTTACGTGGAAACCTGGTACTTGCAACGACCAAGTTTTTCGATGCTGCCAGTTCGATGAATCCGTACTCCATTGTCATTAGTGTTCTCATGCCAACTATGGAAGCCTGCGTAGTACCCGAAACACAGCCCCCGACCAATTTTCGCATTCAAATCACCAAGAACGATTTTCTCATCGTATCTTGGGCAGGCATTGAAGGCCCGTTCGGCGTTCGCGTAGTATTATTGTTTTTCGTCGTCAGGGGACTCCCCTGTAGGTCCGTGAACGTTTATGAGACTTATGTTCTTAAACTTGCCTCGCACGCGAAGAGTGCATAGCCTTTCGTTTATTGCATTAAAGCCAATGATGGCGGGCTTCAGTTTTTGGCTGACTAGAAAGCCTACCCCGAGCACATGGTGTTTTGCATGACAGCTATAATAAATGTCATACTCGTTTCTTTGAATAACACCACTCCCCGTCCATCTTATTTCTTGTAATGCTGTTATGTCAGCCTTATATTCGGTCAGGGCATCGGCTAGTTGCTGTGGAGCTCGAGCTCTGTATAGTGAGCAGACGTTCTATGAGAAAATTCTCAAATCGTTTAGCTATTTTCTTTTCCGTGGTCGTCGTCGTGTAACCGGTCCATATCCGAGGCTTGATAATTTTTCCATAATAATTTGTTTTTCCGGGCAAGGTTGTTAGCCTTGCGCCAACCTTTCTCAGGATGTCGCTACATGCATTGGTTCACTACTTGGCGGGTGCCAAAGTAGCTATCCAGGAGTGTCACGTGGAGACTGCATGTCAACTTGGATGGAGCAGGGACAAGGATCGGCCTGACCTTCGCCGGGTTGAAAGCAGAGACTTTTCCCTGTATATTCCCCCCCCCCCCCCCCCCCTTGTGAATGGTGGGCCGCAACAATGGCTCCCTTTGCGTAAAGCGGTGACTATATCTCATTCTGCAAAGCTTTTTACGCTTCCTGATGAAACGAAGGGTGAAGTCGTCATGGGGAATCAAGATAAGGATCCTCCTGGCCTTCGCCGGGTTGAAAGCAATCGGTAACTTTCCCCTGTATGTTCGCTCCCATCCCCCTAAAAGAATATTATCGGTTGCTTGTAATATATAAGGGAGCGGATTTTCAGTTACAACATTGATAATGTTCGGGAACTATTTGAAGAACAAACATTGAATTGGTTTGCAATTGTTTACCCTTTTTCTTATATTGGAGTGTTCACTTTGTCACATCAAGAAAGGCGAAAGAACTTTATAAATACATATTGTTTGTGAAATGAAAGTATAACAAACTAATCCTAAAGGGGTAGAAGACTCGTGTCGGTGTCGGTTGTTTATTTGGCTACACAACACAAATATCGAAAGCAAAATGCCGCTAATGCACATTACGAAACCAAAAGTTCTGATCTCGAAGGCTTTATTCTTCCTGGCGGTCTGCACGCGTTGGAGATCGAATGAAGAGATAACGAAGCGACCGTTGGTCACGTTTAAATCCGGTGACGCTTAGGTGGCGTCCCGTTTTTCAATTACGCATAGTCAGCTGGTGGGTGACAGTTGTCATATGGCAAGCAGATGGTGAACGCACTAGATTCCTCCAGTACATTCATTTGCGAATCCACAACTACTAAATACCTTCACTTCCAATTACGCCGATGATTCCTAAAACATTTGTAATATTACATCGTTTCCTCATTTAAATTTAATTGATCTGCAATAGGGAATAGCTTTAGCTAAAAAATTAGACGACTTTTTCGTTGAAAAAGATCCTTTGTAGTACGTAGCGGACAATTTAAAAGAGAATCGCAAAGTGCTTTAGCTCCTTATTTTTATTATTATAGAGAAATTCTGACAAAATTGTAAGATCGAAATAGGCAAGTAATTGCAACTATGTCAGATAACTTTTGTGATGATGAAGAAATAGCTAGTGAAGAGGACTTTCAACCAACTTTGAGAAAAAATAATAGATCAGCTGTAATTTTTGGTGAGAGTGATGATTAGAATTGGGCTTCTCGATAGTATAGTGGTTAGTATACCCGCCTGCCACGCGGGAGACCGGGGTTCGATTCCCCGCCGGGGAGCCTCTGGCGCAAGACTAATGACCTTGCCCGGAAAAAACAAATCATTATGGAAAATTTAACAAGCCTCAGGCAGGACATGCTAAAATAAGGCCAAGACTGGCTCCCGATTGTAGTGCCGATGATGATGATAATGAGAATTAATTTTGTGATCGGAATAAGCTGTTTCTATTCATTTTATAATCAATATAATTTTTATTTTTTGATTTCATTTTTTTTTTTTTTTAATAAAAAATTGAAGCTAACTTACTTTTTCATTTATATGTATATTTGGAACGAAATTTTAGTTTTTATAACATTTTCATCATCATCATTATCATCGGCACTACAACCGGGATCCGGTCTTGGCCTTATTTAGCAAGTCCCGAGGCTTATTAAATTTTCCATAATAATTTATTTTTACGGGCAAGGTTATTAGCCTTGCGCCATTTCATAACATTTTACACCTTAATAATTGGTTCGATATTGCCTTGATTAAATCATTTGAAAGTTTCATATAACACGGTTTCGATATAACACAAAACAGGATTCGATACAACACGGTACACATTGCGTTCATAAGTTTAAATTACATTGTTGTATATTATATCTAAGTTTAAATAAATAAATAAAAAAGTTTCGTATAAAACGGTTTCGATATAGCACGGTACGAATTAACTTTGTTATACGAGGGACGCCTGTATACGATAACCAGTCATTCGCTATTAATCGTAATTGTTACGACAGGATATTTGCAAGGAATTTCGGATTTAACACGTTTTCTGAGGGCACTTGTTTATCGTTGTGGACGTTTTTATAGAAAATACTGATCAGCCTTAGGTTAATCTTAGAAAACAGTTCAGTAATTCATATTCAAAGTGACCACATAAGCCACCCTCCCCTTTGAGCTCTTTTCTTGTAAACAAGCAAATGGTTTTTCTTTTAACTTGCAAAACTGCACGAATTTTTATGAGTAGCAGAGTATTCTAATGTAACGAAGGATTTCTTTGAGAAGCAGGTACAGGTTGCTACTCAGACCCAACCAGCCGTGAATAGGAATGCAACAACAAGCCAATTTTGTCCTTCGATTCCTATATCGGCTGACGTTAGCATTGGGGTTTGTACAATCTCTCAGCAGCAACAGCAACAACAACAGTTACAACAACAACACCTTCAACAACAACAGCAGTTGCAACAACAGCAGCAACAGCAACAGCATCAACAACAACAGCAGCAGCAACAGCAACAACAGACTCAGCACCAACAGCAACCACAACAGATGACAACGACGAAGTCATCGGGTGGAGTTGCAAAGAAGGTTATTGAAAAGGCATCACGCAAAGATCGCAATCGCTATTCAATGCTGCGTCAGACGCCCGCAGGTAGCCAAGGTAAATCGTAGATTTTGTTTTCATATAAATATTTACTCTAAACGATCATATTTGCTTTTTTATTAAATTTTTGCAGCCAATACCACGACCCAACAGTATCAACAGGCAGTTCCATCGGTATCCACTCCTCCGGATAAAATTATCGATGTGGACTCCGAGACCGATTCAAATCATGACACTGCCCTAACACTTGCTTGCGCTGGCGGTCACGAAGAATTGGTAGAGCTACTCATCAATCGCGGAGCTTGTATAGAGCACCGAGATAAGAAAGGCTTCACACCTTTGATCCTTGCAGCTACCGCTGGGCATGAAAAAGTTGTTGATATTCTGTTAAAGCACGGTGCAGAACTTGAAGCTCAATCAGAAAGAACTAAAGACACCCCCCTTTCGTTGGCCTGCTCTGGAGGCCGTTACGAAGTAGTGGATCTTCTACTAAGTGTTAATGCAAACAAAGAACACCGTAATGTTTCCGATTATACACCATTAAGTTTAGCAGCTAGTGGAGGATACGTGAATATCATAAAACTATTACTAAGTAATGGGGCCGAAATAAATTCCCGAACTGGCAGCAAGTTGGGTATCTCACCTCTTATGTTAGCGGCGATGAATGGTCATACAGCTGCTGTGAAGTTGCTGCTTGATCAGGGTTCGGATATCAATGCTCAAATTGAGACAAACCGAAACACCGCTTTAACCCTTGCATGCTTTCAAGGACGTCACGAAGTGGTTAGCTTACTATTGGATCGCAAAGCAAATGTTGAGCATCGAGCGAAAACTGGTCTAACACCTCTAATGGAGGCTGCATCTGGGGGTTATATTGAAGTTGGAAGAGTACTTTTGGATAAGGGTGCAGATGTCAATGCTGCTCCAGTGCCAACATCTCGTGATACCGCCCTCACTATAGCTGCAGACAAAGGACATTTGAAATTCGTTGAATTACTATTGTCTCGAGGTGCAGCTGTTGAAGTTAAAAACAAGAAAGGTAACTCTCCGTTATGGCTAGCAGCCCATGGCGGTCATTTGAACGTTGTTGAGATTCTGTACACACACAGGGCTGACATTGATTCACAAGATAACCGTCGAGTATCATGTTTAATGGCAGCTTTTCGTAAAGGTCATACAAAAGTTGTTAAATGGATGGTCCAATATGTAACACAATTTCCATCGGATCAAGAAATGAGTCGATTCATAAGTACCGTCAGTGATAAGGAGCTTTCTGAAAAATGTTATGATTGCGTAAATATAATTCGTGCTGCCAAAGAAGCACAAGCTGTTAAGGCTAATAAAAATGCATCGATACTACTAGAAGAGCTAGATATGGAACGTACTCGGGAGGAGAGTCGTCGTGCAGCTGCTGCTCGTCGTAGAGAACGTAAGAAGAAAAAGAAAATGGAAAAGAAAGAAGAAAAACGACGACTTCTCGAGGGCACAAACGGAACTGATAATGCTGCCGATGGCTGTGATAAAGATTCTGAAAAAGATGAAGAAAGTGATAAAGACCAAGCACCCGATGAGGATGATGATATTGTCCTTCCAAACCAGTACCGCGAGGAAGGTGATTCAGGGATTGATCAAGGTTCTTGCTCAAGTGCCGATATTAAAGCAGCCAATCAACAACCCGACAAAAGCAATAAAAATAAAAATAAAAAGAAGAAAAACAATCAAAATAACAATAGGACTCCGAATAGTCCAACCCCGAATGCTGGGCCTAGTAATGGCAATCATTATGTCGATGAACCACAACAGTCATCAAAAAAGGACAAGAAGAAAGATGATCCCTCAACATCTACTAACAACAAAAATAAAAAACCCGACAATTCTGCCGTTGCTACTAAAGCCGTTGAAACTAAACCGAAAGTTAATGGTAATCAATCAGTTCATCCGCATGTAGTAGCAGATAGCCAGATTAACACCAACAACAAAAGTAGAGAGGAGAACAAACGTAAAGATGGTAAAGATCCGGTCAAGCAGCGGGAAAAGGAAAACTATGCGCCGAAAGAAGACACAAATAATCAACCTTCAGGACGTAAAACGTTCGAGAAGAAAGGCACATGTGAAACAAATACTGCCAACAGTTCCATGCAAAAGTCACAAGTTAATGTCTCTGAAGGGCCGGCTCGTAAATCCATGGTGTTCTCATCCCGCCATCTCAACGCCAACACCGATAAAGATGATACTATTAATAGCACTGCCAATAGCAAATCAATTCGGGGAGGTCCAATACAACATGACGACCAACATCCTACTTCAAAAGTGAGTCCCTTAAAACCACAAGGAGGACCCGGAGGAGTCGGTGCGATTGCTGCGAAACGAGGCGAGGACGGCTGGAAGGAGGTGGTGCGCAAAAGCTCAACGCAACAACAAACTTCCTCGAATTCATCCTCGACATCTTCTTCTGCAGCACCGGAAATGACGTGCAAAAAAGTTCAAGTTCCTGTTAACGCGATTTCACGTGTTATTGGCCGGGCAGGTAGTAACATTAACGCGATCCGCGCAACTACTGGTGCCCACATTGAAGTGGAAAAACAAGGAAAGAATCAGTCTGAGCGCAGTATCACAATCAAAGGGCTACCCGATGCTACCAAACAGGCTCATATGTTAATTTCGGCTTTAATTAAAGACCCAGATGTTGATATTCTTCAGATGTTACCACGAATCAATCCAAATATCAAACCCATTCCTTTGGTGGTTAATTCTTGGGATAAAAACACGCCTCTGCCTCAAACTTCTAGTAGCGCTTTTAGCAGTAGTGTAACCACAACAACATCTACTTCAACCTCTTACTCCAAGAGTGGAATCGCGTCCAGTAAACCTTCAACTACGTCAACAATTCTTACGAGTTCGTTAACAAAGTCATCATCCTTGATCCAGTCACAAGCATCGAATGTAAAACCATTAAATAGCTCAAACGTCTGCAGCCTTACTACACGATTACAGCCGACTGGAGTTCCCACAAAGGGATTCTTTTACCAACAGAGTTCTCGTGGACCCGTGTCGTCAGTATCTAACTCTACATCCCAGAAATCTCGAATCGTTACAGCGAGCGATTCCAGCTCAACAAAGACAACAACGACTTATACAAATGTGATCATGTCGCAAAGAAATACAGTACCGAAGAGTCAAAATATAGTTCCAACTCAATCACAATCGTTTCTCACTACAACAGCTGCTGGAACCGGCGGCCAGACGTTTGCTTCAAAGCTTACTTCAGCTCCTGGACTCAATATCTCAATGGATAAGCGTTCGTCTGCTAGCAACCAGCCAATTCAAATGCAACAGCCACAACAACAGCAACAGCAACAGCAGCAACATCAACCAGCACCAATTCAGAATCAATTATCCGCATCGTTTCATGGATCACCGAAAAAGAACCCTGGCAAGAATTCCAATAGCAGCAACAGTTCAAGTAACTTGAGTAATCTGAACACATTAGCTGGTCCAATTGGTACCTTTAACGTCGCCGACGTTGCCGTGAGTATGGCTTGTGCATCTGCCTCACAAACAGCCCAACAAACACCCTTACAGCCTCAACCGGGGCGTGCGGTCACTCCAATTGGTAGTCAAGTAACAATGACTTCAACGTCTCAGAACGTAACATCGAACAGAAATCACACTCCTCCCTCAGTTGTGATGTCGATGCCATCAAATGTGACTGTTTCATCGGTAGTGGCATTAGTCACAGCTTCGGGTCTAAATCAAGCCTCGAATGCAACAATTAAAGCTCCGGGTATTGTACCATCGCTCCAGTCGAAGATCGGTAATGAATATTCTCTATTCAACGACAGCTACCACAATCAGTGGGATAGTAAACCGATGTATAATCCATCAACGAGTGATTCAATACCAAAAGCAGATGCTTCGAAGGCGCCCGGTTACAATCGTGGCAATGTAATGAGTTCTCCAGTAAGTTCGAAGACTCCCGGCAGTACATCAGCTACTCCACCAGGTAGTTCTGTAATAATACCAACACCAAATTTGAACATTCTACCAGTATCAGTCTCAGCAACGTCTCAAGGGAATGCTGTCCCTTCTATGTCAAGCGTTGTCGGAGGAGCAGGAGCTGGTGGCGGTACCGGCGGAGGACAGCAACAACAGTCTATGTCAATGATTTCATCACTACCATCAATATCTTCAATTCCATCAATTCCGACGTCTTCGTCGATGAACGTTGGAAACGAGTCAGAAATCTCGAATGTCCTGAAACCATTGGTCGGAAGTACACAGAACATGGGAGGTAATGTTGTGCCAGCACCTATTGCACCACCATCAAGTGGATTAGTAATTCAAAGACCAACAGGCGGCGGACAGCATAGACCTCCTACATCTCAAATTGAAACGTCGTCAATAAATTTCGGTCCAATTGGGTCGAATTCTGGGCGCAATGTTCCAGGAGCCGTGGGAGATCACGTACAGACTTCATCGACAAATCGATATTATGATCCAATTGCTCCATCAAATCTATCTCACCAAATGAATTTCAATGTGGAATCCTTGCTTCCCCCTGCCTATCATTTGGGGGGAGCTGGGAATACCAATACTAGTGGCGCTGTCGCTTCGATTGGAGCTGCCAACGTGGGCGGCTCCTTAAACAATTCGATGAATCCGTTGCACACGTCTCGACTAAATCCTCGTGCTACAGTATTCTCTCAACCGAATAAGCCTAATCAACAATTGGCTGGCAATGCAACTGGCGCTAGTGGTGGTGGAAGTGGTCTGTACCATCAAAACAACTCCAACATGGTGATTGGTGGTGGATATAATACCGGCTCTCAGAAGCCACCATTGGGTGGACTATCAGCTGCGCCAGGGCGTCCGCAATCTCAGCCACAAACTGGAGCGGCATCCGGTCGATGGTACCCAACAAATGACTATAGTGGTTATGGTATGCCACCAGCTACTAGGGATCTCCTAAACTTAGAAAATGGTTTACCCACAGGAATTAGTAGTGTAACCAGTGGATCACCTGCAGCAATGTCACCAAATAATCCAGTTGTTCAAGCGAATCCAGTTAATGGCCTAATGCCTCAACATTTAAATCAGCAACCACAACAGCAACAACAACAATCCCAGCCACAGCAACAACAACAGAGCTTACCTAGTGGATCAGGCAGTACTAATAATCCCGGAGTTGTTGGACAAGACGATATGAGAAAAATGCCTCGGCCTATCGGCACCGAGCGTGCAGCATCGTGGAAGTACAGTAATTACCCAAATATGGGTGCTGCCGCCGGTATTCCTAGCGGTGTATCTCTTGACGCTGATCCAAATGCGGTAGCTGGAGCAAATCCGGCTGCAATGGGTGGTCCTATGCCGCCATGGATAATGGATAAATCCCAAGCTCAACAACTTCCATCCGCATTAACTCATTCGCAAAACAATTGGATGAAATCACAATATAGATACTACACCGGAGTTGGAGACTACCATCAGCAGGATCAATTCCACGTAAGTTATGTTTTACTTAGATTTAGTTTTCTTTTTATTTACATTTACAAGAAGTTATAAATAGGTAAAATGGGACAACTGTACAAGACATGATTGAGAGAGTTGTCGCATGTGAAAGTTAGATATCTAGAAACTCTAAAGGATAATTGCTGTATGCATTAAAGTTCTCGTTGTATAAACAGAAGTCTGTACGGGGGCGCTTGATGCTTTGCTAGAATATTACCAAAAGCTTACAATGCACATTAAAAAAAATTTAAGTATAGTGCAAGAAACGGTTGTCGTAAATATGCGAACTAAACAAAATGAGCAAACAAGAATAATATCCATATGCATAGAGGAAGAAACTAATAATAGTCAGTATAATATGTAGGAGTTCTTCGTTATAATAGTCAACTCGCGCTTCTGCTTTCGAAAATGTGTATTTTCGAAATCCGATAGCAATCGGATGTACTTATTCAGCGGACATTGGCATTCCAGTCTGGAGTTTGCTTACACCACAACCAACAACTTCCCCACATTCACCATTCCCTTGTTAGACTAGGCTTTCTTTGTCGGCATTGACGCGATTCCAATACATTACGCACCCATAACCGTAGTGAAGAATATGGAGCCAAAGGAGAATCGAAAACATCATAAGCGAGGCGACCCTACAGTATCGAGTCAGCGTCCCGAGATATCATTAAATAACTGTTGGAGTTCTTTTTGAGGAAGCACTACCCGAGGAAGGGAGTTCCATAGCTTTCCTGTTCCATATCGGAACTAGTTTTGGTACAGAGATGTACATGCCGTCGGGGGAGGAACCCAAAATAGGTGGAGTCCGTCGGATTGTCCTGTGAAGTGTAAATAAACAGAATTTCGTGGGATAATACCACGAATGTTCGAGGAACAGTCCTCGTGAAATAGACGCGCTTTTGATGTGATAGCGATAGGTCGAAGGTACCAGGTGTACCGGTGTGAAGTTAGCGTCAAGATACAAATGTATCGATAGGGGACTTTTGTTGTGACGAGCCCATATATTTTTTTTATTTGGTTGCTATGACATCTGTCAAACATATTTAGTATGCATCAAGTCATTATATAAACTTTTATTATTTATTGGCCTGTAGGAACCCGGAAGTTCATGACCTCACCGACTCGGCTCCGCCAATGTTCCCTGTCCTGTGCGCTCTCCTTCCACGTTCGACCATCCGATCCGATCTCCTCGAGGTCCAATTTAACATTGTCCTCCCATCTCCGTCGCGGCCGTCCTGTCGGTCTCTTTCTCGTTAGTTAGCGTCAAGAATTCTATGCACGGTCCTATTATCGCCCATTCGTGCTACGTGTCCGGCCAATCTTAATCTTTGCGACTTGATTACTCTCACTATTGTAGGTTTGCGGTATGGCTCTTCTAATTCGTGGTTGTGGAGTTTCCTCCATTGTCCTGACTCCTCGTCATATTTACCGCCAAATATACCCGTTAAAACTTTATTCTCGAATACGCGGAATTTATTCTCTTCCCGTTTTGTGAGAGCCCATGTTTCGCATCCGTATAAAGCAATCAGCATAATTATGGTTCCATAGTCACGGAGTTTTATGTTACGTGGTAGCAGTTTGGATTTCAGCAGTTTACTGACTGTGTGCCAACTAGCGTTGCCGGAGTGCAATCTTTTGTTAATTTAATTCGACATTTCATTACTGGCCGTCAGTATCGTTCTTAGATATTTAAAGTCTTTAACTATATCAAATAGCTTGCCCTGACGATTATATGTGTTCCCTGAGGTCCATCTGCTCTCGCCGTAATCATGTATTTTGTTTTGTCTTCATTTATTTCTAGGCGCACCTCTTCTGCTGCTTGCATGATGATTTCACAGTTTTTACTTACAGTTTCGAGATTATCGCCCAGTACGGCGATGTCATCCGCATACGCGAGCACTAGTATTACCCCGTTCAGGGATGATCCGGCCGTGTTGTCGTCCTGTACCTTTCTGATAACATACTCGAGCACAAGGTTAAAAAGGCATGGTGAGAGGCCATCCCCCTGTTTTAGTCCGTCCCGGATTTCAAATGGTTCTGAGAGGTGGTTTTCTATTCTAACTTGCCCTTTGTTTTCGTTCATGCAAATTTGAATGAGGGCGGCATATTTTTTCGGGATTCTCAGCTCAACTACAATATGGTAGCGTTTTTGCCTTGCGACTGAGTCGTAGGCTTTTTTGAAGTCAACGAACAGTTGGTGAACCGTCTCTCCATATTCCCACTTCTTTTCCAGTAGTTGCCTTATTGTGAACATTTGGTCGTTTGTTGACCGGTTCCTACGGAATCCCCATTGGTAGTCTCCCGGTATTTCTTCTGCGTGCGGTGTGATTCTTGTCAGTATGACATTTGTTAATATATTGTATATGGTTGGGAACAATGATATTCCTCTGTAATTTTCGCAGTCAGATCTGTCGCCTTTTTTGAAAATGGGGATGACTATTGCGGTTTTCCATTCTTCCGGAATGACTTTCTTGTCCCATATTGTTTTAACCAGTTGGTGGATATTTCGAGCGGTTGCTTCTCCTCCATGCTTCGTAAGCTCTGCCGGTATGCAATCGACTCCGTGAGCTTTGTTGTTTTTCAATAGATTTATTGCGTTTACAACTTCGTCGAAAGAGGGCTCTGGAATCTGGGGCTCGGCTATATATACGTATGGCGCGTTTATTTGTGGTTGATGGGTGCGCACATTAAGCAGGTTTTCAAAGTACTGCTTCCATCTTGTCACGATATTTTTTGTTTCTGTCACCAGACAACCGTTTGTGTCTCGAATTATTTTGGCTCTCCCTCAGTAGCCATTTCTAATTGAATTTATGCCGGCATACATACCTCTGATATTCTTTGCTCTGGCATTTTCTAGGATTTTTTCGATCCGAGTCTTCTCCCATTCGCGTTTTTTGCGTTTCTGGTCTGGTTATCTCTTTCCGAATTGTCGCGTATCTTACAGCGTTGACTTCATCACATGCTTCAAAGTGGATCATTCTGATGCGTTTACGTTGATCGATCTTTGCCCTGCACTCATCGTCAAACCAAGGGTTGGACTTAATTGTTTTCTTAAATCCTAATACCCCTTGGGCTGTTTGTTTGATTGTGTCTCTGATCGATGCCCATTTAGTGTCCACACTATTGGGTTTCTCTTCCTCACTACTGTCATTCTCTAGGATGCTAAATCTATTCATTAGTTCGTCTTGATATTCAGCCCTTTTGCGTAGGGCTTTTAGTTTATCAATCTCGAACTTTTTGCTCGTCTCCCGTGACTGTCCATGTGGGTTTGCTGCGAGCCGACTTCTAATTTTGCCCATCACTAGAAGGTGATCGGAGTCGCAATCTGCTCCTCTATATGATCTTACGTCAAGGATATTCGATTGGTGTCTTTTGTCTATGAGGAAGTGGTCTATTTGGTTACGCGTTACGCCGTCGGGTGATATCCATGTGGCTTTATGAATTTGCTTGTGCTTTTCACTTTTTTTTTACGCTCAATTAATACCGGTACACTTGGTCTGCTTAGGGGTAGAGCTCCAAGCATGGGAACAATATTCGATCACGGGTCTAATTTGAGATTTGTGGAGAAAAATAAGTTGAGCCCCATGGTGGGACCTTATCCAGGACCCGATTAAGAGAGACAGTGTGGCTACATCTCAGCTGGTGCGACGTTGATGGCTCAATCGGCCGGATATTCGAAAATTAGGGAATAAGTGTACTGAGTTCCACAAAACTGAATATTTCGTTACTCGTGGATTCTAATAAATCATTAATATGAAGCGAAAACAAGGTTGGAACCCAAATCAAACCCTGTGACACCCCGCAATTAATAGAGTGCAGTTCCGAAGACACGTCGTCTACAACAACCCGGCTCGATCGATTGTTCAGCAAGTTCTTCGTCTAGTCACAAACTTGTTGGGAAAGTCCGTATGAGCGAAGATTGCTTAGTTGCGCCGCGTGCCAGATGTGATTAAACATCTTGGCGATATCCAATGCGACCGCTTTGATTCGCTATGTTTTTCAATTGTAGATTCAGTTACAAAGGTCAAAAGGTCTCTCCTGGACTGCCTGCTACGCACTCCTATTGAATCAACTCGGCTTTGATGACCTTTTCCATTACCTTGGATAGTATAAAAAGTAATGCTATCAGCCGATAATTTTGCAGGAGACACTTTTTCCCCTTCTTTGCGATTGGTTGAATTCAAGCGATTTTCCAGCAGGTAGGAATAGTTTTTCTTGCATAAGACAAGAGAAAGAGTTTGCTAAGAATCGAGAACAGTTTTGGAGCACGGTTTTTAAGGACTATTGCTAGTCTCTAGTCTAACCTCAAACGAATAACCAACCTAAATCGTCTCGCCATGTGATTGTCTAAGTGATTGCGCAACTGATATCAAACATTGATTTGAGTTTACCAATGACGCAGTTGTTTCCACGGTATAAATGGTTAGCTCGGATGACACAAATAGATCTAAAATGTTTGCATTATCACTTCGGCTAATCCGGTAATCACGTAGGTTCTTCCACAAGTTGTGTAATTTTTTTTTTTTAATATACTTCTCTCGGGAGAGGCGAACGTATAGCGCCGACACGGTGCCTCGAGATGTCACCAAATAACTGTTGCAGTTCCTTTTGAACAGTTGCAGGTTGTAACGTTCCGGGAACACTCGTGCGGGGAGGAAGTTCCACAGCCTTTCCGCTCTGTAACGGAACGAGTTCTGATACAGGGATGTTCGCGGTGCCGGGAGATGTTCCACAAATTGGTGCAATCCATCGGACTGTCTTGCGGAGCGCATATATGGTAAACCGAATTGCGCGGAATAATACCACGAATTTCCTAAAAACAGTACCCGTGATAATATCTGTAAAACAGACAGAGGTCGGCTACGCGCCTTCGATGTGATAGCGACTGTAGTCCCGATGTCAGCGCCGTGTCCTCGATCAGGTGGATCGCTCGTCTCTGCATGCTCTCAAGAAGGTCGAGGGTATGTTTAGGAGCAAAGCTCCAAACATGAGAGCAATATTCGAATGCGGGTCTAATTTGCGATTTATACAGGAGAAGAAGTTGAGCCGGAGTAAAATATTTCTTGGCTCTAAAAAGATAGCTCAGTTTTCCTGAGGCGGACCTGGCGAATTTAAACACGTGTCTATGCCACGATACATTCCCACAAACCGTGACGCCGAGCAATTTCATGCTTTCCCCACATCCACATTTCTTTATGAATGTTGTATACTGTGGCTATTAACCTTGCCCGTAAAAATAAATTATTATGGAAAATTTAACAAGCCTCGATACTTGCTAAATAGGGCCAAGACCGGATCCCGGTTGTAGTGCCGATGATGATGATGATACTGTGTCTTCGCTGCATAGAAGTCGACGAGTTTGGCCTTTCCCCACTGTAGGACTTTATCCAGATCCCGTTTCAGAGAGTCAATCTGCCTACATCTCAGCTGGTGCGACGTAGGTGCACTAATCGGCCGATCACTCGAAAAAGAGGAAACAAGCGTATCATCTGCGAAACTGAATACTTTGTTATTTATGTGAAGCAAAAATAAGGTTGGAGCAAAATAGAACCTTGAAGCATCTCCGAATTAAAAGGATACAGATCCGGAAACTCGCCGTCCACAACAACACGGATCAATCCGTGGTCAAGGTCAAAAGCCTTGGAGATATCCAATGCAACCGCCATTGACTCGATAATACGGTTGTATTGATTCGCGATCTGGGCGTCCTATGCGACAAGGAGCTCAAATTTACCGAACATATTGACTACATAATCCTTAAAGCTAACGCTGCCCTTGGGTTTGTCAAACGCTGGTCGAAGGAATTCCTTAACCCCTATGTCACCCGATCACTCTACACAACCTTTGTCCGGCCACTACTCGAATACGCTAGTCAGGTCTGGTCCCCGTATCAAGTGGCTCACATTCGCAGGATTGAGGGTGTTCTATGTCGTTTCTTGCGCTTTGCCCTCCGCGGACTGGGAAAATCCGCCAACTCTACCACCATACAGAAGCCGGCTCCCTCTAATCAATCTAAACACACTTGAAGAGCGCAGAATCCATGCTGACATCATCTTTGTCCATCGCCTTCTGTCTGGCTCAATCAATTGCCCAAGCTTGCTCTCCACTTTAACATTTCATACAAACCCCCGTAATGTACGTAACCATCGACTGTTTTACGTGCCCGCTCATTACACTTCTTACGGCGCGTATGCTACCACAGGCCAACTCTTTCCCCACCTCCTTCGATTTCAACATCTCCACTCCCGCTCTTAAACGACGTCTCACAAGAAACCTGTCCTAAATCCACCCCCTCCCTTCAATAATCCCTCTACCCCGCAATCACCTCCCTCCCTCAAACTAGTTCTCCCCTACACCTTTACAGCCCCCCCACACAACCCCCCTGCTCACTAATCCCCGCCCCAGTATCAGTCCGTACACATGCCCTCCACTGTCGCACAAAGGCCGCGTTTACCACCCCCACATACACTCGCTCTTCCCTGGCCTCCTACTCCCCCTATCGCCCAGTAATCTTCAACTTCCTGGTTTTCTTCTCCTTTTTTTTCGATTGAATAATTGAAAAATGTCTTAACCACTACTCTAGATTTTAAGATAGTCTGTAAAGTTTTATGTTAAGTTAATTTAAGCTTGCATTAAGCTAAATAAAAATGGGGGTTCCGCCTTCAATCATTCAATCGTGGACCTCAAAAAAAATTACTCATGAAATTAACAACATTCAACCCAGCTTTTTGCAGTGCGGGCGCAAAAAACAAAGCTCTGCTTCGAACAGTGCGTGCAACTCAACTGCGTGGGCATGTATCTGATATGGGCCCGGGATGCTCGAAAGCTGCGGATGAACGTTGTCACAGCATTGTGGTCAGAAATACCCGCTGATACTTGGGGAGGAGGGCGAAAACTTTGGAGTAGGTGTTTGCTTTTATATACAACGTGTTCCAAATGCAGGGGTAGCTTTCTTTATTTACCACGGCAGTAATGTTTTCTGAGATTTCAATGATTTATGATCGCGTTAAAGCTTTCGTTAGCACTTAGATATAGGTATTACTACTTAACCATATTTCAAGTAAATCGACCCTCGAGAAATCTTCACCATTCTTTTTTTATTTGTAAAAGGGTTTGTTCCCTTTATTTTCAGGAAATATCAGTGCAAATAATATAATTTGTTAATTCGTCGTAATGTTTTGTTTTTGTGCGTATATACTTAATTATTTTTTATATATATTTTCTGTACACAGATGTTAGATTATCATACAGCAGTTCCACCACCGAGTGTTAACCCGTCTCAGCCTCTAAACATGATACAAACATTTCAATATCCTCAATATGTTGGTCACTCCGATATGAATCAGGTACCAGATAAAATCGAGTTGTGGGATCATCACGATAAAAATGTATAAATGACATTTGCTTTGCAAAAAAACCATATATGGACTTAAAACCTCTTTTCTATTTTTTATTTTACAGACATGGCCCTCTAACTGGACAAACTAAGGCGAAATATTATATATACTCACATATATATTTTTTTTTCTCTAGAGAATTCTTTAATTAAAATATATAATATTAAAAATTATCACGCACGTTTGTCAACCAATTGCCGGAAAATACGAAAAAATGGAATATTACCATATATAGATATATATACTAATATTCAACTTATACATGTTTCTTGATTCTTTTGTTTTTCTTTTCATATTTTTAAATTTAAAAGTACAGCTATGTTATGCAGCGTGTTCGCTTTCGAAAGAATCATATTCAAATAACGTTCTTTTGTCTTGTGTGCCCCACAAGTTAGGTTAAGCCATATTGTTTTAATTTATACAATGAATATACCCCGATTTATCTATACATCAATACATTACATATTTTTCTTTTAATTTTTTCACTTACGGGGAATATTCCAATGAGAATCACATATTAAAAACAAAAACAAAAACAAACAACAAAAATAAAAACAATAAATGAACATTATGTTAAGTTAAAATTTTTCACTATATTATCATTTAATATGAATAATAATCAATATGTTAATAAAAAAGAAAAACGTAAGCCAATATTGAAAAAGATTAGTATAAGATGAAATTGAATTAAACTTTTAAGAACCCGTAATTATCCTCAAGTAGGATTCTTTTGTTTACTTTAAATTCAAAAACACCACAAGGAAGGATGAATTATATTTTTAAACACCTGTTTACATGTATTTATTTGGTACCGATATTTGAAGTTGAGGATCTGTAAAGCAACACGATCAATTGGATGAGGTGAACGGAGAGGCAGCTAACTTGAATTTTTGGACACACAGCATGGACTTCAACATGGACATCTCAATATGGAAATTTAGTTATGCTCCCAGCTAAGATAAGTAAAACAACACAAGCTATTAACAGTAGTAGTAAAGGATGCAAGAATAGAATTTAAGTATTTAGAGGACTTATTATGAACCTTAGAAAGTTTCGATTGGAATATGGATTTCTTTCGAAGGGAAACTCTAAAAAGTTAAATGTTAAACAAAAAAATATTTACGGAGTTATTTTACTGAACGCAAATATATTCAAGTCGCACATTTATATGAAAGCAAAAATGCGAACACTAAC